>CAUYUJ010017294.1:435000-460743 GCA_963575745.1 Prorocentrum cordatum
TCCTCGTCGCTTCTCGTCCTGTCTTCTGCCTCCTTGCCTCCCTTGTTCGCGCCTTTCCTACTGAGGGCTGCGAGCTGCGAAATCGTCGCCACTTCCGTGTGCTTCTGGGACGTCCAGCGGAGTGCACTCACACGCGGATCCAGACGGGACCTCGCCGCTCCCTAGGGGGCTGCAAACAGCGCAAATGTTTCCCCTTCTTGGGCTCCTGCGAGGTCCAACGGAATGCACTTACACTCAGATCTAGGCGGGACCTCGCCGCTCCCTAGGGGGCTGCGAGCTGCGCAACCGTCGCCACTTTTGTGGGCTCCTCTGAGGTATAGCGGATTGGAGCTACACGCGGATCCAGACGGGACCTCGCGGCTCCTGGGGGGCTGCGAACTGCGCAACTGTCGCCACTTTCGCGGGCTCCAAAGAAATTATAACGGAGTGGAATTGCAAATGGATCCAGACGGAACCCCTCGGCTCCCAAGGGGGCCGCGAAGTGCCGTCTGGATTCGCGTGTGACTCCACCGCTGGGCCTTCGGAGGGCCCACGAAAATGGCGACAATTGCACACACCCCCAGAAAGAGCTGCGACGTCCCGTCCGTATCCACGTGTAACTCCACTCCGCTGGACTCTACTCGCGTGGGTTCCTGGGAGGTCCAGCGGAATGGAATTTGCAGAGATGACGATCTCACTCGATGGATCATCTTCGAGCCATAACAGCTTCGGCGGGGACGTCCCACTCCTCTCAGTCCAGCCCTGCACGGGCCATGCACAGGGGGCCTCTTCGGGCCCAAATCATGCTCTGGGGCCTCCACGGGCCCGATGCTCGCGCCAGGGCCTCTTCGGGCCCTGGCCTACATTCTGACCGCCTCGGGAGGGGCCGTGCACTCACTGACGCCTGCACGCCCCCACGGCGCCTCGTCGAGGCACATCACCTCGTTCACCTTGCCATAGGCCTCAAGCTCGTTCTCACCCGTGGCTCGCCTCGGGCAGCACCGCGAACCTCGGCGTCGTGTGCTCCCACTTGTACGTGCACGGCGATTGACTCGCCTTCTCCTCCGTCGTCGGCTTGTCCGTAAACCTTACCTTGTTGATCAGCTCCTTGCTCCTATTCGGGGTGTTCGTATGCTTGACCAGATTTAGCTTCGTGGAGCTCTTCATCGTCGTCCACTTCTCGCGGATCCAACACCCGAGCAACACACCAGCCACGAATGTCATCATCATCGCGCTCAGGATGATCGGTGTCATGTGTTTATCGATCCAGTCCTGCAGCATTGTCGTCTCCCAGGGGGTAACTGCGCGCTGGTCGAGATCCCGCACTGCATATTCACTTGATGTGGTCGCACCACCCGTCACTCCTCGCGCGAGCAGTGTCGCCAGCAACCCCTGCTTAGCCCAGGTGCTCGTTGTCACCGAGCATGCCTCCAGCTCCTTGTGCTTGTCCATCTCGCTGCAGTCGATGATGCCAGCGAGCTCTTGCAGGTGCTCGAACCGCTCTGTGGTGTGCGCTTTGGTCCCTAGGTCGGCCACGTTCTTGGTTCCACTCTCCTTCTTGATGTTCAGACCGTGAACCTTCCGCTCCTGCTGGATCCACAACGCCCGCGCGTCCAGGTGCTTCACCTTGCCGACGCCCTCGCGGTTAATCATCGCCTTCGCGGCGCTGCTGTCGATCCCGAGCTCCCAGGTCACCTTGTAGCCCAACCGCTCCAGCATGTTCTTCACCAGCTTGCCGTCCATCACCACCGAGGTCGCGCCGTAGAACTCCGCCTCGCCTGAGGATTTACTCTGAGCTCCTTGCCTCCTCGCAAGCGCTGCGAAGTGCACTCCGTCCAGCTTTGTGATCCCACAAGTCATCGCGCGCCTCGTCTCCTTGCACGTTGCGAAGTCCGTGTCCGTGAACAACTGCAGCTTTACCTCTCCAGGCTTGCTCCCAGTTGGCTTCTCCACAAACACTCCGAACGTCTTTGTTCCCTTCAAGTACCTCACCAGCTTCACCAGTCGCTTCCTGTCAAACTCCGTCGGCTGACTCAGGTTCCTGGTCAGCAGCTGCACGCCCCGCTGGATGTCCGCTCTGTCGGGCGAGATGTAGAGCGCGATCCCAACTCCTGTGCGAAACTTCGCCCTCTCGATCTCGTCCAATTCGGGGCTCCATGTCGGGTCCTCCTCAGTCAAGCTTGGCACCTTCGCTGGCTTGGCCTTCTCCGTGCCCATCACGTAGATCAGGTCGTCGATATGCTTCACGTTCGGCCTCAGCATGATGTTGCCGTTCGCGAGCCTCAGCCTGTCACGCTTCAGGTGTGAGTAGCGTCCCTGCCTGATGACGTCCGTCGCCTTCAGGTCGAACACCTCCCGCAGCCGTTTGGTGACCCCGTCCAGGTTGCCGATTGGACCTTCTCCGTGGAAGTCGTCCATGTGCACCTCGATCAGGATCCTCTTCTCCCTGTGGTAGTATAACTGCGGCTGACACTCACTCCTGTCGAAGCCCTCTCCCTTCAGAGTCTTCGCCGCCTTGTCTACCCAGCCAACGCCTGCCACGCGCTGCCCAGGTAGCATCTTGTCTAGCGCCCAAACGATGTCGGTCGGCTAGCCCATCTCAGCCAAGATCGCCAGATACTCAACAGGTGGCTCCACACAAACCTTCTCCGTCTGATCCGCTTGGTAGTACGCCTTCACGCAGTCTGCGCTGAAGGTCCCGTGGTTCTCCTCCTTGATGCTGACGAAGTCCACCAGCCTGCTCGTCTGTGCTGACGAACTCGCTGCGAACACGTCGTCGCGCTGTTCCATCCACTTGAACTCCTGCGCCACATACCGCCACTTGCAGATACCTCCTCGCATCTGCGGCTCCCAGCGCGCCCTGATCTTCTTGAACTCGCCGCTCTCGCTTCTCGGGGTGTCCCTGTGCACCCCATAATGCGCCAGCACCTCTAGTGCTTCGCGCTTGCCCTTGAGTTCCACCGCGGGCTGCAGTCCACTGACCGTCACGTAGCAGTCTGTGCCCATCCTGTCCAGGATGCTGTAATCGATAGGGTCGTCGAGGTAGAGGTAGCCCAGCTAACGTATCGTGTAAGCCAGCACCAGATCGGTGCGTCCGCTGTGATTTTCATGCCATAGCGCTTTTCCAAGTCGAATTTGTACGTCCTTACCTTCGCGTGAAACCATCTGCTCGGAGCCTCGATCGCGCCCGTGCTCTGGCTGTCCTTCAGGTTCCCACGCTTCTCCTCCAGCTTGATGCTCTTGTTCAGCCTCTTCCGCACCTCCTCCACCAAGTTCACGATCGTGGGCTCGCCGTCCGTCTTGATGTCCGCCGTCGTGAGATGCATGCCCTCGATGAAGCTACTCACGCTGGCTATTGCGTAGTCCGTGACCGCCTTGGTGGGCATCGAAACTGCGTTGAACATCAGCATGTCCCTGTCTGCCATCACGAGCGTCGTCGCGAAGATGTCCGCCGCTGGCGGCTCCACATCTCCGATCTCCGTCCAGTCGCCGTTGGTCTTCAGGTAGCAGAAGTCCAGGGTGATCTGCGCCTTCCCTGTGTCCTTCTGGTCGAATGTGAGGGTCTTGTGCGGCTTGGTCGTCTCATTCCCTCGCACGCAGGCTTCGCGCCGCGGCGCCCTCGTGAGGTGAAGCAGTTCATGAGCTGCTCGTTCTGCATCCGTGGGCGCTGCTGGCCCTGCTACTTCTCGTGGTGCTATCGAGGGTCCTCCCTGAACGGACTCCTCGTGCCTGCGCTCCAGCTCCTTCATCTTCATGTGGTGTGCCGTGAGCCTCCGCTCTGCGTCGCTGAGCCTAGCCCACAGCTCGTCCTTCCTGCCGTAGATCGGCTGGCCCATCTCCTTGAGCCTCGCCCGCGTGTCCTCCACGCGGCTGGAAGGGTGCAGGACGATCTCCTGCCCTTCGCGTAGTAGCACAGGATGTCGAGCCAGTCGCTCTCCTCCTGCGCCCTCAGCTGCTCCACCTCGCGCTGGATCCGAGGCAGCAGCCGCAGGTGCAGCCGGCGCCGCTGTCGCTGCTCCGCTGCCCGCAGCCCCAGGCGTCGGCACGAACGCCTCCTCCTGCTGCTCATTCGCGTTCACGCTGGCCGCGGACTCCTTCGCCTCCGTCGCTGTCTTGAAGGTCTTTGCGTTGAATCCCAACGTGTTGTTCTTCCTGGTGAGCGGGGTGCCCCTGCTGAGGTCACCGCCAGGGTACATGCGCATGCCCGTCTTCGCGCTCAGCCAGAACTCGGCACCCTTGTCCATCACCTCCAGCAACGAGAGGATCGGCTTCGATACCGTGTCACCCAGCCTGAAGTCCGCCTTCAGCAGCTTCGGCTGCTCGCAGTCGTCAGCAACCGCCATCGGCACCGTCGCAATGGAGTCCATCTTGATCTCCTTCCGCTGCGCATCCAGCAGCCTCGGTCCGCGATCCTCGTTCTTGCATCCTTCTCCGAAGCAAGTCGGCCCCACGTGGCAGTCGCTCGCCGTGTCCAGCATGATGAAGGTCGTCTCCTCGAGCTCCATGCCGCAGCACTCCGTCTCGGGATCCTCCGCCTCCATCGCCATGCAGTGGAGCTGGTCGTCGTCGCAGATCTCGCACTCGTACTCCGCTCTCCTGCTCGATGGCCGCATTGCCCTTGGCCCTCTCATCGGAGATCCGCTTCTTGCAGTCTGCCTTCTTGTGGCCCGTCTTGTGGCAATAGTCGCACTTCCCCGTGAAGGTGTAGCCATCCTTGCCCTTGCCTTTGGCGTCCTTTCCGCCCTTGACTCCAGCGCCTGCCCCTCGGCCTTTTCCGTCGCCCTTCTGCTGCCCTTGTCGCGCCAGAAGCAGTCGCGGGCCGTGTGGCTCGGCTTGTGGCAGATCTGGCACTTGTCCTTGCCGTCCTTGCCCTTGCCATTGGAGATCGCGTCGACGTCCATGTCGTTGCTCCCCTTGTTCGCTGTCGGCGGCCTTGCGACCACTCCGCTCTGGCCGATCACCGCCTCGAAGATGCAGTTCCTCATCTGCGTGATGTCGCTGCGCACCTCGCGCTGCGCTGAGCGTAGCATGACCTTCACCTCCTCGGGCGCGTGGGCCATGATCGTGCTCGTCCTCATGTTTTGCGTGACCTGCTCTCCAGTCGCACGCTCATACCTCGAGATCAGCTCGTCCCAAGCGATAAGCACCTCCGTGGAGCGCTCCTTGCCCTCGCGATCCTTCCACCACGTCGGCGTCAAGATCTGCTGGAGCATCCGGCCGTGCTCCTCATTCAGCCTCGGCCTGTACTCCTTGTACAGCCTCCGCATTGCTTCGAAGCCGTCGCCTCGCGGGTCTGCGTGGCGACGGAGAGCTTGACGATGCTTCGAAGCCATTGCGCGCAGAGCTTGACGATGCTCTGCGCCGTGCCCTTCGTGGTGCTCGCCAGCAGGTGGTACAAGCTCCTGCCGACCAGCACTCCTTGCTGGCCGAGGTCGTCCGCTGTCAGCGGCTCCTCGGCCTCTCTTGACCTCTCTAGGCCCGCCGTCCAGCCCAGCAGACCACAGAAGGACTCAAACGGGAAGATCCAATCCTCGAAGTCCTCCCTCTTGCCTGAGAATGTCGGCACCTTGCCGACTCCACGAGAATCCAGCAGCTGCACCCCGGCCGCTATGTTGTCGGCCGCCATGGCGCGCTGGCGCCACTGGCCTGAAGGGTAGGTTCAGGCAACCTCACAATCTGTCACCATGCAGAGATGACGATCTCACTCGATGGATCATCTTCGAGCCATAACAGCTTCGGCGGGGACGTCCCGCTCCTCTCAGTCCAGCCCTGCACGGGCCATGCACAGGGGGCCTCTTAGGGCCCAAATCATGCTCTGGGGCCTCCACGGGCCCGGTGCTCGCGCCAGGGCCTCTTCGGGCCCTGGCCTACATTCTGACCGCCTCGGGAGGGGCCGTACACTCACTGACGCCTGCAGAATTACACGCGGGTCCATGCGAGAATTCGCGGGACCTCCCAAGAGCGCGCGAAAGTTGCGGCACGTGCGCAATTTGCAACACGCCACGAAACCGAACAATTCGCAGCCCCCGAGGGAGCCGCGAAGACCCGTCTGGATCCACTTATAATTCCACTCCGCTGTACCTCCCCATGGCCCACGAACGTGGCGAACACTGCGCAATTCGCAGCCCACCCAATAACCGCGAAGTCCCGTCTGGATCCGCGTGTAACTCCAATCTTCTATCCCTCCCAAAAGCCCACAACAAATGGCGACACGTGTGCAATTCGCAACCTCCGAACGAACCGCGAAATCCCGTCCAGATCCGCTTTTCACTCCACTCCGCTGGGCTTCCCATGAAACTCTGAAACCAAAGCGACAATCTCGCATTTCGCGCCCCTCGAGGAGCTGCGAAATCCCGTCTGGCTCCGCGTGCAGCCCCGCTCCGCTACACCAACCCAAAAACTTTGAAACTGACGACACCTGCGCAATTCGCACCCCCCCAACAGCGTCCCAAAGTCCACTCTGGATCCGCATGGAACTCCACTCGGCTTGACCCCATCAGAACCCACGAACGTGGCTACAACTGCGCAATTCGCAACCCCCGAGGGGGCCGCGAACAAAAACGTCTGGATCCGCGTGTAAGTGCACCCTGCTGGACCTCATAAGAACCCACGAACGTGGCGACAACCGCACACTTCGCAGCCCCCCATGGGGAACTGCACGAGCAAGGGAGGCCAGGAACCAGGAGACAGGAGGAGGAACGATGGGGGAGGCACGAGGCAGGAGGAGGGGGGAGGAGAAATGGAGACCACGATGCCTTACAATCGCAGCAGAGGGTTGGAAACAGCTCGCCCTGGGGAAATTCTTTACATGCGTAAAGCTTTTGCTGCATGGACAGGCCAGAAAGTGACACCAGCCCGAGCAGCCCCCAACAATAACACCTGGACCTCTCAGAACCTGGTCGATTGCTTTTCCCAACCATCTTGTGGTGTTGGGTCGTCGTTTTGAGACAGCGCCCCGCGTCTGCTCCTTCTTTATCCCCCTCCCCCCTCCTCCCATCCATGCCTCTGCTCTCCGCATGTCTATCTCGGCACAGCCCTCACACGTCTCGTGGCCCCACAGGGAACCCCAACCGAAACCCAAATGGCGAGGTTAGCATGGCACCGCCGTCTCGACTCGGCACACACCTCACACGTTTCGTGGCCCCATTAGGGGCTCCAAAGTTTCGGCACACCCCTAACAAGCTTCGTGACCCCGAATGGGGCCCCTTTAGGACCACCTATAAAGGTTCGCATGGCCCTGCCGCTTCGTTCCGGCATACCGCTCACACCCTGCGTGGCCCCACAAGGAGCTCCACCGAAAGCCCCACTGGCAGCGCCCACATGGCGTCACCTCGCCCATTTCGGCACACCCCTCATACGTTTCGTGACCCCAGAGGGAACTCCAACAACGTTCCCAAAAACACCCGCCTATTTCGGCACACCCGACACACGTTTCGTCACCCCACCTCCGTTTCACCTGCCTTGCGGTAGTCACACTTGCATATGGCTGGGTCCTTCGTCAGGGCAATTTTCTCGGGGGTTCTGCCAGCTTGGTGTTCCCTCGTCGCCCTCTTGGAAGCTTCTGGGGTCCTCTTTAGGCCATCACAACTGCCATCGGCCAAAGCAACTTGAGCCTAATACTCATCCACTCCGAGGGACGGGGCTGGGGGAATCATGATTTTCCGACTGTTTCGGAAGAACAGAAAGTGATCAAGTTTGGCCAGACTTGTTTGGTAAACCGTCGTTCCGATCAGCGATCGATGCCGAATACAACGAATTCCGCATAGTGGACGTTCGCCCGACAGATTTACGGGCCGCTCTCGTGCACGACGGGCGCTCAATCCGCTGAGTCACCCGACAGAGCGCGTATCAGTTTCAATCAAATATTCCATGTAGCGCTTTGCATATGGCTGGGTCCTTTGCCAGGGCAATTTTTTTTGGAATTCTACCAGTTTGGTGTTCCCTCGGCGCCCTCTTGGAAGCTTCTGGGGCTCTCTTTGGGCCATCACAGCTGCCACCAGCCAGCGCAAAGTTGAGCCCAAATACTCGCCCACTCCAAGGAACGGGGCCGGGGGAGGATTTTTGGTTCTCACCCGACTGTTTTGGAAGAGAAGCAAATCATCAAGTTTAGCCAGACTTCCTTGGTTAACCGTCGTTCCGATCAGCGATCGATGCCGAATACAACGAATTCCGCATAGTGGACGTTCGCCCGAGAGATTTACGGGCCCCTCGCGTGTACGACGGGCGCTCAATCCGCTGAGTCACCCGACAGAATGCGTATTAAGTGTCAAACGAATCTTTCATGCAGCGCTGCGCTTCTTTGCTCCACCAACAATGCGATTGGTCATCAGGAGTTGCTCTTCGTTCTGGGTCCCACTCGATTTGTCGCTCCGCAAAAGCATGCTGTGCGCTGCTGTAACAACGGCCTCGCTCTCCAATTTGTTCAAGCAACCGTGCGGTGTTTGCTCATCACAATGCCACTGCGAAATCGCAACTTTGTGAAGATAAACATACATATACAAACCTCGGCACCCATTTTATCGGCAACCTGGTATGCTGGCTCCACACAGCGCGGCAACATACGGGATCTCAACAACGTATTGCAGGCTGGTCCGCGTCTGTCTCCGCTGTGTTCCCGAATCATGCGTCATACGGGAGACCGCGCGGGCGGTACACACGAAGCAATGCCGACGCTGACCGCGGATGTACATTAACCGCAAGCCCATTCCAACATGCTGTCTGTCTCGTGTCCTCCACTCGGAAGCCCACGGCGCCAAAACGCTATGATAAGGGCTGGTGCTTTGAGCCTAGCTGCCTGTGGGGTCCTGGGGCCATCTTCGGAACACCTCTGACGGGGTCTCGTGAACATGTAGTGCACATATTTTGACAGTACGTGGCTAGACGTGGTAATCTTCCAACCATTTTCGCATCTATGGGGGCAATCTTTGGGCCTCACTAGGGCCATCTGAGGCTTTGTTGAGCCATCGGACGGAAGGGGCATCTAAGTTAAGGGCTTTGGATATCTTCGGGCAACATGCGACAACACGTGCGGGCTAATTAGAACCACGCGCAAATCGTGCTTATGTTCGAGTGGAAAGCGGTCCCGTGCTGCTGCTACTTTCCCTCGCCCTCCGTCACAATCCCGTCCCTCTCCCTCCGTATTCGCTCCCTCCTCCTCCTTCTCCTGCTCGCATTGCCCCTCCAGCTCTGCTTCCTTTTTATCTCCCCGTCTCCCTCTTGCTCCCCGTCCTTCTCCCTCCTCCTCCTCCTCCTACTCCTCCTCTTCCTCCTGTTCCTCCCCTTATCTGCCGTGTTCCTCCCCTCTCCTCCTCGCCTCCTGTCCTTGTCCCCCTTTTATTCGAATATCGCCCCACTTTCCCTTCAGGGTGGCTGAAGGTGATCCCACCAGCCCTTCAGGGCGTGAGTGGTCTAGGGAGCTCGTTCTGCCAACTCCTTTCTTCCCTTTCGGGGGGGGTGTTCCCCCTCCTCCTGCACCTTGGGTCTGCCCCCCCTCCCCCCCCTTTCAGCGAGGTGTCAGAGGGGGCTCCAGAGAGATCAAGATGACCTCCAAGATCACTCGATCTGTCCCACGATGATCCACTCTAGCCTCACACATGTCTCCCGACGCCCTCAAGATCTCCCGAGGACGGCCCCAGGTGCCCTCCGGGCCTCCCAAGGGGGGCACCAGCTTTCACAACCCATGTGTGTGTGTTTCCTGTTTTTCGCCTTCTTTCCTTTTTTCATCCGATGGGCTGCCTCGTTCCCATCCTCATTTTCATCATCTTCTTCCTTCTGCTCCTCCTCTTCCACCTCCTGATCGTCGTCTTCGTGTTCCTCCTGCTCTTTTCTTTCATGCTCCACCCTCATTATTCCTTCTTCTTCTCTGCCTCCTTCGATTACCACCTGTGGGTGCACGCCTTGAGCTCTCCCTTCCCTCTCCTTGTGCCGCAAGTGTTTCAGCTTGTTGCGGGACCCAAACGCAAAAACGTAACAACAATTATCAACACAGAAAGGGTGAACGGAATCGGCAAAAACGGTCGCCCATACACAAACACATATCCCCCTACAGGACCGTGATATTACTTCCGACTAGGGGCCCAGCACTGAACGCTGCATGGGCTGGTGAGAACTCGCCAACAGCAAATCATACACGCCATGCGAACAAGAACAACTGCAATGCTTCCAATAATCCGAATTACGCCATCGTGTGCGCGCAATCCGCGTAAGCATGTGTGAGCAATCTCGTTTCCAATGTGGTCAATGGTGTAGCCACGCTGCGAAACGTGTACCTTGATGTGCTAAGCTTCGGCGTAAGTTGGAGCACTGCCCTTCGTTGTAGAGCATCCGCCATGAAATCACAATTCAAACTTGCGAAATCTGCGCGAACAAACTGTAACATCCGCTTCACCGCGTGAATCATGCATGTGATCATTGGGACTGCCTTGTGCACCGATTGACCTAGCATTTGCGCAATGATGCAAACGCGGCCCAGGCAACGTTACACCATGTGTTTTGATACCACTTGCTACTTGTCATACGTGCAGCAAACATGATCGTCGAAGAACGATGCCTCCGCGTCAAACCTGGGGATCTTTCTTTCGTAAGAGTGCTTGCGCAACTATATTGCGCGAGCGTGCTTCTTGTCAACATCTGCAACCACCACCGCTAAGCTTTCCGTTTCATCAAGGGTCATACGGCCAAACAGAAATTGCTACCAATAGTGCCAATTCCGAAAAAGCGTGTAGCGAGTGCATGCCGAAACGTAACTTTGAAGCTTGAGCGCTTCCAAAAACTTGCTCCGATATGCAAGCTTACTTGAAGCATCCCCGAATCACCTTCGCAAGCCCATTGTAGCAACGACATCCTAACACGTGCGTCGAAGCGCCTCTGGCCCTAGCTGGCAGCCTTCTGCACCTTTCTGCTGGCAGTAACTGATGAACACCATACGTCTGCGGCAAACTCGAACTCCGACCCTTAAATGGAACCCTGTCAGGACCCTTGCGTGGGGAATGGGGCAGGTGCAATTGAGCATGCAAGACAACGCCCCTGCCCCTCTTTGTGCACCACTTTTACCGGGCGTTCCATCATGTTGGCTTCTAGTAACTACTCTTTCGTCGAGTCGAACTGCAGATTTTATGGTAAGTTGCAGCGCTG
The DNA here is from genome assembly GCA_963575745.1 of Prorocentrum cordatum. Classification (NCBI taxonomy): domain Eukaryota; class Dinophyceae; order Prorocentrales; family Prorocentraceae; genus Prorocentrum; species Prorocentrum cordatum. The sequence goes on from CAUYUJ010017294.1 coordinate 446,113, forward strand.
ACATATCACTGTGTGTGTGTGGCCCTTTCCAGGTCATAACTCATCATGCTTCTTCCTTCTGCACCTCATCTTCCTTCCTCCTCCTCCCCACTCAGTCCTCGATCGCCCCGCGTCCCTCCTCTTCCTCCTCCTCTTCTTCCTCCCCGTCTCCGTATCCCACTGTTGCTCTTTCTTACCCCATCTTAGGGGGAGGTGCCCATCGCACACGCACGCCAGGGGAGAGAACCGCTGCTGCTATTCCTCATCCATGCTCCTGCGCAAATCTGAGAGAGGGAGAGAGAGAGAGAGAGAGAGAGAGAGAGAAAGAAAGAGAGAGAAAGAGGGAGAAAGAGAAAGGAGAGAAAAAGAGAGAGAGAGAGAGAGAGAGAGAGAGAGAGAAAGAGAGAGAAAGAGAGAAATCGTCCTGAACAATCATCCCCCTTCCTATTGTTTCGACAATCCGCGAACCCCGTCCTCCTCCTCGTCCTCCTCCTCCCCTTTCTCCTTCTCATCCTTCTTTGCCAACAAACAAGTTCCCCGAGAGCCTGCGGAAAAAAGAAGACACGAGCGGGGCCACAGCGCAATGCGCTGCCACGGCGCGCGGCTCGAATTCGGGCGACCTTGCAAGGGCCAAAGAAGGTGGCGGAGAAAACATGCACGATCCGAGGAAGAGAACAAACACAACACGTTCATGTGGAGCGCGCGCAAGGTAGAACTTGGCAAGCAATCTTTCAAACCAGCGACTGCAATTGGGAAATGCTTCTTTTACATTCTCTTTGCGCTACCGATCTATTCACCCACGTAACACGACTGATGAGCAAACACGGATCCGTGCTATCTTGAACACGCGTAGCGAAGAAGCTGGAACATCACACGCACGCACGCAAGTCTTTTGACACCCCAATCGTTGGAAATGGCATTCAGCATGGGCATTGTGCTGCAACGGCAAGCGTTTCCCCAAAAAAGCGTTTGCGGGTGCATGGGGCAGAGAACATGGAGATGGAAACGAACAACATTCTTACAGAAAAGCGCATCGCGGACCCGCGAAGCAGACAATGCAGACGCCCAAATGTATATCTCCCCAGGGCAATATTAGGATCCACCTGGATGACAAACGTGAGACGCAGCATGCAATGCACAAGAAGACAGCATCGTATCCTCAAGGGAAATGGTTTACTCGCGTGCGTATGCGACTGGCACAACAGCGAAATCCTTCGCTTCGACCCCAGGCATCAATCACTACTTCTTGACTTATGGCACCTGCTTCAACTGCACCATGACGGATTTGACTTGTTTTTTCCTCTCTCTTTCTCTCTTTCTTTCTATCCCTGTCTACGTGTCTCTACGCATCATATACGTACCAGACCCACGCGCGCGCTACGCGCGCGCTTGAGTTCTAGTCGACTCAGAAAACCCCATCCTCATCTTCACTATTGTTACCCCCACCCATCCCAATGGCAGGCATGCGACCCCAGAACCACGACCGCTGGAATGAGGTCGTCGGCGTCGACGGCACCGTCGGCGTCGGCGTCGGCGTCATCGTCGGCGTGTTCGTGGTCGCGGGAAAGGGAAAGAAGGAGAAAAGGAGAAGGAGGGAGGTGGGAAAAAATGACGCAGGGAGGCAGGAGAGGTTAACAGTGAGAGAACGGGAAAAGGAACGAGGGATGGGTCAGCGGATGAGTAAGAATTTCTCTTCCCTTTTCCTCCGCCTCATCATCTGTTCCTCCTCCTCCTCCTCGTTATCCTCATGTTCGTCCTCTGCCTCCACACCCGTCCTCCCATTCTCGTCGTCGTCGTCCTCCTCCTCGTCCTCCTTCGAGTGGCGGCGACAATCAAATTCCCAGATGCTCTCTGGGAACACGACGGTTTGGGCCGTGTTGGGGCCATCTTGGGGGCCTCTTGGCCAGTCATTGAGCGATCTGGGAAGGCAGGAAGGATGGAAGGAATAGTGGCTGAGTAGGGGTTGCGCTTCAATTTTCGCCCTCGGTCTCCTCATCTTGTCCGCCGTCCTCTTCCTCCTTCTCCTCCTCCTCCTCCTCCTCCTCTTCCACCCACTCGTCGTTGTCCTCCTCCTCCTCCTCCTCCTCCTGCTCTTCCATTTGGTCATCCTCATTATCCTCATTATCATCCTCATCTTTTGCTATTCCCCTCCGTTCCCCTCTCGGCCTCATCGTCCGTCTCCTCCTCATCATCGGCCGCACGTAGAGCACTTGGGCAATCTTGGGACGTCTTTTGCTAGCTTGGGTGCCCTACGGGCGCCCCGTTGGGGTATTCTTTCATGTAGTCTGAAGAGCGTCTCGGGCACTTTTGGAGCGTCGGCAAACGGAGCGAACAACAACAAAGAAATGCTTGATAACCTCCTGTCCTGCTCCGATGACTGGCAACGACATTCACGTTACCGGAAGGGCTTCCAGGAACATGCTGCTTGCGGCCGTGCTGGGGCCCTCGTGGAGGCCCCTGTAAGGCCCTTTCGGGGGTTCGGGACTCATTTGGGGGTCGTGTTGGGGCTCCTCGGCCGCCTGTTCGGTGGACCGTCTTGGGGCCTCTGGGCCAAATTTGCCGCCTCTTAGGCCGTCTTGCCGCCCGTTTGGGCTGTTTATGTGCATTCTGAAGGGCGTCTTGGGCAAGGTTGGGGCGTCGGCAAGCGGAACAAACAACATCGGGAACATGCTTGAAACCCTCCTTCTACTCCTCCTCCTCCTCCGATGAATGGCGGCGACAATCACGTTCCGGGAGCGCTTTCAAGAAATATGATGGTTTCGGCCGTGGAATTTCATTTCCTCGGACTGGCGGCGACAATCACATTCCAGGAGCGCTTTCGGGAAACATGATGGTTATGGCTGTGGAACTTCTTTTCTTGGACTGGCGGCGACATTCACGTTCCTGGACGGTTTTCCGGGAACATGATGGTTGCGGCCGTGCTGGGGCCCTCGTGGAGGCCTGTGTAGGTCCCTGCGGGATGTCGAGGCTCATTTGGGGGACCGTGTTGGGGTTCCTTGGCGCCCAATCGAACTCTTTCAAGGAGTCGAAGCTCAATTGTGGGGCCGTTTTGGGCCAAATTGGCCGCCTCTTGGGCCGCATCGGCGGCCTCTTGGGGTGCTTTGGTGCAATCTGGGGAGCGTTTTGGACCGTGTCGGGGCCCACTTTGAAGCCGTTCGGCCCGCTTTTGAATGATCTCGAAAGGCAGGAAGGATGGAGGGAGCAGCGGCTGAGTAGGGGTTACGTTTCCATTCTCGCACTCAGTTTCCTCATTACGTCCGCCCTCCTCCTCCACCTCTTCCTCATCCGCCTCCTTCCTCCTTCTCCCGCACCAGGCACGATACGGGCCTGGGCATTCTTGTTTGTTTGTTTTCTCTGTCGAAGGACATACAACTATAATCTGCGACATATAATGTATATCTCTGTAAGCTGCGCCACACAATGAGTACAGGTGTATTCCACTTAACAACAAGCCTTCGTCGACTCCACTCACATGAATCCTTTATGGTCCTACCACACACGGATTGCTCTTGTAATGCGCAACCTCCTGTTTCAGTGAAGCGCAGAATGATTCCGCATGCTGCTGAATGCGAAATGATTCCTTTCGTGCCGGATTGCAACAATAATTCCCTGTGCGGCGGGATACATCAAGATTTCTTTTGTGGCCGAATACGGAAGGATTCCCTCTGTGGCAGACTACAACCAAATTCTGTTTGTGGCTGAATGGAAAAGGGGACCCTTTTGTGGCGGAGTACAAACGTATCCCAGTTAAGGTGAACACGCACAAGGGTTTCCTGTGTGAGCGGGGGGATGAGGAGGAAAGCCATTGAAAAAACACAAAACTAGCAGCAAGCAAAAACACCAAACACCAACAGCAACAAAACAGACAGGATTTCGGTATAATTTCGGCGATGGCCCAAAAGGATTTGCCCGACATACTTTTTTCCACTTGTTTTCCTCCCCCCCTCTCACCAAAACAAAGTTTTGTGGCATTGTGCTACAAGAAGGAATCCCTTCATATTCTGCCACAAGAGAAATATTTTGCATTCTGCCACGACAAGAATAGCACAATAACCCATCACTGTAACAATCTCTTCGTATTCCGCTTCTGCCACAGAGGGAATCCATTCATTCCGCCACAGAGGGGACCTTTTTTTGTATTTGGCCAATCAAAAAATTACCTGTTGCATTCCAGTCCAAAAAGCCATGCTAACCAACCACAGAAATACTCCTCTTGTGTTGTGCCACAAAACAGAATCCCGTAGTAATCCACCACAAACGGAATCCGGTACTATTCCGCCACCAAAGAAATCCTATAGTATTGTGCCGCAGAGGAGATCCTTTTGTATTCCGCCACAGAAGGGACCCTTTTGCACTCGGCCGCAAAACAAATTCCCTTTGCATTCCGCCACATTCGGAATCTTTTGGTAATCAACCACAGAAGGGTTCCTCCAGTAGTGTGCCACAAACGAGAATCCCGAAATAATCCACCACAAACGGAATCCTTCAGTAGTCCGCATCAAAAATGGAGCCTTCTGTCATATGCCGTTGAGGAGATCTTTTTGTCTTGCGCCACAAGGGGAACCTTGTTGTATTGGTACACAAAAGGATTCCGTTTGTATTCCGCTCCAGAAGGAATCCCGTGGTAATCAACCACAGAGTGGATTCCACTTTTGTTCTGCGACAAAAGCGAATCCCGGCGTCGGAATCCTATAGTACTCCGCCCCCACATTTTTTTTCCCAACCATCCTGTGGTGTTGGGTCCTCGTTTTGAAGAGACGGTGCCCCGCGTTCCCCTCCTTCCTCTCCTCCTCCCCCTCGTGGGGGTGTTCGCATGCGGTTCCCCCACCCAGGGCAGCGTTTCGTAGCCCCATAGGGAGCTCCACCGAAGGCTCCAGTGGGGGTGTTCGCATGCGGTTCCCCCACCCAGGGCAGCGTTTCGTGGCCCCATAGGGAGCTCCACCGAAGGCCCCAGTGGGGGTGTTCGCATGCGGTTCCCCCACCCAGGGCAGCCCCATAGGGAGCTCCACCGAAGGCCCCAGTGGGGGTGTTCGCATGCGGTTCCCCCACCCAGGGCAGCGTTTCGTGGCCCCATAGGGAGCTCCACCGAAGGCCCCAGTGGGGGTGTTCGCATGCGGTTCCCCCACCCAGGGCAGCGTTTCGTAGCCCCATAGGGAGCTCCACCGAAGGCCCCAGTGGGGGTGTTCGCATGCGGTTCCCCCACCCAGGGCAGCGTTTCGTGGCCCCATAGGGAGCTCCACCGAAGGCCCCAGTGGGGGTGTTCGCATGCGGTTCCCCCACCCAGGGCAGCGTTTCGTGGCCCCATAGGGAGCTCCACCGAAGGCCCCAGTGGGGGTGTTCGCATGCGGTTCCCCCACCCAGGGCAGCGTTTCGTAGCCCCATAGGGAGCTCCACCGAAGGCCCCAGTGGGGGTGTTCGCATGCGGTTCCCCCACCCAGGGCAGCGTTTCGTGGCCCCATAGGGAGCTCCACCGAAGGCCCCAGTGGGGGTGTTCGCATGCGGTTCCCCCACCCAGGGCAGCGTTTCGTGGCCCCATAGGGAGCTCCACCGAAGGCCCCAGTGGGGGTGTTCGCATGCGGTTCCCCCACCCAGGGCAGCGTTTCGTAGCCCCATAGGGAGCTCCACCGAAGGCCCCAGTGGGGGTGTTCGCATGCGGTTCCCCCACCCAGGGCAGCGTTTCGTGGCCCCATAGGGAGCTCCACCGAAGGCCCCAGTGGGGGTGTTCGCATGCGGTTCCCCCACCCAGGGCAGCGCTTCGTAGCCCCATAGGGAGCTCCACCGAAGGCCCCAGTGTTCGCATGCGGTTCCCCCACCCAGGGCAGCGTTCGTGGCCCCGCATGCGGTTCCCCCACCCAGGGCAGCGTTTCGTGGCCCCATAGGGAGCTCCACCGAAGGCCCCAGTGGGGGTGTCCGCATGCGGTTCCCCCACCCAGGGCAGCGCTTCGTGGCCCCATGGGGAGCTCCACCGAAAGCCCCCGTGGCGCAGTTCGCATGCGCTTCCCCCACCCAGGGCAGCGTTTCGTGGCACCATAGGGAGCTCCACCGAAGGCCCCAGTGGCGCAGTTCGCATGCGGTTCCCCCACCCAGGGCAGCGTTTCGTAGCCCCCCATAGGGAGCTCCACCGAAGGCCCGCCCCGGTGGCGCAGTCCGCATGCGGTTCCCCCATCCAAGGCAGCGCTTCGTGGCCCCATATGGAGCCCCACCGAAAGCGGCACCCACAACGCGTTACCAACAATTGCTTATGGTTGGGTCTTTCGCCAGGATAATTATTCTAAAATTCTGCCACAAAAGGAATCCGTTGGTTTTCCGCCACAACGGGGACCCTTGCGTGGTCGGCTACATGATGATTACATGGTGCATTCCGCCAAAGAAGAAATCCCGTGGTAATCAACCACGCAATCAATTCCTCTTGTGCTCTGCCACAAATCGAAGCCCATACGAATCCACCACACAGAAAACTCTTACTATTCAGCCATATTTTTCGGTATTCTGCCACGAAGGGAACCCTTTGCATTCCGCCACCAGGGGAGCACTTTTGTACTCGACCCCAAACAAACACCCAGGTGCATTCCGCCATTTACTGACACCTCGGTAATCAACCACCGATGGAATCCTCTAGTATTCTGCCACAACAGGAATCCCTTTTGAATCCACCACAGAAGAAATCCTTATACGAATTCCGCCACAAACAAATCCTTTAGCATTCTGCCAGAGAAGGCATCCTTTTGTACCCTTCTGTTTTCCGCCACAAAGCAAACTCTTTTGTACTCGGCCGCGAACATTTTTCTGCCACGCCACAAATCCTTTTGTAATCCGCCGCACAAGGACTCTCTTTAAACCTCGCCGCAAGAGGAATGCTTTAGCATTCTGCCAAACAGCGAATCTCTTGGTATTCCGCTACAGCGGGGGTCCTTTTGCGTTCTACCGCAAGGAGTTGTCTTGTATTCCGAACTCGGTATCTCGCCGTCAAAAGCACTGGTGCACTACAAAAGTGTTTATCCTCTTGCACAAGGTGTCTAGAGCTCCGACCACTTTTTCCCGCGTCGCGACGCACACCCACCTCCCCCTCCTCCCCCGTGGGAGCCCCGCCCACAGCCCCCTCCGGCCCGAGCATTTTTTCCGCGTCGCGACGCACACGCCCACAACCTCCTCCGCCCCGAGCAGTTTATTCCGCGTCGCGACGCACACCACCTGCCCCCCCTCTCCCCCCCGCATCCCCAGCGCCCCAGTGTGACCCCCGCCCCCTTGGCCCCTCCAACCCCCCCTGCACCCCCAGCGCCCAAGTGGGACCCCCGCCCCGTCGCCCTCCGCCCCGAACATTGTATTCCGCGTCGCGACGCACACACTCCCCCCCCCCCCCCCCCCCCCGCGTCCCCAGCGCCCCAGTGTGACCCCCGCCCCCGTGGCCCTCTGCCCCGAACCCCGCCCAAAGCCCCCTCCGCGCCGACCACTTTATTCCGCGTCGCGACGCACACCTCCTCCCCCCCCTCTTCCCAGATCGCCAGCGCTTCAGTAGGAGCCCAGCCCCGTGCCCCCTCCGCCACGACAACTTCATTCCGTGTCGCGACGCACCTCCCCCTTTCCCTGCTGCATCCCCAGCGCCCCCGTCGGAGCCCCGCCCACAGGCCACTCCGCCCCGAGCATTTTATTCCGCGTCGCGACGCACACCACCTGCCCCCCCTCTTCCCCCCGCGTCCCCAGCGCCCCAGAAGGATCCCCGCCCCGAGCCCCCTCCGCCCCGACCAGTTTATTCCGCGTCGCGACGCACACCACCCCCTCCGCCACGACCACTTTCTTCCGCGTCGCGACGCACACCACCTGCTCCTACGCACACCACCTCCCCCCGCACCCCCCCCTGCATCCCCAGCGCCCCCGTGGGACCCCCGCCCCGTCGCCCTGCGCCCCGAGCATTTTATTCCGCGTCGCGACGCACACCACCTCCCCCCCTCCCCCCCCCGCGTCCACAACGCCCCAGTGGGACCCCCGCCCCGTGGCCCTCTGCCCCGAGCCCCGCCCAGTGCCCCCTCCACGCCGACCACTTTATTCCGCGTCGCGACGCAACACCTCCCCGCTTCAATAGGAGCCCAGCCCCGTGCCTTCTCCGCCACGACAACTTTATTCCGTGTCGTGACGCACCTCCCCCTTTCCCTGCTGCATCCCCAGCGCCCCCGTCGGAGCCCCGCCCACAGCCCCCTCTCCGCCCCGAGCATTCATTCTTTTCCGCGCCGCGACGCACACCAACTGCCCCCCCTCTTCCCCCCGCATCCCCAGCGCCCCAGAAAGATCCCCGCCCCGAACCCCCTCCTCCCCGACCACTTTATTCCGCGTCGCGACGCACACCACCCCCTCCGCCACGACCACTTTATTCCGCGTCGCGACGCACACCACCTGCTCCTACGCACACCACCTCCCCCCCGCACCCCCCCCGCATCCCCAGCGCCCCGGTTGGACCCCCGCCCCGTCGCCCTGCGCCCCGAGCATTTTATTCCGCGTCGCGACGCACACCACCTCCCCCCCTCCCCCCCGCGTCCACAGCGCCCCAGTGGGACCCCTGCCCCGTGGCCCTCTGCCCCGGGCCCCGCCCAATGCCCCCTCCGCGCCGACCGCCTTATTCCGCGTCGCGACGCACACCTTCCCCCCCCCTCTTCCCAGATCGCCAGCGCTTCAGTAGGAGCCCAACCCCGTTCCCCCTCCGCCACGACAACTTTATTCTCTTGCACTGGGTGTCTAGAGCTCCGACCACTTTATTCCGCGTCGCGCCGCCCCCCCGCGCCCCCAGCGCCAGAGTGGGACTCCCGCGCCGTGGCTCTCTGCCCCGAGCCCCCCCGCGCCCCCAGCGCCCCAGCGGGGGCCCCGCCCACTGCCCCCCTCCGCCTCGAACGCTTTATTCCGCGTCGCGACGCACACCACCTCCCCCACCTCCCTCCCCGCGTGCCCAGCGCCCCAATGGGGGCTCCGCCCCGTGCCCCCTCCTTCCGCTCCGACAATTTTACTCCGCGTCGCGACGCGCGCCACCTCCCTCCCCCCTTCCCCAACGCCCCAGTTGGACCCCCGCCCCGTGGCCCTCTGCCCCAAACCCCGCCCAATGCCCCCTCCACCCCGATAATTTTTTTCCGCGTCGCGACGCACGCCACCGCCCGCCCCTCCTGTCCGCGCCCCCAACGCCCCAATGAGACCTCCGCCCCGTGCCCCTTCCGCTCCGAGCACTTTATTCCGCGTCGCGACGCGCGCCACCTCCCCCCCCCTCCCCACCTGGGATTTGGGCCTCGTTGCTGGGCCCCGAGGGGCGATGTCTTGCCCCCTCTTCCCCCCTCCTTCTCCACCTCCTCCTCCTCCTGCCCCTTCCTTTTTGTGCAAGAGCCATGGCGCACGTGCCACTTGTTCTCTTGGTGGTGGAAGGCAACAACATTCATTTGAGTAGAATGGAACACACTCTTTTATAGTCGAATATACACAGCTTTCCTGCGTAGCGGATTACAGCAAGATGTTGTTTGTTGCTTCGTTGCAGAAAAGAGTGCTCAAACCGCCCAGGCCTGGATTGTGCTTGGCGCCCCTCTTCCTCCTCCTCCTCCTCCTCCTCCTCCTCCTGTTAATCATCTTCCTCATCATTCTCATTCCCTTGCTCCGCCCTCCGTCGCCCTCTCGGCCTCATCGTCCGTCTCCTCCTCATCATCGGCCGCCCGTAGAGCCCTTGGGCCGTCCTGAGGCCTCTTGGGCCAGCTTGGCCGCCTCTTGGGCCGTCTTGGCGCCCTCTTGCTATGTTTTTGTGCAATCTGAAAAGCGTCCTGAGCAATCTTGGAACGTCGGCATGCGGAGCGAGCAACAACGGGGAAATACTTGAGAACATTCTGCTCCGATGCTGGGAAACGGCCAAAACACCTTAGGACATTCCACAGGAATCCGGACAGGAACATTCCGCCGGAAGCTGGGAAGCGGCCGAAGCACCGATGACTGGCGGCGACAATCACAATCTCGTGAGGGCGTCTGAAAGCATGCTGGTCGCGGCCGTGCTAGGGCCCTCGTGGAGGCCTGTGTCGAGACTGATTTGGGGGGCAATCTTCGGGCTCCTCGGCCGCCTGTTGAGCCCTTGAGGGGTGCAGAGTCTAATTTTTTTGGGCCGTCTTGGGGCCTCTGGGCCAGATTGGCCGCCTCTTAGGCCGTCTTGGCGCCCGATTGGGCTGTTTAGGTGCAATCTTGGGATCGTCTTGGGCAGTGTTGGAGCGTCGGCAAGCGGAACGAGCAACAACAGCAAAATGCTTGAGGACTCCCCCCTCCTTCTCCGATGATTTGCGGCGACAATCACGTTCCTGGAACGCTCTCCGGAAACATGATGGCTGCGGCCGTGGAACTTCCTCTTTTGGCCTGGCGGCGACAGTCACATTCCTGGAAAGGCTTCTGGGAGCACGTTGGTGGGGCCCTCGCAGAAGCCTCTGTAGGGCCCCTTCGGGGTGTCGAAACTCATGTGGTGGGGAATCTTGAGGCTTCACGGCCGCCTGATGAGCCTTTCGGGATGTCGAGCCTCATTTAAACGGGCCGTCTTGGGGCCAGTTTGGCTCTCGCTTGGGGCCCTGGTGGGCGCCTGTTGTGCCGTCTCCGAGCGTCGGGCCGCGGAGCAGGCGCCCACACGAAAATTTTTGAAGAACTCAAAGGAGGAGGAGGAGCAGGAGGAGGAGGAGGAGGAGGAGGAGGAGGAGGAGGAGGAGGAGGAGGAGGAGGAGGAGGGCCGTCTCGGAGCAGTGGTCGGCGCGCTGGGAGCGCTTTGGTGCTGCCTGGCCCCCCTTGACGGTCCGTTCTGGTGGCCCCTCGGGGCCCCCTTGAGGGCCCTTCTGGCAGGTCCAAGATCGTCTCGCTTTCCATGCCACACTGAGGCAGAGGTCCGGCCCCCCCCCCCCCTGGCCCACTGAGATATTACACACATATACACACGCACACTTCTCTCTCCAATTATGCTCTTCCGCCCGCGACGCCAGCGTAGACCGCGCTTGCCACGCCAAGCCAGAGACGAGCGAAAACGACTGAGGATGTCCCTGATGTGGCCGGCATTAATATTTAACCCATGCACACGGAGAGCAATCCTAATACGGCCCCGTACGATTACCGTAGCTCGCACAATCAAGGACACATTGACCAGTTGAGTTATCCATGGCCTTGCAGTGTCGTCGCAAAAAGATGCTTCAACCAACGCAACACGCCTTCACAAAACAATAATGAGATGGCTTCAACTGGCCCCAAGCAAATTCAAAACGGCAATACGATGGGTCAATCAACTTCATGATTGATTAATCCTTTCCCTTACAGGCCTACTTATGGCCCCATACAAGACTCACGCTTGCCAATCAGGTCGCAAATATTCCAGCGCCCCGTCCACCCGTCTGCGCCTACCAACTGCCCACAACTTGTTTGTTACAAATCTTCGAACAAAACTTTCTTTAGTGGGGTCCCTCAATCTCACCCCCATGCTCCCGCTTTTCCCTGTCCGTGCAAAACGCTACTTCCCAGGTGCTCACTCACGGCTTGCATCACTCATACCCATATCCGTTTGGATTCACATTGCCTCATAGTCAGACCCACTTGCACTCATATTCGCTCATAGCCAGACCTGCTCACACCCACCAATACGCACGCTCAGCCCTCTGGCCGCTCACGCTCGCATCCGTTCGTACTCAAATCCCGTCTTGGTCCAGGCGAATGTTTTTCTTTTCCAGCCTTGTGACCACCGCGATGTACCACAACGGCGAGGATGGCACCGTGCTCGGGGATCCACTACGGGGATGGGCTTGTGCGCGTCCAGATTGGTGGGGGCTCTGAGGTGGAATGGCGGTCTTCGAAGGTAGACGCGTCTTTATGCAGAGTCACAGGGTCCTCGCAACGTAGCGAGGCATGGTGCCTGGGCCTCCCAACGGGGGAAGCGTCACGAGACATTACACGGGCCCGTTCGCGTCCAAATCGGTGGGGCCTCTCCAGCAGAATTCCCATAGTAAACGAATGTTTTCTAAAGCCCACTGATCACCGCGATGTAGCAAACATTGCGTTTGGGCCTCCCAAGGGGGAACCACCACGGGGTATCACATAGGCCCGTTCGCTTCAAGATTGGTGGGGCTTCCCAGGTAGATGCTCTGGAATACTACACGGGCCTGTTCAGATTAAGACTTGTGGGGCTTCTCAAGATGAGTGATCCTTGCCATAGTATCCTTACACCTGCTGCTCTGCGATCGGCCTTTTATCTGGACGTCCTGTGATGACATGATGCTTTTCGCTTCTCCAGGACCGTTCTTATATAGCAAAGACGTGGAAACCGTCGGGGAGGCCCGCTCGCGTCCCGATTGGTGGGGCTCCTCCAACAGAATTGCCGTTTTCGGAAATCATACTTCCATTCGGAATCCCATCACCACCAGGATGTGCTGGGCATGGCGTTGGGGCTTGCAAATGGGGAGCCGCCTGAATATACTTGACGGGCCCGTTCGCCACCAGATCGGTGGGCACGGCCCGCTGTCACACTCGACGAATCTCTTTCCAGAGCTCCATGATCACTGGGGTATAGGATTGGCCCATTCGCGCCGAAAATGTCATCGCCTCTCAAGCAAGACGCCCGCTTGTGGCCACTGGACGAATATTGTCCCGAGCCCATGGTCACCATGGCGCAGAAAGCTTGGCTCTTGGGCCTCCCAGCGGGCGGCTTCCAGGAGTTATTGCGCCGATCTTTTAACGCCCAGATTGTCGTGGCCTCTCAAACAGAACGCTTGTTCAAGGCCAGTATACGAATCTTGTCCCATCGCCCCATGACGATCGCGATGTAGCAGGCACGGCGTCTGGGTCTCCCATTGGGCAGCCGCCAGGAGGTCTACCAAGGGCCTGCTTACGTCACATTAGTGGGATTGCAAGGCCCAGTGGTCAGCGCGATCTAGCAGTCATGGTATTTGGGGCTTACGTGTGGGTCGAGCAGGTGTTCGCATGTGGAAGCGCCAGAAGGCCACATGAAACCCCAGGGCGCCTCAGGAGGAATCAGGACGCTCTTCAAATCCCCAGGATCCCCCCACCCTTGCACAAAATTACTCATGCTCCGACCCATGCGCACCCAAGCCCGCTCAAACTCAAACTTGCTCATTCTTAACCACGCATGGTCAGTCTCACTCGCACCCAGACCCAATCACACCCAGACGCTCTCACGCAGACGCACTGACACTCATATTCATTGTTTCCCGAACCCACCCATACCCAACCCACTCATACTAAAACATCATATGTCGGCCACTTGTGTTCATATCCGCTCGCACTCAGACTCATTCGCGGCCAGACTTGTTCATACTCAGGCCCGCTCGTACTCAAACTCGCCCATGCAGATCCCGCTCATACCTACCCATTACTACTGCAAGTCCGTCCTGCTGTGGTGCCCACACGCTGGTGCTCAGATTCGATCGCAATCCAAGCCTGTTTGTTCGAACGCCGAATGCAAGAACAAACTATGACACAAACGCGCGTATGGGAACATCCGCGGCAAAGACTTCTATCTGCGCAAACAAAGATACCCGCGTCGATGCAATTCAACAGCCCGGAACAACTCTTGCCGTGGTGAAGACAGTGCCCCTCTGGACGCCTCACGAAAACTGCCCAAGAACGTACCCAATCCTGTTCAACAACCTCCACAGAGCTCACGACAATGTCTTCAATTGCGCACTTGGCAGCGCCCAGGGAGGGGAGTAACCTGAACGGACTGAGAACTGGAAGCACCAATTCTGTCCAAGGGGCTCGTAGAAGGAAGAGAAGGGAAGGCTGATGGCGACAAGGCGGCGGATGACGAGCATGACGGTGTAGATGACTGGGGGGACATTGAGGGTAGCAGAAGGACATGAAGAGAAGCACCAACACGAGGAGGAAACGATGGAGGATGACGAGCACGAGGGGATACGGAACGGAGGATGAGGAGGAGGGGGATGAGGATGGGGGAGGAGGAGGAGAAGGAGGGGTAGTAGTAGTAGTAGTAGTAGTAGTAGTAGAAGTAGGAGTAGTAGTAGTAGTGGTAGTAGTAGTAGTAGTAGTAGTAGTAGTAGTAGTAGTAGTAATAGTAGTAGTAGTAGCAGTAGTAGTAGTAGCAGTAATCGTAGTAGAAGTAGAAGAAGTAGTAGTAGTAGTAGTAGTAGTAGTAGTAGTAGTCGTAGTCGTAGTAGCGTAGTAGCAGTAGGAGTAGCAGTAGTAGTAGTAGTAGTAGTCGTCGTCGTCGTCGTCGTCACCGCCACCGTCGTCGTCGTCGTCGTCGTCCGTCGTCGTCGTCGTCGTCGTCGTCGTCGTCGTCGCAGTAGTAGTAGTAGTAGTAGTAGTAGTCGTCGTGGTAGTAGTGGTATATTATTATTATTATTATTCGTAGTAGTAGTAGTAGTAGCAGCAGCAGTAGTAGTAGTAGTAGTAGTAGTAGTAAGAGTAGTAGTAGTAGTAGTAGTAGTAGTAGTAGTAGTAGTAGTAGTAGTCGTAGAGTAGTAAGTAGTAGTAGTAGTAGTAGTAGTAGTAGTAGTAGTAGTAGTAGTAGTAGTAGTAGTAGTAGTAGTAATAGTAGTAGTAGTAGTAGTAGTAGTAGTAGTAGTAGTAGTAGTAGTAGTAGTAGTAGTAATAATAATATTATTAGTAGTAGTAGCAGTAGTAGCAGTAGTAGTAGTAGTA
>CAUYUJ010017294.1:460843-503700 GCA_963575745.1 Prorocentrum cordatum
AGTAGGAGGAGGAGGAGGAGGAGGAGGAGGAGGAGGAGGATGAGGAGGAGGGGGAGGAGGAGGAGGACGAGGAGGGGGAGGAGGAGGAGGATGAGGATGAATGGGGAGGAGGAGGGGGAGGAGGAGGAGGAGGAGAAGGAATAGGATAATGACGACAACGGGGGACGGTAAGGAACACGAGGAACAGGACGTCGAAGAAGGGGGCGGTGTCCTCGTGATCTTGTGAAGCTACCCTGTTTGGGGCATTCTGGGGGCCTCTTGGCTGCCTGTCGGGATCCTCTCTGGGGCTACTGGGTCTTCGTGGGCTGCCTGTGCGTGTCTGAGCGTCCTGTGGGGACATTCTCAGGGCGTCATGGCGCCATCCTGGGCTGTCTTAGGTCGTCTGGGGGCCTCCTGGGGCGCTCTTAAGAGCCTCTTGGTACCATCTTTGCTTCCCCTGCGGGGCCTTTTGGGGTTCCTTTCGGTCGATTCGAAATCCCCTGGGAACGATTCCAAATTGACGCTGGTTCCGAGTCCCTCCTGGAGCCGAGTTTTGGATGATTACTCGAGCGACACTGCCATTTTCCATACGCGTCGGGCGCTCTTGGGGGCCACTTGGGCGCCTCATGAGGGGGGTCACTTGGGGCGCTTTGGATGTCCTTTGGGGGCGTTGGGCCGTTCAGAAACCCTTTGGTAGCGATTCAACGAGAATGTTAATTTGGAGTGCCCTGCTGATTGTTTGAAGGTGCCTTGAACGAAATCGCCATTACCCAACAAACCTTTTATTGACATACGCAGAAACGCCTAAGAGATACTAGCTGCGCAACAACGGGCAAGACCATCGCGATCAAATGTGATGTAGGCAATCTGCCCGAACATCCACAAATGACAGAAATAGGCACGCCTTTTGTGAGTGTCCAAATGGGGCACCAGGTAAAGTTCACGACCCGAGACACTTCAGACGGCGCGCTGAACTGAGGTGGGTAGTAAACTGACCTTGCAATTGGCCCTGACACTCCTGCTGCCGCTCGTCCTCGTCCGCCTCCTCGCCTTTGGCGCGCGCCCCCTCCGCGGACAGCAGATGCTGTTCACTAGCCGCGCCGGTCAAAAAAGTGGCGCGGAACTGGCGCTGGTACTCATCCAGATTCCCCCCCTCTTCCTGGCCATCATCATCCTTATCACCGTCATGTCGTAAACGTCATCACCACCACCATCATCATCAACCGTCGTCATCGCCGTGATCTGTTCATCATCAGCACCACCGTCGTCATCGTCACCACCATCATCATCCATCTTTGTCTCTCTGTTTCTTTTGTTATCTTTATTTCCTTTTTCTCTCTCTCTATCTCTCCCCATTACTCCCCCTCGCATTTTTATGGGGGCAATAACATGGAGATCCCCATGTGTGGCGTCAACAAAACAAATCTCGTTCAGACTGTCCATCGAATCTCTCCCATGGCGGGAGTTCCACGTGGAGGGTTAGAGGGGGATGAACCGACAATAAGTCAACGTGGAGATGTTCCACATTTGAGGTTTGACGTGTGAACGTGCATCAGGTTACCCTTAATGTGGAACGTCCACGTTAAAGTCAAATCGTCCCACGTTAACCCAAAGCAACATATCAACGTGTAAATCCACGTTAAGCCAGCACCCGAAACAATCCGCCAGACGAGAGCGGAAGAGCGAGCCCGAATTACCCCCCTCCTGGACCTCCCCAGTGATACATATTTCCGTCAGGGTCTACGTCAATCGCGGGACTCTTCGAGTCCAAGTTTTTTTTTTTTTTTTTTTTTTTTTTTTTTTTTTTTTTTTTTTTTTTTTTTGTGTATATATATATATATATATATATATATATATATATTTGTTTAAAAAACACCGCAACCACAAATCAAGAGGTCTCGCGGGCTATCACAAGGCCAACCGCGTGGCCGACCCGCGCGCATGCGCACCTACAGGCGTCGCGTACGAAGCTACCACCCTCTGGTGGGAGGCTCGCACATCAGTACCTGGCCCTCTGGCCAAGGGACTGGTAGCAAACAAAGAAACTCAAAACGGCGCAACGCGGTAGGCGCGGAGACGCATACCACGCCGATGCTGGAGCCGCCCTTGCCAGCAGTGCGAAGTCGGCAACGCGCCAGGATGACGAAACGATGGCGGCAGACAGACCGACCGACCACCTATCTGCGGGCTGCGGGCCGAGCCAAACTCAAAGTCACCGACGCAGCAGACCAGACAATAAAGAAAAAAAAAGAGACGCGCCAGCGTCGGGAAAAAAACCAAACAAACACCACCAGGGCGAGAGCACGAAACTTGGCCGAGTCTAAGCACTGCGGTCACTGTCGGATCACGCGGGTCACGGAAGAATGCTGCACCAACTTCCCATTCTGCTTGGTCCGAAGGTCACGTAATTGGTTTGTGTAGTCGACCGCAAACCACTGGATGTAGGCGCACGGGAAGCCAAGCCACTTGGTTACAGTTGGGTCCCACACGGGCCATCTGGCGAGCGCGATGTCCGCTTTGTTGTACAGCCGGGGACAGACCTTGCTGACGGTCCTCAGCTCCGTTACGTAGAGGAAGCAGGTACGTCGGTCCGTAGGCTGGCATTTAGCGTGCACGATGGCCTGTGGTGTCGGGATCATCCTGAGCTTCCTCAAGCGAATGACCAGGCTGCAGCACAACAGGGAGATTATCGAGGCCCAGACGCGTCCCAACACTTGGGCACCAACGCATCTCCTGTGGCTGTTGCAACTGCTGTGTCGCCGAGTTGAAGATGCCAATAATAGCGTCGACTTGCCACAACGCCCTGGTCTTCATAGAGATCGGACCACGACCACGCTCGCCCTCTGGCGAAAATGGCACGGCATGCGCGGTGATAGTTCTTTGTGCTGTGCACTGGCTCGCTCCTATCATCGGCGTCCGCCGATATCGTGGAGCTCCACGGTGATCGTGCCGTCACCGAATGCTCGGCCCTCCAGCGTGGGTAACTTCGGCTAGCGATGGCGGAAAGAAGAAGGAGAAACGAAACATGTCCCGCCATCGACTGCATGCATGCTGTGCGGGGGCTTGCGGCCCCGCCGACACGCGAGAAACGCCAGAAACCGCTCGAGCCAGGGCCTTCTGAGTGCGATTCCCGTCATCCGCCAATGAGGCCTGGGATGGGATCGGCACCCATTAGTTAAAGAAAACTACTACTTCAGATCAACCGGTCCGCGCTGGAGGCGCTTCCCGTCATCCGCCAGCTTGCCACAGGCACTGAATGGAGTATACTAAGTTTCCATTGAGTTCAGAATATTGAACATCGACAAATCTTCCAAGACCCTAGGGCCCAAATTCACGGGCGCTCTTGAGGATCATCGCGTACGTTTTCCCGACGCTGGAAACCATTGAACAATATTTGGTTTGTGAATCGCAACGCCCCAAGAAAAGCAGTACCAGTTGGTGCTTGGTAAAGCCGTACTCCGCTGGACCTCCCAGGAACTCGTCGCGAACGTGCTGACAATTGCTCAATGGCAGAACCCATGGAGGATAATCCGAATTTTGGCATGCGAAAGACCGCTCCCCAAAGCTCACGATGACCCCGACGCGACCGACCCCAATTAGGGGAACGCTTCAACTGCTTGGCATTGCTTGGCTTAGCATTGCTTTGCTTGGCTTTGTCTTGCTTTGCATTGCTTGGCGTTGCTTGGCATTGCTTGGCGTTTTATGCTTTGCATTGCTTTGCTTGGAGTTGCTTGGCATTGCCTGGCTTTGCTGGGACACAAGATCAAGCAACCCGAGGAAGGCACTAAGGAAAGGCAGGACCAAGCAACCCAAGGAAGGCTCCTTTCAACACAGTGAGGCAACACGACCGAGCAACCCGAAGAAGGCCTGCTCATAAGCAAGAAGGAAACAAAGCCAAGCAACCCCGAGGGACGCGACACCAGGGCCCTCTTGGGGACCTATTGGGCCGTCTTGGGGCCGTCTTGGGAACCTCTTGGGCCTCCAAGAAGCCCCAAGAGGGCCCAGGCAGAGCGCTACGATAGTCGAAGAAAGCGTCGAGACGGCCCAGAATAGCCCCACGACGACCCAAGATGACTTCAAGAAGGCCCACAGGGCCCCCAAGACGGCCTAAAAAGTGTTCCAGGAGGAAGAGGAGGAGATACAGGAAAAACAAAGAAACAGCACAAAACCACCCTGAAGAAAGCCAGCCCGCCAGACCGGGCAGCCACTGGCTCCTGCGAGAGCCAAAAGGAGCCACGTGGGCAACACCGACGTGGGGCAAAATCGACGCAGGCGCACGCTTGACAGCACCCTTACTCTGGGTGGGGTATTAATCGATGGGTGGGCGACTGACCTTCCGACGAAGCTTGCCCCGCCCCCCCCTCCTCCACCTCCTCCTCCTCCTCCCTCCTCCTCCTCCTCATCCCCCCCGTCTCCTTCTCCTCCTCTTCCTCCTTCTCCAACCCCCCCTCCACCCGTTCCGACAGCACGTGCCCACCCGCCCCAGCGGATCCAAGGGGGGGCGATTATTGCCCTATCCAGAGCAGCTGGCGAGGTCTCGTTCGGGTCTCTGTAAGTCCGCACTCCGCTGATACTCCCAAAAGGCTCCAGAGAAAGTGCGACAGTTGCGCAACTGGCAGCGCCCAGGGAGGAAGAATAGCCTGGGTTCGCGTGAAACCGCATTCAGCTGGACATCCCAGGAGCTCACGGAAGTGCCAGCAATTGCGAAATTAGCAGCCCGGGGCCGTAAGGCCGCGCTCTGGACCCCCCAAGAGATTACGAAAAGGCTGACACTTGCGCAGTTGGCAGCGTCCAAAGCTGGGGAGTCGTAATTTGAATTTGGATCAATGTAAGTCCCGGGACCTCACGAAAATACCGCCAGTTGCGCGTTTGCAGCACGCAGAGAAGGCGAGGCCTCATTTGGGCCCCCGTAAGAATGCAATCTGCGGGACCTGCTAGAAGTTCTAAAAAAGTGCGAAAGTTACGCAACTGCAGTTGACAGTGCCCAGGGAGGCGAAGTAGAGGGCAGGCAGGAGGATGGGGGGCGGGAGGGGGTGCGAGGCAGGAGGAAGGACGAGAGGGGAAGGCGGACGGACTCGGAGACCAGCGGCGCTCTATCCAACATGCATGCTGGACCAGACGAGGGCTGGGGCTGGAAAAGGTCATAGAAAGCCGAGCGGGCGCAACGAGGTCGCCCGCAAAGCACACAATATCTGCATGTCCCATCTTCCCCGCCCGTCCGCCCCAGCCCACCGTCTGCAGCCACCGCCCCACCTCGGTCGCCCTGCGCGAGCTGGCCCCCGCGCCGAGGCCGAGGGCCCTGAGACCCGCCGCGGCGCTCGCCAGCAGAGTGCGGGGAGAATAGACAGAGAGAGAGAGAGAGAGAGATAGAGAAAGAGAGAGAGAAAGCGAGAAAGAGAGAAAAGAGAGAGAGAGAGAGAGAGAGAGAGACAGAGAGAGAGAGAGAGAGAGAGAGAAAGAGAGAGAGAGAGAGAGAGAGATAAAAAACACAGTAAGAGAGAACAGTGCAAGAGAGAGCGAGAGAGAGAGAGAGAGAGAGAGAGAGAAAGAAAGAGAGAGAGAGAGAGAGAGATCTGGGGACTGGTGCCTGGTATTTAGAGGGGGTGACCGTCCTGACCGATGTTTTTTGGGGGACATGCGGTTTTGAGAGTGGGGTGTGTAGCGTTATAGGATAGCGGTGGACTGGGCCGAAACAGGTCTCGGACATGAGCTTGTGAATTGGCCATCTACGTGCGGACTACTTTTGACCTCCACTCAATCCATGGGCCTTTGCTCATCCCTATCTGCAAAATGCGAACATCAGTCTGACAATATGCATCTTTGCCGCCTCCCCAGAAATATTGGCGTCTTGGCTCAGTGGGAGGCGTTTGACATAATTACTGATAGCGGAGGCAACTGGGGTGCCTTCAACGTGGCCCGGAAAGAGGGTGTAGCACGCTCCTGGTCGGCAGCTATGGCCAAAGCTGGGGTACGCAATCTGCTCTTTGAAATCAGCGCGAGGCGGCAAGCCAACGCAAACCACAATGCGGCTTGGAACACAACAACAACGGGAATCCCACAAGGCTGAAACACATTGACCAAGCCGGTGCAACGTAGCTGCAATTTCAGTACGCGTACCTGCATGGTATTACCATGAAGTACAAGAGTATCCGCCACCGTGCCCTGAGGCACGAGTTGGAGTGTCCTCAAGTTCCTTTGAATTCTCTGTGTTGAATTCTGGAAACGTTCTTTAAGGGGCCACAGCCCACAATTCCTGGCACTCTCGGGCGCTCTTCGGGGGTACCCGTGTGACTTTTTCGATCGGCCAAGAGCGGGTTGTTCGGGACATGCATGTCCAACATGGTTTCAGATGGCCCTGGGGACCGTCCTGGAGCCCTCTTGGGCACCTCTTGGGCCGTCTTGGAGGCTCCAGAGGGCGGCCCAAGAGGCCAAACTCGTTAACATTTTTTGTTTTTTTGGTTTTCGTCTTACTGAATTTTCGGTCTTCAGAGCGTCCAAGACGGCCCAATAAACACCCGAAATCGCCCCCAAACGGTCCAAGAGCTCCCAAGAGGGGCTTAAGAGGCCCCCAAGCCGGACCAGAGAGGGGCCCAAGATGGGAAACATGAGCTGACACTAGCCCTCCCACAAGCCCCCGAAATGCGCCGAAGAGGCCCCAAGAGGCCTCCAAGAGGGCCCACATCCGGCCCGAAGAGGCCATCAAGACGCCCCAAGGCACCCTCAAAACCGCCTCCAAGAGAGATCCGAGAGGCCTCTCAAGAAATCCTCACTGGCATCCAGGATGCCTCTGACCCACAACCCAGGCGCAGTGGTGGGAAGGCCACTCGATATCGTGACCCTCACTGGTTCTTCCTAGCTGGGTGCGAAGATCCGACACATATACCACCGTCAACGTTGACTAGGTCTCCAAGTGTAAATGCGATAACTGAATGTGGTTTCTGCAACAGCAAACCTTTGTCGCATTTGTTTGCTTCGGTAGCGTGTCACCCCGCTCAACACCATTATACTCACATTACACACCATAGTGTGTCATGTTCGTCCCGTGGTCGAGAACATACAGTCATGCACTCGACATGCTAGCGCATATGTGCGCGCCAATGTGCACGTTGCAAACGAATTGCTGGGGTTCTAGTTTTCCTAGAAACCCTCTGCTTCTCCTTCTCCTCCTTCCCCTTCTCCCGCCTCCCTACGTTACCATACCAATACGTACCGTACCAACACAATAACTACCTACCATACCATACTTACCATACCACACCTACCATACCATACCATACCGTCCCATCCCCATCCCATCCCATCCCATCCCATCCCATCCCATACCACACCACACCATACCTACCATGTCTACCATACCATACCATGCCATACAGTACCATACCATACTTACCATATCATGCCATGCTATGCCATACC
This sequence comes from Prorocentrum cordatum, assembly GCA_963575745.1. NCBI lineage: Eukaryota > Dinophyceae > Prorocentrales > Prorocentraceae > Prorocentrum > Prorocentrum cordatum. The sequence goes on from CAUYUJ010017294.1 coordinate 468,239, forward strand.
TGCCATACCATACCATACCTACCATACCTACCATACCATACCATACCACACCTACCGTATCACAACTACCATACCATACCATACCTACCACTCCAGGGAGGCCCCGCCTGAGCGAGGACAGTATCGGGATACCATACTGTTTACCACGTTTCGTGCCCCTCCCATCCCTCCAGGAAGGCCCCGCCAGAGCGAGGAGGGCATTCGAAAATCATTAAATTAATCAAGTTTCGTTCCCCTCCCATTCATCCAGGGAGGCCCCGCCTGAGCGAGGAGGGTATTCGAAAATCATGTTATTTTTCAGGTTTCGTGCCCCTCCCATTCCTCAGGAGAGGCCCGCCTGAGCGAGCAAGTTTCGTGCCCCTCACACTCCTCCATGGAGGCACCGCCTGAGCGAGGAGGGCATTCGAAAACAATGAAATCTATCAAGTTTCGTGCCCCTCCCACTCCTCCATGGAGGCCCCGACTGAGCGAGGAGGGTATTCGAAAACCATGTTATTTATCCAGTTTCGTGCCCCTCCCACTCCTCCAGGGAGGCCCCGCCTGAGCGAGGGCATTCGAAAACCATGTCATTTATCAAGTTTCGTGCCCCTCCCATTCATGCAGGGAGGCCCCGCCTGAGCGAGGAGGGTAATCGAAAACAATGTTATGTATTATGTTTCGTGCCCATCCCACTCCTCCAGAGAGGCCCCGCCTGAGCGAGGAGGGTATTCGAAAACCATGAAGCCCCGCCTGAGCGAGGAGAGTATTCGCAAGCAATGCTAGTTAGTAGGTTTCGTGCCCCTCCCACTCCTCCAGGGAGGCCCCGCCTTAGCGAGAAGGGTATCCGAAAACCACGGCTTCGTGCCCCTCCCACTCCTCCAGGCAGCTCCGCCTGAGATAGGGTATTCGAAAACCATGTCATTTATCAAGTTTCGTGCCCCTCCCATTCATGCAGGGAGGCCCCGCCTGAGCGAGGAGGGTATTCGAGAACCATGTTATTTATGAGGTTTCGTGAGCCTGCCACTCCTCCATGGAGGCCCCGCCTGAGCGAGGAGGGTATTCGAACACAATGCTAGTTAGTAGGTTTCGTGCCCTTCCCACTCCTCCAGGGAGGCCCCGCCTTAGCGAGAAAGGGTATCCGAAAACCATGGCTTCGTGCCCCTCCCACTCCTCCAGGCAGGCTCCGCCTGAGCAAGGAGGGTATTCGACAACCATGTTATTTATCAGGTTCCGTGCCCCTCCCACCCCTCCAGGGACGAACGTGCTTCCTGAACAACCGTCGTCTTCCTCCCGGCTGCTCCCCCTCCTTGCCTTCGTCTGCCGTTTCTTTCGCATGCATTTTTGCAATGGCCCTTCCATTCATGTTGCTATCATTTTGCCTCATTGATCCCGCGAAGCCCTCAACATCCTTATGTGGGGAACTCCGTTCGCATAATTTTGTTCAGCGCGACAGAGGATCCTCCTGAATCAATTGTTGTCCTCCTTCGGAGCAAGCAAGACAACCGGCGAACATTCGCGCGGGTATCCGCCAGGTCGGAGCCCCTCGGCCACGGCGGTGTCCCGATCGCGCCCGCACAGTACACACGACGGAGGTGTAGAGGAGGAGGAGGAGGAGGAGGAGGAGGAGGAGGAGGAGGAGGAGGAGGAGGAGGAGGAGAAGCAGGAGGATGAGGAGGAGAAGGCAGCAGCAGGGGGGCGGAGTCAGGAGAGCTACAATCGCCGCGGGTCATAGGGATGCACATCAGCCAGGGCCCGCGCAGCCTCCATGAGAAGGACACTCTTGCGGCAGAAGACCCTGAATGATGCCAGAGAAAAGCCTCAATCATGGTCTTTTTTGGGCTATAGGGCTATAAGGCTATAAGGCTACAGGGCTGTTGGGCTATAGGGCTATAGGGTTTCAGGGATGTTAGTGCTATAGGGCTATAGGGCTATTAGGGCTACAGGGCTATAGGGCTTTAGGGCTATAGGGCTATAGGGCTACAGGGCTATAGGGCAATACGGCATTCAGGCTATAGGGCTATAGGGCTATAAGGCTATCAGGGCTATAGGGCTGTAGGGCTATAGGGCAATAGGGCAATAGGGCTCTTGGGCTATAAAGCTACCGGGCACCCGGACACCCCGGCCCCCGGGCCCCCCCCGGGCACCTCCGGGCACCCTCGGGCACCCGGGCTCCCCCGGGCTCCCCCGGGCACCCGGGCACCCCAGGGCCCCCGGGCACCCGGGCTGGCCACCGATATCGGCGACGTAGGTCACCTACACAGATGAATCCGCTAGGACCCCTACAGAGGCAAGCTCAGATTGGGGAATAGTTTTGCACAGTTACGTTGGGGACTACGATGGGGGGTCACGATTGGGGGCCACGATGGGTGGGATCGGGATCAGGTTAGGGAGAAGGGGGTAGGGATAGAGGGCCAGGGCTATGGAGATAGGTATACCTGGACAGGGGAGGGGATGTAGGTAGAGATAATAAGGAGGATGAAGGGATAGTGATGGCACTGAAGCGTGTGCTTTTACAACTCTATGTGAAACACCCTTGCTCAAAGATAGAGACGGGCACCTCTCTGGCCCCTACCATACCACGAAGCGTGGTTGTCTTCAAGACCCTGCGGGTGACCGAGGAGGCGAGAGCGAGAAGGAGAGACAACAAAAGCAGAGCGCCCAACTGCCACGCAGCGGACCCAACAGCCTCAACAGCCAGCAAGCACGGTGAGCCATCGCGGCTTCCGCCCAAGCGCTGGGAGACTGAAGCGCACAAGGCCTGAACAATGATCACGGGGTCGACTCCTCGAGTGGTGGCTGGGCACATGCGTCCGACCACACTTCATCATCGGACACCGCAGGAGATCAAGGTATCAGCGAATCCGCATCCAAGGTACAGTCCACCCGTACAATAAGGACGCGCGATAAGGATGCAAAGGCCTTGGAAGGCCATGTCGACACTTTGCGAGCGGGGCGCGGCCAGCGAAAGCGGCCAAAGATGGGCCGAAGGGGAAGGAAGGATGCAAGAGTAGCCTTGGAGAGTTGCTTATCCTGACTATGCGGGTTGACTGTAAACCAGCTTCCTGGGTAACCCGACTCCGCGCCCTGCGCCGCGCGGAGCGCGAGGCGCAATTACCTTCGCGCCCTCGCGCCGCCCTCCCAGAGAGGAACGGCGCCGTCACCGGGCCCGCGAGGGCGCGGCAGCGCGGCGAACTTCGCGGCCTCGTGGGCGACCTGCCAGGCGCCAGGGCGCCCCAGGGCCACGGTGATGCGGGTCCCAGGATGCTAAAACCATCGAGCTTCCTCAGGTCCTTGATGGATTTCAGCGTTCTGGCCTTTTCGGGCTCCCGACGCTCCTCGACGGCCCAAAAGGCCCTCCCGAGATCGCCCCGAGACGGCCCATGGAGACTTCCAAAAATGCCCCTCAAGTTGCCGAAGAAGGCCTCAGGATGGCCCAAGAGGCCTCAAAGGCGGCTGGGCAGGGCCAGTTGCTCGGGCGCCCGCGCGCTCCACCCCGCGCCACGGTGCGAAGGCAAGGAGGAGGAGGAGGAGGAGAGGGAGGAGGAGGAGGAGGAGGAGGAGGAGAGGAGGAGGAGGAGGAGGAGGAGGAGGAGGAGGAGGAGGGGGAGGAGGAGGAGGAGGAGGAGGAGGGGAGGAGGAGGAGGAGGAGGAGAGGAGGAGGAGAGGAGAGGGAAGGAGGAGGAGGAGGAGGAGGAGGAGGAGGAGGAGGAGGAGGAGGAGGAGAGGAGAGAGGAGGAGGAGGAGGAGGAGGAGGAGGAGGAGGAGGAGGAGGAGGAGAGGAGAGGGAGGAGGAGGGAGGAGGAGGAGGAGGAGGAGGAGGAGGAGGAGGGGAGGAGGAGGAGAGGGAGGGGAGGGGGGAGGAGGAGGAGAGGAGGAGGAGGAGGAGGAGGAGGAGGAGGAGGAGGAGGAGGAGGAGGAGGAGGGGAGGAGGAGGAGAGGAGGGGGAGGAGGAGGAGGAGGAGGGGGAGGAGGAGGAGAGGAGGAGGAGGAGGAGGAGGAGAGGGAGGGGGAGGGGGAGGAGGAGAAGGAGGAGGGGAGAGGAGGAGGAGGAGGAGGAGGAGGAGGAGGAGGAGGAGGAGGAGGATGAGGAGGAGGAGGAGGAGGAGGGGGGAGGGAGGAGGAGGAGGAGGAGGAGGAGGAGGAGGAGGAGGAGGAGGAGGAGGAGGAGAGGAGGAGGAGGAGGAGGAGGAAGAGGATGAGGAGAAGAAGGGGGAGGAGGAGGATGAGGAAGAGGAGGACTACTGCAAATACAAGTCGCATCAACGATGTCGCAGTAAACCATCACTGCAAGTTTCCTCTTCATAGTGCCCTACAAGGATTGACTGTCATGGCGGGGAATGCCCCCACGCGATCAACGTGGACAAAGCTAGCCAACGGTTGCCTCGCCGTGCTGGCGCGGCGCCAGCAGGCCTACTGCTTACGTGGGCGATCACCAACTTAGCCGCGGTGTTTGGGCTGGTTGCTAGCGGGTAGGTCCGCGAGGTTACTCCGGCCCGCAAGAAAGGGCCACAAGTCGTATCGAGCATGGGCAACATCCGCCCGCTCAGCCTGGTGGACGAGCTGGCGGGCGTCTTGGACGCGCTGTGGTTGAACGAGGTGCGCCCGCAGCTGGAGCGTCCGGGAACGGAGGGCCCATAGGCCCTCGAGGCGGTCGGCGCCCCAGTCCCGGCCCGGCGGGGCCTGGCGCGCCTGCGCGCCACCAACTGCGAAAAGGGAAAAGGGAAAGGGAAAGGGAGGAGGAGGGAGGAGGAGGAGGATGGAGGAGGAGGAGGAGGAGGGGAGGAGGAGGAGGAGGGGTGGAGGAGGAGGAGGAGGAGGAGGGGGAGGAGGGGGGGAGGAGGAGGAGGAGGGGAGGAGGAGGAGAGGAGGGGGAGGAGGAGGAGGAGGAGGAGGAGGAAGGAGAGGAGGAGGAGGAGGAGGAGGAGGAGGAGGCGGAGGAGGAGGAGGAGGAGGAGGAGGTGGAGGAGGAGGAGGAGGAGGAGGAGGGGAGGAGGAGGAGGAGGAGGAGGAGGAGGAGGAGGAGGAGGAGGAGAGGGAGGAGGAGGAGGAGGAGGAGGAGAGGAGGAGGAGGAGGAGGGAGGAGGAGGAGGAGGAGGAGGAAGGAGGAGGAGGAGGAGGAGGAGGAGGAGGAGGAGGAGGAGGAGGAGGAGGAGGAGGAGGAGGGAGGAGGAGGAGGAGGAGGAGGAGGAGGGGGAGGGGGAGGAGGAAGGGAGGAGAGGAGGAGGAGGAGGAGGAGGAGGAGGAGGAGGAGGAGGAGGAGGAGGAGGAGGAGGAGGAGGAGGAAGAGGATGAGGAGAAGAAGGGGGAGGAGGAGGATGAGGAAGAGGAAGACTACTGCAAATACAAGTCGCATCAACGATGTCGCAGTAAACCATCACTACAAGTTTCCTCTTCATGGTGCCCCATTGGAAGATGCCTGTCCGAGAATCGCCGATAATGCCAAAACACAATTTCTGAGACTTACACGTCGTGAATAGACGTCACTGTTGCATCCAGACAACCCCTAAACCGTGCCAGAACTCCATGCCTTGGCCTCAACACAGCAAATCAACGCTACCGTAGCGTCCTGACAAGCCTACATCATGCCAGACTGCGACTCCTGGAAGCTGTTGTAGATATTAGAAACGGTTGTGCGCGCTCTAAGGAGAGAGCCACATTTTGAAAACAACACCCTCATCGTTTCAACTGTTGAAACCCTTTAGACGAGTGTGCGCGGCGCTCATGCGATAACCCCATTTTGAAACCGCATGCCCTCCATCCGTGAAGATGTTGCAATATTTTAGACAGAGTATGCGCGGTGCTAAGCGATAGCCACATTTTTCTTATATATTTATGCATCTATGAAATCCACGTTTCAATATCAGGCATCGTGAGAAGGTATCACGCGAAGCGCCCCGCCCGCCCGACCGACACGTCTGGAGGTGCGACGAGGAGGATACATTCAGAAGAAGGTGAGGAGCATGCCGGCAACGTGCAGGCCGTCCCAGGCAAGGATGGTCGACGAGCGAATCAGGGGGCCAGCGCGCGCTCCTCCTCAAGGGAGGCGGGGCTCCTCCTTTCCCCTGCCCGTCCGAGGGATCCAGCCCTGGCACAACTGCGTGGCAGCCGATCTCGCCTCGTCGGCTGCACGATGCTTCTGTTCCAGGCCGAGGAGTCCACAGAAAGCATCTCCCTGCACGCCCTCGCGGGCGGACGGAGGAGGGAGAGGAGGCCCGCCCGCGCCGCCGAGGCGCGACGGCGCGCCGCGGGGGCTCGCAAAGGCCGTCGTCACTCGGAGCCAGCCCGTCGCAGCCGGGGCCGCGGCCCCCGCGGCCCGCAGGGTGGGGCCCTCGCCGCAGGGGGACCGCCGCGCTCACTGCTCCGAGTTGGCGAAAGAGGTGTTGCGGTGGATCTCCTTGGGGGCAGGAGGCACGTCCCGCCCCTCCGCGCGGAGGGGAGGCGAGGACAGCACAGGGGGGGGTGGCTTTTGGACGTTTCCCCGGGCCAAAAAGCGCCGCCATCACCGCCAGCCAGGACCTCCCAGATCCCCTGGATCACCAGGTCGGGAGGGGGGTCCTGGCTGGAGGTGGGGTTGGGTTGTGCCGTCCTCAGGAGAACGGGAGCTGGGCAGATGCATCTCGGGCACCTCGGGCACCTCGGGCAGCGAATGTGCGTCCAAAGCGGTTGCAACAGGGGTGCGGGAAGTCGTGCCCCTGATGCCGCCTTTACGAAGGGGGGACGAGAAGAAAGAAGCGGCCCCAGGGGTCCTGGTGGACAGAAGCGAAACATCTGCCACCTGCCCGCTTGCAGAGCGGGGGAACGGCGGAGATGAAGTCACCTCAACATCCCTGCTTGCTCCGCCCCCCCCTCTCCCCTCCCCTCGCCCCTTTCCCATGGGCAGACAGCGGGGGGGGAGTAGCAGGCGCTAGCAGGCGTCAGGAGGCGTTAGTCGGCGCCAAGGAAGGCGGCGTTGGTCGGCGCTGGTGGGACGCAGCGGTGGGCAAGCCGCAGGATGCTGGTTGCAGTGGGGCTCCTCCAGCTCCTCGCGAGCTGCGCGCAAAGCCTGGCAACGGGACGCCGCGCCGCTCCGTGCCCCTCCCGCGCCCCCCCCTTTCCTGCGTCTGCCGCCCATGGTTGGATTCGACTCCTCCTCCTCCTCCTCCTCCTCCTCCTCCTCCTCCTCCTCCTCCTCCTCCTCCTCCTCCTCCTCCTCCTCCTCCTCCCCCTCCTCCCTCCTCCTCCTCCTCCTCCTCTCCTCCTCCTCCTCCTCCTCCTCCTCCCCTCCTCCTCCTCCTTCCTCCTCCTCCCTCCTCCTCCTCTCCTCCTCCTCCTCCTCCTCCTCCTCCTCCTCCTCCTCCTCCATGGAGCCCTGGCGCTGGAATGGCTCAGACATGCTGGACACCAGCGAGCTTCACTCTGAGCACTGGGGCTTCCCGCCCTGCCACAAAGCAGACCATGCAAGAAAACACTGCGCATGCCATTCTGCGATCTCGGCTCTACTCTACACCCGACCTGGCTCTCGCCTCGGGGCCACATCCCTGCTTCCTTCCCAAAGCCGTTCGAAACTGCTTCCGACACCCCTCGCCAGACCCCTCCTGGGGTCCACCCTGGCCGCTTTTCACCCACACGCCCCCCCCCTCCTCCTCCTCCTCTCCTCCTCCTCTCCTCCTCCTCTCCCTCCTCCTCCTCCTCCTCCTCCTCCTCTCCCTCCTCTCCTCCTCCTCCTCATCCTCTTCCTCCTCCTCTCCCTCCTGCTCCTCCTCCTCCTCCCCCTCCTCCTCCCACTCCTCCTCCACCTCTCCTCCTCCTCCTCCTCCTCCTCTCCTCCTCCTCCTCCTCCTCCTCCTCCCTGCTTCCGTGCCCCCCCGGCTTTCATCCACCCGCCCACCTGCTTCGCCTCTCCCCCCTGCCGGGCGATGCCAGGAGTGGCCCAAGCCCGAAGCGACCCCGGCTTTCCCGGGGAGGCGCAGATGGCTTCCAGAGCACCCTTCACAAGGCCCAGAGGGCGCCAGAGGCCCCAGAATGGCGCGAGAAACTGGGAGAACCTCGGACCAGGACCACCTCCGGCAACACCCGACCCTGCCTGCCCACCACTCCCCCTTCCTGCCTTCCACCTCCCCCCCGGCCGGCCGCCACAGCCGCACCCCAAACCCTTGGCCTCTCTCCCTCCGCCCGCCAAGGCGCGAGACCTGTGGCGCAGCCCGCCCTTCGGGGGCAGCAGCTGGGCAGCGAGGGGCCCTCAGTTTGAAGGGGGCTGGGAGGCCCAGCCAACAGCTTCGCCTTAGGCGAAGCCAAGCTCCAGCTCTGTTGTACCGTAGTAGATAGTCCCAGTAGGAGAGGATGTGCCATCTTAAACAATAGGAGTATCCCTTTGGTCTCGATAGCGTTTGTGTCCCTCGCGGTGATGCACAGTCATATTTGGGCGGCCTGCCGCTTGAGCCGACGCGGCCGCGGGCGCACGCTCGCTCCCGCTCCTTACGTCCCTAAGCTCGCTTTAGAGTCGGGGGGGGGGAGACGAAGCGTGAGCCCGTCGCCCCTATAAAGCAGGCGCAGCAGCTAATATACACAAGGACAGGAAAAAGGGGCGGGCCAGAAGGAAGGTGAACCCGCTTGCAAGTTGCCTTGCTTATACAATTCTTTACTTGGAGTACTCCTCAAGCGGCGTCAGAACTGGATGTCTGGCCGGCCCGATATGGAGTATGACTTTTCGGGTCATGTTTGACGGCCTGTATACCTCCCATGGCTTGTAGGAGCATTTATCTGTCGATGCTCCCGTTGGTGTGACCATCCGCGGTCATATCGCGGGTGTCGCACCGCTGGATGCTGTGCACAATTCCACGCTCCATCATCTGTCGTATCCAACTGATGTGTCCTAAAAGGGTACACCCAGTCGGTTTCTTCAAGTCTTTGCTTGACAAGGCCTTTAAAACAGACTCAGCATCTATGGTCAAAGTGACCTTGATGCTCAGGCCGCCCAACTCCAATGTATCTTTCAACTGAGTGGGCGTGAGCGGCCCTGCGTGGAGCTCGTGCAGAGTCACAATCGTGGTTTCCAGTCCTCCAAATTATGGGCTGCTGCTAGAATCTCTGCTGAATAGCTCGAGCGGACCTGCAAGCGGTGAGAGTTGCAGTGCGCATCGATCAAGTGAACGACAAGTTTATCGGATGACGTGTTTCCATGTCGTAGCAGGTTTGCCCCGCGAATGCCATAGCATTTGACGTCGTCGTCGGCGTCTCCACTCAGGCGTCGGTATCCTGAGTTGCTGTGCAGGTCGACCTCGCCCGTAGGAGTCATCGCCTGGTAGGCGATCTTCTTTGGGCAGGCCTGCAGCTTCCTGGTGATCGCGTTCAGTCGTGGCACTTGGATGTTGGTCGGTTCTTGAACACGTTGTAGAGATACAACATGCACCATCAACCACACCTGGGTGATTAATGCATATGCCAGCGCGCCCCTGAGACTGACGAACATGTCTGCACCTTCTTGGATGCCTGAGCGTCAGCGTCAGCGCCGGGTAAGTTCAGGATGCTGTATAGGACGGAGCTGTTTGATGTACTCATCTTGGTCCAAAGTGACATTGCCGTCCTCATCCTTGGTGTATCTCACAACACAGTTGGTGTGTGTGCTTGTTGAGTTCACACTTCCCAAAGGTGTCTTCTACGCACTTGACATACTTGTCAATGGTGTCCTCAGTGCTGGCCATGTTGATGTCATCAACGTGTTTGGCCGTGAGCAGGTTGTTGCTCGTCTCGAACTCCTCGTCGTAGGACGTGGGTCGGATGCCCAAATCTCTGGTGGTCCTTTTGAGTTTTAATCAGAAAGCCCGTGGTGCGTCTTTGGTGCCCGTGCCTGGTTTCAAGCGCTGCAAGCAGTGCTTTGACTCGTCGTAGTGTTCGAATCCTGGAAGCGTTCGAAGCGCTGTGGCCGATCCAGGCGGCAAAGTAAAACACGCCACACGTTCCTGTTTTTCACCAGTAGCCTCAGCAAGTTCCTGATAGGTCAACCCCTTCAGGAAGGCCATGTTGATGTCGAGGGAAGCAATGATCCATTGCTTCTTGCACGCTGCCGTGCTGGCGAGTAGCCTCTGGCTTGGCCGTCGCGCTGTTCCCGAAAAGGTTGCTGCGTCGAAGGCTTCAAGGTCCATGCAGCCTCAGAGTACCAAGCGTAATCTGATGGTGCTTTCCATCTCGCCCTTCTCGTTCTTCACGAACTTCCATTTGCGCACGTATCTCGAAGTCATGATGTTCGACGCTTTAGCTCAGTGCAAAGGGCCTTCGATACTTTATCGGGATTCGTCTGGACGTCAGCTTTCGCGAGGAGGCCGTCTTCCTCGACGACAGCAGCTCGCTTGGCAGCGGCGGTTACGTATACTCGTATAGTGGTCACACGGTCGGCATCTAGTACACTGTTTTGTTGTCCGGACAAGACTACCCTTGACATTTCTGCCGTGAAGGAGAGTTCGCCATATTGACCATTTTCGTATGAGTTCAGTCCGTAGTTGTCGTCTTCGACCATGGTGCACATTGGGACGTAGTGCGTCTCCTCGGTGTCGGAGTCGTGAGTGCGTCCCCACTTCGGGAGGCGTCCCCGCTGTTCATCAGCTACAGTGATCAGCACAACCATCTGTGTAGGTATGGTAAGGAGGTCCTCTAGTGGAGTTGCCTCCAGCAGGTTCCCCTTCCTCTTGTAGTTCTGCATGCAGCACGTCCATAACATGTGACTCGAGATCAACCTCTCGTTCTTCGTAGATCGTAGAACGCCGTCCATCATCATGTGGTGGTTCGCCCCCTGGGGCTTCTCTTGTGGTTCCCTCCGTGTCGGTGTATCTGCCAATTCCTTAAATCTTGTCATGTCCTGATCAAAACCTGCTTGACGTTTAGGGGGCTTCAGGCATTTGATAATTCTCGAATGTGCTGATCAAGTTATATCGTGTATATTCGGTGCAGTACATTCTGCTTCATAAGTGTGATATCCTGGATTCACGTCGTTGTCATCGTGGACCAATGTGCAGCTGTCAGCATAAGTAACCGGGGGTACTTATGAATGCTCTTAGCGAGCCAGACTGAAACTACATTCTCCATGCGGAAGAAATTTCTGACTAGGTACTGTAAAACTAAATGTACCTTAGGAGATAGACGGCCCGCACTCGTCATCTGAAGCGTCCCTCTCTTGGTCGGCACATAGCCAAAGGTCAGAGCAAGTCTCCCCGCTGATCAACTGGCCACGAACGTCAACACTGTGCGTAGTGCCGTGTTGTCGGAGCCAACCTCTCGTTACAACTGGGAATGGGCCGTTCCAGCCTCCCCAGTCATCCTTCGTGGTCGTGGGGCGATGATAATCGACCAAGTCTCCTTCGTCGTAATAGTGCTGACCAGTAATAAGTGTCTTAGTGCGTGAGGCACGATTGGTCTTAGCTGCTGCTGTGGCCTCTGTGATAGCTTCAATACGTACTCTGCGTATCGTCTGCTCACGAGAACGATCTGACGTTTCCGTCGGCTGCTCGTGGTCCAGGACAGGTAAGTCAGGAAGCGTTGCTGGTTGCCGTCCAAACAGAGCGTTATACGGAGACACCTCGTTATAGAAGGTGACCGCGTTGGCGGCGAACAGGGCCTCGTGCAGTAGCCGTGTGAACGCAAGAGGTATGTCCAACCTATTGAGTTCAGCTTCCATGGCGTGAAGTAGATGGCGCAGGATGCCATTTCTGGCTTCGATCGTCGCGGCGTGCTGTCCACGCGCACGTATCGTAAGTCCAGTGCCTTTTGCCTTATGGACTGCTTTCGCAGTGTCGTTGTTAAGGGCGCCCTCTCCGTCGGAGTAGAGTACTTTTGCAGGTCCAAACTGCATCCAACTCTGATGATATGCATCCAGGATGCTTCTCATAGTCTTGTCTGGTATCGCAATCCCAGTAGCATATCGTCTACAACGATCGGTGATATGGAAGATTTAGTTTTCTTGTTTGTAGAACATCAGATCACATAACACTTCTTCATTAAACTTGCCAGGCAGTGCAGTGGAAGGCATAACAATATGCCCAGGCTTGTCCCAAACTCTGCACTTCCGACATGTGTCGCAGACACCTTTGATCTGGTTGAGTCTGACATTGTCCAGACCTATCTTGTTTAAGATGGGTCTCGTCTTAGGCTCTCTCGCATGGAACCAGCGCAAGTGTAACTTCCGCAGCTTGCGTGTTACCACGCTTGGGTCAAGGCTTCGTAAATATTGTAAACTGATTTGTACGTCGAACCGTGACCAGTCTGGTAATCGTGGTCGAGCAGCAGGGCTACCCGCTGGTGGCGGGGGAAGTGCTTCTCCACCTTTCTGTCGGCCACGTCTGACTCTAACCTGCGGTGGTCGGAGATGGCCATCCGAACTACCAGCTCCGCTCGAGGCAGGTTGCCTTGCAGCAGGTTCAGCAGCATGTCTGCCTACAGTAAATGTCGTGACTGCTCTCGCTCGCTGTAGGTCCAGCTCCTGGGCCGGGTCTTGGTGCTCTTAGCCGCGTATGTGGTGATGCGGCTGGCGCCTCGGGTGGTGGTGCTGCTGGCTCATCAGGAGCTGGTTGTGCAGGTCCTGCTGCCGGTCCGGCAGGAACCAGTGGTGCCTGTCCATGATTGTCGGGCAGCTTCCAGGGCTTGGCAAACTTGAATTTGCCAAGTGTCGGTGCGTGTCCAGGCTTGTTCTTACCGTAGTTCTTCTTGCAGCTCGGACATTCCCAACGGTAGTCGCCCTTATCGTACCACCTGCAATGCCTAGGACTTCTGTCATGTGAAGGAGAATGCGTGTTTACGTTATCCGCGCATGCGGGGCGCCCGAGCCCTCCCGAGGGTGGTCTCGCAATCGAGCAATCGGGTTGCCGAGGGAGACTCGGATCGTCCCAGTCGTATCCCCTCACGTAGGTGATCAGCACCGTGGAAGAATTAGGGTGACCATGACCAGGATCACGAGTTACCAGGAAAAGATCGTGTGCGATCTGAACAGCATCGACAACAATCGACTGCATCTTTGGAGTATATTGTGCAGCCATTGGCAGTTCTCTGTTACATACCGACGCATGTTGATGATGGCCAGTACATCGTTTTCGTTCAAGACAGGTGCGTAGAAGGCGATGGTTGGTCATCGTCTCAATCGGCTTTCGTATCAGTACCCCATGGGAGTCACGTTGGCCAGTAGTGCATTGACCCATGTTCACCTTGCAAGTACCCTTGCTTTTGGCCAACGTAGTCCACGGTGGTATCTGATCCACCCAGGTACCCACTGGTTGTTCTCGTAAGTAAAACCAGCGAAGATCGTTCTGACGTATAGCCACTTTCGTACAGAACTTGATATACGGCAAATCCTCTTTATGATGTTCATACCAAGTATCGTAGTTAGCCTGCAAGTTGAACTAGGAAGGCAACCCAGTTGTTCTGCAGCTGGGTTGTAAAATGACAACTTTGACATTACAAGCGTCCAGATAGTGCATCACTGCATCTTGAACATCCGTGTTACCAAGATCAACAAAGGACCGTTTGTCGAGGATTCCCCCTGAGGACAAACCTCGGCTGAATGCTAGCTGCGAGATGTCTCCACTTCCTCCGCACAGTTCCAGCATATCCACCTTGTTATGACGTCCATAGCACAAGGTGGGGATTATGGAGAATACATATGCGTAGGATTCAGCAGGTATCCCCGCGGGTAGTGTGATGAAGGTTACCTCTTCGTCGTCACTTTTCGTATCGGAATCAAGAGGTAGTTCGGTGTAGTACGCGCTACATCCGAGTCCTTGCAGGTCATCTTCGCAGTCGTCGTTGCCTTCTTCGACTACCTTGGGTATCTTGCGTGGTTTGATGCCTGCTTCTTTGTCTGCTTTCTGTTTTTCTTTTTGTTTAATTCTGGCATCGGTTGGTAGCGCTGTCTGTTGTTCAATCTCAGGTGAACTGAGTGTCGGAAATTCGGGAGTAGAGGGGGGCACGCTGCCGCCCTTCATCGAAGGGGGAGGGAGACGATCGCCATCGATGATCGCCACTCGCCTTGAGCGTTGACGTGAGCTCCCGTGTCCGAGGAGAGCCGGTTCAGGCTGCCCCCAGTACAGTCGAGTACGGATGTTGGTAACACCATTTGGTAATGGTGCGGTGTAGTTGTGCCCGATAGGCTGGTCCTGAATCTTGATGTCTTGTATGATCGTGTTGTCGTCCAGGTTCATCGATGCCCGTCTGACAACAAGGTCCCACTCAGGGTCATTCTTAGGAGACTGAACGTAAGTTCGAACTCCTGTATCCACTCGAGTGTGGATACTAAGATGTACAGCACTTGTGTGATTTCTCCGCGTCTTGTGTAAATCCATCTGATCGATCAACCTTGCGGTCATGATCGCTAGCGTCTTGTTGCGCCATTCGGCCTTCTGAGCTCCTTGTCCATGCGAATCCAGGACATGCTCGGTAGGTTGTACAGGTGTCCCTGCTGTTTTGCACGTGCATCGCCATAGGTTGGTCGGGATGCGCGTACAGGTAGCTGCCACTTGCAGATATGATCCGCTGGGCAACGTACTAGAACGGTCGTACTTGAGGCCGAAGTGGCAGAATCGCATACGCATGACCTGTAAATCAAGATCTTCAATAGCCTCTCGTATAGGACCTTGTTTCCAGAAGTATCCTGGTGGTCCCACAAACACAATCGTCATGCGTAGAGCCCGAGCTTCGGTCATTCAGTTTTGGATGCGTTGATAACGTGGTCTTGCCCGCTTGCCAGGCAGTCTCACATGCCAATCGGCAGGTGTAGCCACCCACAACAGTTGGTAGTCACCCGAGAGTAGAGCACCCAAATACTGTGTACCAGTGGAGGTCATGACCTCTGTATGTGTAATACGGTCACACATGTAAGCACGGGCTCGGAGTTCAGCGCAGGCTGTCCGTATGTCCTCAATAATAAAGCACGAGAGAGATAATGATGCGATAAACTTTCTTTTCTGCAGCGGTCACACGCCCAGCACAATGGGTGCACACGGCGGATTGATATTGGACATCGCCATCCCTGGGGGGCTGCGATCTGTGAAACTGTCGTTACTTTCGAAGCCTGCCGGGGGGCCCAGCACAGTGGGTACACACCGCGGAGTCAAATTAGACCTCGCCATCCCTGGGGGGCTGCGATCTGTGAAACTGTCGTTACTTTCGAGGCCTGCTGGGGGGGCCAGCACAGTGGGTACACACCGCGGACTGAAAGTAGACCTCGCCATCCCTGGGGGGCTGCGATCTGTGAAACTGTCGCCACTTTCGAGGCCTGCTGGGGGGCCCAGCACAGTGGGTACACACCGCGGACTCCAATTAGACCTCGCCATCCCTGGGGGGCTGCGATCTGTGAAACTGTCGCCACTTTCGAGGCCTGCTGGGGGGCCCAGCACAGTGGGTACACACCGCGGATTCAAATTAGACCTCGCCATCCCTGGGGGGCTGCGATCGGTGAAACTTTCGCCACTTTCGAAGCCTGCTGGGGGGCCCAGCACAGTGGGTACACACCGCGGATTCAAATTAGACCTCGCCATCCCTGGGGGGCTGCGATCGGTGAAACTTTCGCCACTTTCGAGGGCTGCTGAGGGGCGCAGCACAGTGGGTATTCACCGCGGACTCAAATTAGACCTCGCCATCCCTGGGGGGCTGCGATCTGTGAAACTGTCGCCACTTTCGAAGCCTGCTGGGGGGCTCAGCACAGTGGGTACCCACCGCAGACTCAAATTAGACCTCGCCATCCCTGGGGGGCTGCGATCTTTGAAATTGTCGCGACTTTCGAGGCCTGCTGGGGGCCCAGCACAGTGGGTAGTCACCGCGGATTCAAATTAGACCTCGCCATCCCTGGGGGGCTGCGATCTGTGAAACTGTCACCACTTTCGAGGCCTGCTGGGGGCCCAGCACAGTGGGCTTCCCGCAAGTCTTTCTCCTGCTCTTCGTTCCCGACGCCCCATGTCCTCTTCGAGCCTGTAGTTGTCGGTCCTCGTTCTTGTATGGTTCTCCTGCGCATCATGCCATAGGCCCGTGTCCCAAGTAGCTTACATATCAAACAGCGGATCCTGCAGTTTGATTGTCCATGCAAGTTTCGGCCAACTCCTCGTTTCCCATGATACAAATGGGTTGTGTACGTCACAGGGTAATTTTATTTCGAGCAGCGGCCCTGCAGCGCAGCATGGCACAGGCATTTGGACGCCCCCATCGCCAAACGAGTGACGGGGGCAGGCGCGCGCCACGGCCACTCGCGCTTGCTCAGACAGGCCGAACACTCAGGTACTGTCAGCAAACGCGGGGAAACCTGCATTATTTTCCCAGGCGCCGGCTGTGCGCGCCAGGGACAGTGGCCAGCCCAGCTGCACGGTTGCCACGGATAGCAGCGGACCCGGCTCCCCCAGCAGGCCTCGAAAATGGCGGCGATGTCCAATTTGAAGCCGCCGTGTGTACCCACTGTGCTGGGCCCCCCAGCAGGCCTCTAAAGTGGCGACAGTTTCACATATCGCAGCCCACCAAGGATGGCGAGGTCCAATTTCAATCCGCCGTGTGTACCCACTGTGCTGGGCCCCCCCAGCAGGCCCCGAAAGTGGCGACAGTTTCACAGATCGCAGCCCCCCAGGGATGGCGAGGTCCAATTTGAACCCGCCGTGTGTACCCACTGTGCTGGGCCCCCCAGCAGGCCTCGAAAGTGGCGACAGTTTCACAAATCGCACCCCCCCAGGGATGGCGAGGTCTAATTTGAATCAGCCGTGTGTGCCCACTGTGCTGGGCCCCCCAGCAGGCCTCGAAAGTGGCGACAATTTCACAAATCGCAGCCCCCCAGGGATGGCGATGTCCAATATCAATCCGCCGTGTGTACCCACTGTGCTGGGCCCCCCAGCAGGCCTCGAAAGTGGCGACAGTTTCACAAATCGCAGCCCCCCAGGGATGGCGAGGTCCAATTTCAATCCGCCGTGTGTACCCACTGTGCTGGGCCCCCCAGCATGCCTCGAAAGTGGCTACAGTTTCACAGATCGCAGCCCCCCAGGGATGGCGAGGTCCAATTTCAATCCGCCGTGTGTACCCACTGTGCTGGGCCCCCCAGCAGGCCTCGAAAGTGGCGACAGTATCACAGATCGCAGCCCCCCAGGGATGGCGAGGTACAATTTCAATCCGCCGTGTGTACCCACTGTGCTGGGCCCCCCAGCAGGCCCCCCAGGGATGGCGAGGTCTAATTTGACTCCGCGGTGTGTACCCACTGTGCTGGGCCCCCCAGCAGGCCTCGAAAGTGGCGACAGTTTCACAGATCGCAGCCCCCCAGCTGGCACGCAGCGACGGGGGGGGGCGGGAAGGAAGGAGACGCGCGAGCAGTGCTCTATTCAAAACGAGAACCCAACGCAGGAGGGTTGGGAAATATCAAACTTCTCAGCGGCATCATCTCCTTCCGCAGGTGTCCCTGCCTGTGCGTCGGGCGGCGTTTACTTCGTGCCCTCCTCGTGGATGGCCTGATATATCTTCGCCTGCAAATTGCGCAAAGCGAAGTCCTTGTCGGCCGAGGTCGGGTTGGTCCCGAAGCACGTATTCCTGCGATGCCAAGTCTTCAAAGTGTTATTCACCAAAGACTGGATCGTGAACGTGAGCGTCTCCTCGTTCATGGACGAGCTCATGCCCTTGGTATCCTCTGACGTCATATATGTATGAGCGTCACTCATAGCAGGTGTCCACGCGGCTGGCTCTAGATCAGATGCTTCTTTGACGAGCAACGGATCATCTTCGCATTGGGGATTGGCCGTAATAGTAAACGACATCGACCCTTCATCCTCAGTAGCGGCCGCGTACTCGTCGACCTTGAGTGCCAAATGTCTAGAAGGTGTCTTCATCATATCAAGCACTCTGGCGCCCTTCCCAAGTAGGATCTTGTACATCTCAGAGCCGGGGATGATCATCTTCCCGTGCCCCTGCTCCAGGGTCAGGACGGTCCCCATGTTGGGCATGCTCCTCAGATCCAGGATAGCAGGGAGGTTCTCCCCAGAACCCTCAGCTACATTGGCTGAGTAAGTGTCAAGCCTCGCCACAGCAGGCGTCCCCGCCGGATCTCCCCTCTCTTTGCGCGCAATCTTGCAGTGGAGAGACTTGTCGCATATCGCGGCGCCAGGTCCCACTCGGGGCACGTAGAGCCTCTTCGTCAGGTTCAGCCTCTTGATGGCGTGTCCGTGGGAACGAGATACCTGTTCGAAGGTCTGCGCTGTCTTTAAACCAAGAATATGCATAGTACAGCAAATATCCAAACTAAAAGTCAACATGCCATTTATCATGGTTCCACTGTTTGCTGCCAAGGCCAAGCAGTGGCGTTCACCACATATCCCTGGCACTTCAGACAATGTCGTACTCTGCATGCTTTTGCGGTGGCTCTGCTCCAACACCCAGTCGTTTCGTGACAAAGATGTAAAGACGTTCATATATCCACGAGCCTGTTCTTCCGAAATAGGATCCTTTCCAAAGGTCCAGGCTGTAGGATATTCGTCATGTGTGTATGGGCGTGATGCAGAGGTGGTGGGCAGGTTCAGAAAGGTATCCTCGTCTGCGCACATGCCCATTGGGCCATCTGTATTTACCGTAAACACAGTATGCAGCATGTCGCGTCCGGGTATCCCACTGTTGCCACTGCGCACGTTCGCTGGGCTCCCTGTCCTACGCTGATTTCTTGGACGAATGTCTCGCCCATATGGCATGTACGTATGTGGAGACTGAAGCCACTGAGCGCTCCTATCAGTAGCCCTCTCCATACGCCTCAACCACGTGGCATTGACCGGCACAGAAGGTGGTGCTGATGTAGCAGGTGTCCCTGCATTGTGAGCGGTCTCTGCAATCAGTGGCATAGGCGTGTCTACAGCAGGTGTCCCTGCAGGTGTGGTGGCCTCCGTCACTAGCCCCGCGTTGGCTGATGATGCAGGTTGCCCCGCTGGTGTCGTCGTTGAGACTACCGCATTGCTCGTCATCATCGCCGTGGCGCGGTTGAGCTCCTCACGGAGGTCCGTGAGTTCGTTCGCCCCTCGGAGTGGATCCTCATGACGGTCGAGTGACTCCTGATCTCCAGCGAGGGCGTCATGGAACTCGGCTGTGATTAAGCCAACGCCCCTGCATGTCGCGCAGGGGGCCTCAGCTGCGGAACCTTCCATGTTCCCAGCCAACTGACTATCCGCATGAGCATGTGCAACTCGATGCCACCACGGTGCGTGGCATATGTGGCCGCACTGGAGCCTCCAGACTTTATCGTGGTTCATGAAATGGTCCAAGCATACAGCGCATTTGTTGAAGTCGCCGTCGCTGATGATGGGTGGTGTTGCCGATGGCCTGAAACGCGACTGGCGCTCCAGAATGGTCTCGCTGGCTTCAAATCGAAAAGGTGAAACCGTCAGTAGCTGCATTGCTGCGAGCGCGGCTGGACTGATCGCAGGTGTCCCTGCTGTATTAGAAATAGCAGGTTGCCCCGCGCGGCTCAGCATTCTGTTAGCCTGACGCTCCTGCATGCGACGCTGGCGGGCAGACTGCATCGCCATGTTGGCCTGCTGCGCCCCATGGATGGCTAGGATCTCCGGGCGCGGCCCTCCCATGGACGACGGTACTACTACGCCTGGGGCCTGTTGCTGCACATCTTGGTCCATGGGGGCGGCCAAATATCCATAGTAAGGAATCTGGCCTGGCACGCCTGATGCATGCCCCGAGCCGCGCGTCAACTGAGACTAATAGAAGTCGTCGGCCGTCGCCCGCGTGCATACGGGTTTTCGGGCTGTGTCCCCACTCGGGGAGTGCCACCTACCTGAGCGTGATAGTCAGGATGAAATGGGTAGTCCATTCGTGCTGCTGTGGGGCGGTCGGCAGCCGTTGGATCGTATGTCGGATAACTGAAAAATGCTGGCGCGCATCCAAACCGATTGGGGTTGTCTGGTGATGGATTTGGATCCGGAACATACTCCCAAGGCGGCGTCCAGTTGGCGCTAAGGAGATCAATGCCATCCCTACGCGTACTCTGAGCGTACATCCGTTCTTGCTGACCAACCAAACTCTCGGTTCTCTGTGCAGCATGGTGATCAGGAAAAGCAGGTTGCCCCGTATATGGGCGCGGCGATGAAAATGGCGATGTCACCTGTAAAGCCAGATAGAGCTGCGGGTCAATTCGAATGCTTTGGAGCCTCGCCTATAGGCTGTTGGTGCTCCCAACACTCTGTGGAGTATCAAAATGGAGTTATGGCTCTGCTCATTGGCGCAAATGAAGCAGGTTGCCCTGCGGGTACTGGCAGCTGCTGCACTTGAGCACGCCACGGGTCGTTGGCGTATAACGTGTCAGTGGGCGTGATGCCACTTAATTTAATACCTGTCACGTCCGCATTTTGAGCCTGTATCCAAGATCCATCAAGTCCCTGCAGGTGTCCCCGCTTGATACGTGTCCTGTATCATGAACACTGTTAAGAACTCGACTCCCTGGATAGGTGTCGGTTCGGGACACTTCCAATTGTAGGGGTCTTTGGGATAAACCAATCCTTCAACGATGACGCATCGTTCCGAAATTCGTCCATCCTTTGGATAGAAAGATCACTGCACGGATGCTGCTGATTGGTGTCCCACAAATACATGGGGTTGATCCATGCGTGTCCGACGCGATTGTGCCTGCAATGTTAATTGGGTAAAATACCTATCAGCTGAACGATGTGAATCGGACGAATTCTGCCGTCGCGGCCTGCTAAGGTGTCGTTTGCTGAGCGCTAAATCGGTATGTTGTCCCGACGCAAGTTCTTCAAGCTAACCATGACCAACACCTCGGGATCAACGCGCAGGCCGGAGTGGATTCTATCATTCCCAGAAAGGTATGGGCAACCATGTGCAAACTGTCTGCCCCTCTTCTTGCTGGTGTCGTCGGCGCGGCATGACAGTCCGACGCTAAGTATATTGGGGATATTTCCCCACTGAGTACCATGAATAAAATAACAAGGTGCACCGGGAGCAGTGAAATCCGCAATTCTCATATACAATGATTCAGGGCACTTTATCCCGGGGCTGCTACGTCCGTTACTTGGACGGGTGAAGTCCGGATCGTGTGACTCGGAGGCGTACTTGCACTTCTTGAGCTGCAGCCTGTTTCTCTGCATTCCAGTGTGGTCGACCATGCCAATCAGGTCCAGCACAGCTAAAGCCTGGTATGCCCAGTGTTGGTTCTTGAGCTTCCGGCGTGCAGTCCCCAGGTGCTTGTGATGATAACTATCATATCCTTCAGCTGGCCAATGGTCGAGCAGCTCTGACAAATCAGCCCATCCATCAAATTCATCAAAGGATGGTACTTCCCGCAGGAATCTGTGAGAAAGATGACCTCTATGAAGGTTTGTGGCGAAGAGCAGTCGTGGGCCACTCTGAGCAGTGGCGCTGCTCCTCATGGCGGAACCTTCGCTTCCTGATACCTTTTCTTTGAGGATCCCAGTCAAATAGTCCTTCCCCGAATCGTATGTGAGTGCCGGGCATTTACGCACAATGTTACGCACCATCTGGCGCGTATGTGCGTCCTTGTCGTGATGGATGGCGGTGTCCACGAGGTCGCACTTCACCGCCATGTATCGATCAGACCCGTCGTCAATCTGAGGATGATACGCTGGGTTGATCTTCATGCGATTGGACGCGCGTAACTTGTCCCAGTATTCTCGGCATTCCACTGGAATCTCCATAATAAAAGCAGGTTGCCCTGCGGAGCTCTGTGCAGGTTGCCCCGCTGAGCTCTGAGCAGGTTGCCCCGCTGGACGCTGAGCAACCGCTGATGCGGCAGGTGCCGGCGCGTTAGCCGCCGATATGGCAGCGCCAGCAGTTTGCCGCTGGCGTCCGAGGAGTTCCTTGCGGGGTACTGCCGTCGTAGTCCTGGCGCTTCTTCTCCTTGATGTTGTAGGACTCGGCTGTCTTATCTTTGGGAGCCAGTCCTGGTGCCTTCGATGAGGTTGCTAGGAACTACTCAGTAGCGCGCCTTGTTGAGGAAACATCCCCTGTTGATCCTTCCAACGAGGGCACCCAGCCTGTCCTGGGCGTCCGACCTGGTGTAGGGCCGCAACGTGGCACAGGGTCCTTTGGAGTGGGAGTACTGGTGCGTTGAAATGCAGCTGCAGCAGCAGCCGCTGCTGGTCCTCTGGATCGACGTCGGTCAGCAGGTTGCCCCGCAGATCGCTGCTGCTTAGTTTCTCCAGGGTTAAGATCATGTGGGCTCTTCCTTTTCTTCTTCTTGGGTCTGAACTGATCAGGGCCAAGCGGCGGACTTGATGAATCCGAAGATGGAGGAATATCGATAAGCGCCTCTGGTTTCGGCCTGGGAGCTGCCTTAGCCGCGGCACCTGCCGGCGCCCATGGTCTATATCGTACGGGACTCAGGTCTGGGTTTAAGTCGGTACCACTTGGCGTTCTGAGGGCGAGGTTCTTAATAGTGGTCTTTTGATCCCCGGCAAGAAGGTATGTGGTGGCGCTGAATATTTCTGCCATGCTTGTCTTTACCCAGCCTACACCTTCAGCGTGGTAAGCAATCCGCCTTTCAGGAGAAAGTTCCATCGCCTCAGTAACAACATACCTAGGATCAATCGGAGTGTCCGTCTTGCACGTGAAGTCCGTCGCAAGGAGTCGTCCGACGCGTCCACAGCAGGGGCCGCGTCCGTGGGGTCAACTTCTTCGGCCATCTGATCGTCTTTATATTCACCAGCTTCTTGTTGATCATCTTCGTCTTCTGAGTTGGGATCAGCAGATTTCCCCGCGTGTTCCGAGTGCCAGTCTCGATTGAACTGCTTCGGATAATGAATAGGTGTGAGGTTTTCCCATATCTGAATCTATAGAGATATCTCACTGTCTGTTGCTCGCTCGTAGTCGTCTTCCGTCAACCGCCTCTTAGATGGCGTTTTGTTTGGATCGGTGCAGTAACCTCGACCATCACCATGAGACCAAACCCAAGGTGTCCTCTTGAAGTTCGGGCTTCTTGATGGGCGTCTCATTGGGCAGCCATGCCGGTGGTGTGCATAGGCGGGGCATGTGCAACAAACACCTCTATAGAGCTTCCTTTCCTCGATGACCGCTCTCTTGTAGTCGCGCTTGACAATCTTGTCTTGTGTTCGACAGATCCAGTCCTTTTCGAGCGAGTGATCTTGCCGTCTTCACCTCGTTTACTATTGCGAAGAGAATGCCAGTGACGGATCTGGTGCTCAGTCCAAACCTAGCCCCGCCAATGCTGCATTGTATCTGGGGGTATGCACTAACGAGCCAATCCAGCTTCCGTGTATCCAACGAGGCGCTGAATTCCGCCATCTGGATGTTCTTCCCGCGGTTGATCATCTCGAGGCGGGTGTCCCCGCGTGCGCTCCCTCCTCGGGGGAGTGACAGGTCTATTGGCCCGCCGTGGCGGGGCCTCTGGAGTTCCCGCGCCGGGAAGATGAGGGCGCTGAAGACCGCTGGGGCGAGCGCCGCTAGAGCGATCGCGCGTGCGATCAGGTGAGCGACTGGGGAACCGACTGCGACGTATCGTGCGGTCGCTATCTTCCCATTCCTCGCCCTCGTCGTCGTCGCGATGCCTTTTCCTCCAGATCTGGCGGCTGGCCGATCGCTTCTGGCGGCTCATGGACCGATCTGAAGCAACAGAAGTATATTGACATCTTCATTATGACCATGCTCGTATTGAATGCGCTCGGATCGATCGCTAGCATCTCGCGGGCTTCCCCGCAAGGGGGCCACCATCACTTAATTCCATATCTGTCGGATTTTCAATAACCCGAGGATAAGGCATCAGATGTATTTCCTCGTCTGTTGCAGAAATGGTAACTTCTGAATCCGCGGGTGCCCCCGCCATGTCAGCGTCTCCTTCGGCGGGCGTGTAAAAGTTAACGACGCATTCAATGTCTGCAGGTTGCCCCGCGATGGGTATGCCCAGCCATTCTGCCGGATCGATGTCGTTGTGGCCAGTGAACACCTCCTCGAACAGCTCGTCGGCGTAATTCTCGAGGGTCATACTGGCGCTGAGATATCTGGCAGCCATGAAATTAACAACTGCGGCTGAGCTATCCGCAGGGTCAGCTAAAGAGACTCCCAGTCAACATACTGTATGTCGGAGTCTGTTTGAGCCAGATGTATGGACGGACCCCTGCCTCTTCCATCACCTTGAGGGCATTCGCGTCAAAAATGCTGTGCGCTGTGGGATACGTCGCGCTCCATAGTTTTGCCGTTGGGATCCCCTGGGTTTCCATGGCGTTCTTTGCCTTTTTCCAATGTTTGCCTGCGGTTTCTGCCAGTGCCAGAAACATTTCTTCATGCTGTGGTCCAGTAAGAGATGCTAAGGATGCTAGTATGCCTCTACCAAAATCGCTGACGCTTACCTTTACCTTACTTCGACCTTTGCCTTTTCCTCTGAGTGCTCGTCGTGCGATGCGCCTTACCCTTCGGAATGGTTTCTTCATGAACCTCTGCCAGCGACGCTAGTGTTTTTGGTAGCCCAGGAATAACCAGTGCGCTTGTTGCTCTTCAGTAAGATATGTAAGCATATCCGAGTAATCACGGGCTGTAGCTGCATCGTCTGAAGACGCATCGGTATCAGTGCCGGAGTCGAGGTCGGACTCGGCGGATTGCCCCGCTGAGCCCAGTAGGGTCATGGCTTGTATGGGGGATGCCGCATCAGGCGGTCCCCGATGCCTGGCCCAGGAGTCTTGCGACCCTGCGGCCGTTCCGCCATTCTGGGCCAGCAGTGTAATAGTCTCAGTTGGTTGTGGATCATCATTCCAGACGTTGTTGGCAGGCTGCCCTGCGTTAGCCTCCACGTGAAAGGTCGCGGTTCGATGGCCGTGACTGAAGATACCACCAATATTGCCAGGGGTTCTCTCAGCAATGTGAGCAGATGACCTCGTACGTTCAAGTAGAGCGTCGACTTGTTGTTGGTCTCTCGGCATGTGGTGGTTTAGAGGCTGCAAGAGTTGTTGTGCACGGGATGTCCCCGCTCCAAGAACTCTGAATCGAATCGCTGTTAACATTTGGAAGTTGGGGATGTTGAAGCCAGCTGTTTCAGCATCGTAGCGGGATATCTCAAAACGTGCTAACGTCTGGTCGATGCGTTCTCCCGCGTGGACTCGGAAGTCAATGAAAGCGGTGCCAGAATTGAGTTGGCGCTCCTCTTCTTAAATTCTCGAACGTCGTGCTCAAGAGGAGCATGATATAGATGGCGCCGTCAGTATGGCGGCCACCTATGTTGACGCCAAAATTGATAACTGCTTGAGGGGCTCTCATGGCTATGGTCCGTGCGAGACCTCCCAGACCTCGCTGCAGAGCTGCAGCCTGCTAGGAGGGCGTCATATTGCCTGTGGTCACGTTGATCCAGGCATGTACTTCGCGGACGAATTCGCGAAAGGGTACTTGACTGGCTGGGTCCCAGTGAGGGCCAGTCGTTCTTGTGTCGTCTCCTCCACGCATGTGTCCTACCGCACGCCCGATAGCGACCCAGGTGAGCACGAACATCGTAACACCAATCCAATGGCCCCGTAGGTCGTAGTCGGATGTAGTCGGTTGGGTCTTCGGTTGGGTAGTCGTAAGTCTGCGCGGGGTTGGAGGCGGCAGTATATGATATCGTATGTTTCCATGCATTATATCTTCGAAGAAATTTCCAACTGGAGTAGGTGGGTGGACTTCAGGAGTGTAGAAGCGCAGGGATGTAGGATGTAAGTCGCAGGCCTCCGCTTGAGCAGAGGTATCGCTGCCAGTGTCCTTGCGATGTTGCGTGGCTACATACATTCCTCCGCACAAACCCACTGCACCCTGATGTTCCACCTTATCCGTAGTCCACCAGATCGTGCCGTGTATGGCGAGGAGTAGAGCTAGAGTTGACCACCATAGGCCAGCTCCGCTACAAAGTTTGAAAGGGGGCTGGGAGGCCCAGCCAGCAGCTTCGCCTGAGGCGAAGCCAAGCTCCAGCTCTGTTGTACCGTAGTGGCGATAGTCCCAGTAGCAGAGGACGTGCCATCTTAAGCAATAGGAAGATCCTTTTGGTCTCGATAGCGATTGTGTGCTTCGCGGTGAGACAGAATCATATTTGGGCGGCTGGCCGCTTGAGCCGACGCGGCCGCGGGCGCACGCTCGCTTCCGCTCCTTGCGTCCCGCGGCTCGCTTAAGAGTCCCTCCCCCACCTCCTCTGCCCCCCTTCCCCGCGATCCGCCTCCTATTCCTCCTCCTCGTCCCGCTCTTCCCTTCCTCGGCGTCATCCTCCTCCCTTCCTTCGTCGCCGTCCTCCTCCCGTCCCCCCTTCCCCCCTTTCCCTCCGCCTCCCCGTCCGCCGGGCGCTTCAAGAAGCTTCCCTGGGGGCCTGCAAAATGATGGCAGGTTGGAGGATTGGAGCTTTCCCGTCGAGAGAGTGGGCGAGGTGAAATTGGAAAAGTGGCAGTCACATCGTACTTCTACTTGGCCTCCCCCTGCCGATCCGCCAGGCCCCGGATGGCGGCTCAGAGCAGTCTCCCCGCTCCCGGTGGTGAGGACTGCAGGCGGCGGGGGCAGGCGGGCTGGCTGGCTGGCCGTTGGGCTGGCTGGCGGGCAGGATGGTTGGGGTTGGGGGGTGGGCGGGTTGGCGGGTTGGGCTGGTCTGGGCTGCTTGGCTGGTTGAAATGGTTGGGCTGGCTGGTCGGGCTGAAAGGTTTCGACTCTCTCAATTCCCCCGTGCTCTGGATTCCCGGAGATCCTGGGCGCTCCCCAGGCGATCTTGGGGATCGCCCCGTGACTCTGTGGTGGCCTCGGGAACGCGGTTGGGAGCCCACACCTCCCGCTTTCCTGGGGGCTGCCTCGCTCGTCCTGGAAGCATGCGAGGCCGGCGCGAGAGGCCAGAAAAGCTGACAAGCCTGCTGTGTGGGCGATATTGGCATACTCGTCTTTTCTGTCCTGAGTCCTCAGAGCGTCCAAGACAGCTGGAGAGGATCCCGCGACCCGCCTAACAGAGCAGCCGCCAATTAAGGGGGACCCCGAAGGCACCAAGAGGGGGATCTCGGACTGCAATTCTGAGCCCTCCTCAAACCCAAGATGCCGCAGGCAGAACTCAACGTGCGCCCCTCGATTTTCATTGTGCTCCCGGATCACGGGCGGGCGTCGCGCGCGTCCTCAAGACAACACTTAACGCAACCCTGCAGTGCTACAGGTTGTGCCCGGGGTCCCAAGATGCCTCCGGACTGGTCGGGAACGCGTGCTCATCCAATCGAACGATCGAAGAACGTCCGGGCGTTCGGAATGGTGATCTTGCCTTGGTGCCAGCAACTGTCTTGCCCGTTTGCATATACAATTCTCTCTCTCTCTCTTTCTCTCTCCCCCTCTCTCTCTCTCTCTCCTCTCTGTCTCTGAATATTCCCATCTAAATCTACATGTATGTACCTAAATTATTTACCAAAGGTTGCGCTAGGCGTCGCAATAAGAACACATGCACGCGAATTCGTACTCACCACCCCTCCCAACTGCGAGGAAGGGCGGCCCACCGGCTTGCCATCGCTCCTGGTGCACCCTCACTTTGCGAGGACATGCGAAGAGCCGAGGTTCTCAGCAACAACTCGCTCATCCCAATCTTTTACATCCAATTCTGCGCACTCCGCGCTGCTAAGCCTCGGAAGCTTTGCGGGCTCCTGCAGCATGGCATGCCAGCACTTCGTCTGCCGCTTGTCGGACAAATTGGCGATAAGGCTCAGGCGAGCGCCCAAAGCGGCCCGCACATCCTGCACTTAGCGGAAGCAAGAGTGTAGAAGCGCTGGTCACACCGAACGCCGCGTTTTGTGCGACGGTGCTGTGGAAGCTGCCGCGCTGAAGCGAATGCATCCGAGCAGTCAATGCAAGCGAAAGGCCGGCAGAGAGGCTCGGCTGAGACGTGCGCGATTCTATCACAGGTCTAACCCTTGGCGGAAGAGGGCAACGGCTTGCTTCCACTTGAGAAGCTCCTCGCGAATAAATCTGCACCAGGTCTGCGGATCCACTCCGGGATCAAGCAACCCAGAACACAAAACAACACTCTGGCGAAGTCGTCTGTGGTCCCAGATCACCAACTGTAGCCTAACTGAAAACTGGGGAACACCGTTGCGACTTGCACGCTACCGGAGAGCGGCCGACAACGGGGGGAGACGGGCACGGCGAGGCGGCCGAGGTATGTGAGCCTGGCCCTAGCAAATACACAATCGATCGAAAAGATGCGGTGGACAGTGCGGAACTCAAGGTCGTTTCCCGCTCCCGGTCCGAACAGCGCCGCTCCACTCATCCTCCGGTGTTCTCTCAAATGCACAGAGTTGTGGAGAGAGAGAGAGAGAGAGAGAGAGAGAAAAAGAAAGAGGAATGGAGCAGTAGGGACAAACATGTGTAAATCAAGTAGCAACTTAGACAGCACAAGAGTCGTGCACATTCAACTAGTCAAAAAATAACACACCTGCGGAGAGCCAAGCAGCTTCATCGCAAGCGGGGCGTACGCTGCAAGCGCCCTCTTGCGGCGACTCTGCCGTAGAGGGATCAAGGATCCAGACATGGCAAGCTCTGGACTCCGAACCGAGATGCTCACACCTCGGAACAACATGCATAATGTCAGAGTGACCAGGTATCGGAAAGCACAGCCGTCCTCCAGGCGTTTGCCTCTGAGCTCCCATGTGCTGCGCTGCCCTTTCCACTGGTACTGACAAAATGCCTCTGTCTTGCCGAGTTGCCAATGGATCTCTAAGTTCAGGACGCGGTAAAGCCGAACACGCAAAACGAAGGAGACCCTCGATCGAGTGGTCCAGCGACTTTGCAGATGCAGCTGGCAAGATCATGACAGTATCGTCCATGAATGCTCCATCTACAATATCCTGCCCGTGCGCCCCCTCAGGCGGAGGGTGACGCCCACACTGGGGGGTGTCGCCCAAGGTTGCGCGCCTTTTACAGCACATGCACGTGCAATCGTGTTTCAGTGTAGGAGATTTCGATCCCGCGATTGCGGTTGGAGTTGAAGGCCGCCATGGCTGCAAGTTCGGGGCGTGTCTATTCAACTCGACCTGCAGCGTGGCGCTCCAGATTATCCATAATCTTGTCGTCGAGGCTGGATGTGCCCTCCACCTTCTCTCTCTATCTCTCTCATTCCCTCAATCTGTATTTATGTATGCATGCATGCATTCATGTGTGTATAGATGTCAGCATGTACGTATGTATGTATGTATACGTATATGCATATATATATATATCTATATATATATATGCATATGTGTGTATGTATGTATGCATGCATGCGTGTATGCATACATGCATGTTTGCATTTATGTTTGTAGTGTGCGTATGTATATGTATGTTCGTATGCATGCATATATGCATGCACGTCTATTCGTACATATATGTATATAAACGCGTCTATGCATGTGTGTATGTTTTGTATTCATGCATGCATGCTTGCATGTGTAAAATCATGTATGTATGCATGCACGCATGTACGTTTGCATGCGTACAGTGATGCACACATGCACTAATGTATGCATCTATCTATCTATAAACATATGCATACATGTGTGTATGTATGAATGCATGTGCACATGCATGCACATGCACACACCCCTATAGATATGCATGTCTGCATGCATGCTTGTATGCGTATGCACATACGTATAACCGCCAATGTGTGTACTGTACACGTACAGTACATATGCACATGCATACATCTCCCGACTCATATATATATATATATATATATATATATATATATATATATATATATACATATGGGAGATCCCGGGCCCCGGGCCCCGGGCCGGAACCTCCCTTGTATATAGGGTGCGGCCCTCTCCCGGGGCGCCCTTCCGGCGGCCCCCGCGCGTTCCAGCCCGCCCAAGAGGGCTCCAGGAGCGCCGAGAGAACCCCAGGATCGCTTCAAGACCGCCAAAGATCGCTTCCAGAAGGGTCAAGAGGCGCTCAAACCGCCCCAAGAGGCCTTCAAGAGGCCCCCCACGAGCGCCCCGGGAGACCAAAATGGCCCCATTCCCTTCGTAAAACGTACATTTTTACGATATCAGCTCCCTTAGCTGTCGGAGCGGCCAGAAAGCCCCACGAGGCGCCCAAGGACGCTCCAGGACGACTGAGGACAGCCCCAAGACGGCCCAGGAGGGCCTCCCGGGACGCTCCTCCGGCGGCCCCCGGGCTGCCCAGTCCGCCCAAGAAGGCTCCAAGAGCGCCGAGAGAACCCCAGGATCGCTTCAAGACCGCAAAAGATCGCTTCCAGAAGGGCCAAGAGGCCATCAAACCGCCCCAAGAGGCCTCCAAGAGGCCCCCCAAGAGCGCCCCGGGAGACCAAAATGGCCCCATTCCCTTCGTAAAACGTACATTTTTAGGATATCAGCTCCCTTGGCTGTCGGAGCGGTCCGAAAGCCCCACGAGGCGCCCTAGGATAGCCCGAAGACAGCCCAGGAAGGCCTCCCGGGACGCTCCTCGGGCGGCCCCCGGGCCTCCCAGTCCGCCAAAGAAGGCTCCAAGAGCGCCGAGAGAAGCCCAGGATCGCTTCAAGACCGCCAAAGATCGCTTCCAGAAGGGACAAGAGGCCATCAAACCGCCCCAAGAGGCCTCCAAGAGGCCCCCCAAGAGCGCCCCGGGAAACCAAAATGGCCCCATTCCCTTCGTAAAACGTACATTTTTAGGATATCTCATCCCTTGGCTGTCCGAGTTGTCAGACAGCCCCAGGAGGCGCCCAAGGACGCCCCAGGACGCCTGAGGACAGCGCTAAGAGGGCCTAGGAGGGCTTCCTGGGACGCTCCTCGGGCGGCCCCCGGGCCTCCCAGTCCGCCCAAGATGGCCCAAGGTGCCTAAGAGGCCCCAAAGAGGCCCCAAGAGGCAAGGCGGCAGAGAGTCGGCGAAGGCAGTTTCCATACCATGCCCGGCCCGGCGCATTGGAGGGGGATGGGGAGGACGAGGAGGGGGAGGGGAGGGACGGGGATGAGGAGGAGAAGGAGGAGAAGGAGGAGGAGGAGGGGGAGGAGGAGGAAGAGGAGGGGGAGAAGGAGGAGAAGGAGGAGGAGAGGAGGAGGAGGAGGAGGAGGAGGAGTGGGAGGAGGAGGGCGATGAGGAGGAGGAGGAGGAGGAGGAGGAGGAGGAGGAGGAGGAGGAGGAGGAGTTTGAGCAAGTGGAAGAAGGAAGGATTCAGAAGGAAGGAGGAAACGGTGGAGCGGGGATGAGCCTCTTCATTTGAGATGTTGAGGCGTTCGGGTTCGATTTCTGGGCTCGGGTCTTCGGTCTCAAGGTTCGGGTCTAAGGGTGAGGGTGTCATGGAAAGATTGTTCGGGTTTGAGTGCTCTCGTGGATCTTCTTGGGAGCCTCATGGGCCCTCTTGGGGCCATTTTGGGCCGTCTTGAGGCCGTCTTGGGCTGTCTTGGGGCCATCGTCGGCCATCTTGAGGCCCTCTTGGAGTCCCAAGAGGCCCAAGAGGCCGAAATTGTTGATTTTCCATAGGTCTTTCTATGTTTTGAGGCCCAGAATGAGGCCCTCCAGATTTGGTCCGACGATGTGGCGCGGCTCCAAGGGGGGGGGGGGGCATAATATTGCAGAACAATACAATATGTAGCATATGTAACAAGTATGCAATCGTTGGATACACTGGACACGTTGCATTAAAGCATCCGCGGACCTGCCTCTGGCAACACGTCATTTTCGGACGTAGATTTCCCGCGAATCGCCACGGAATCGGACCCGTGCTTGCGAACACCGTTTTCGGAGCAAACTAGAACCTAAGCGCGCGCGAAGCGCGCGCGTGGTTCTAGTATTTATATTTATATATATATATATCTATGCTTGGCGGATTCCTGGGCGCCAGCCTTACATATTCACAGCACTTTTGCTCCAGACCGACCATGCTGTCAATCTGTGTGATTGCGGCCCAGAGCCGCTCGCATCTAGATGCCTCAGCCTCGCAGAGGTTACCCCCCGCGAGGCAATCACAACTCCAGTGCAAGTGTAGAAAGGCTCTAACAGCAGGGTGGGACAAAAGGGGACCGAGGGAGGGAAGCTTGAGCATTGATGCGACGACGGTCGCAACGGCGCCCTCTCATCCTATCTCGCAGAGAACACCAGGCACGCCAAAGCAATCTATGCTTGGCGGATTCCTGGGCGCCAGCCTTACAGATTCACAGCACTTTTGCTCCAGACCGACCATGCTGTCAATCTGTGTGATTGCGGCCCAGAGCCGCTCGCATCTAGATGCCTCAGCCTCGCAGAGGTTACCCCCCGCGAGGCAATCGCAACTCCGAACCAGAAAGCAAACACTGAAACTTTGCGAAACTCTCACATGGCCCTCAGGCCACATATCTAGTTAAAGCACAGAAAGCTTTATTCCGCAACGCTTGTTTGTAGGCTCTACCAAGCTCCACGCAAAGCCCTCTGGGATTCGGCTCGGCGATGTGGGTGAGAAATCGCCCAGTACTGTCTTTTCCTTCAAGCACCCGGTGCGGGCACTTCGAAAAACTGCAAACGCCGCGGCCTTGGCACTGGGCCCCTTTGAGCCCGGCAAGGTCGAGATGACAAAACCGAAGGCGGGTTCGCTTACGCCACGGGGTTCCGAAAGCGCAAAAATCAACATCTAGATCGAGCACGTTACTGGAACGGGCGAGCGCTTTGGCCCCAGGGAGACTCCAAAGCCAAGAGGTCGAAGGATTCTCGAAAACCACAGGGACCTTAAGAGATCTGCAAAGGGAAAAGAGGCCAAAGCTGAAACGGGCTAAACGGTTACCACGGGCAACCTTCAGACAGTCGGCGGGATTCAGGTGAGGGAGTCCAAGGGGGTGCTCAGCGTCTCGAAGCGGCGGAGGTCCATTAGGCCGATTACGAGCACGCGACAGTGACTGACACGGAGTTGCTATCCACACACCCAGGAGCATTTTGCTTCGCACCCAGCCCCTGACCAACTTCTGAATTTTGCTGGACAAGACATCGGCAGCAGCGTCATGGATAATGTCCAGTTCGAAGCAGGAGAGACCCCTCAGCACTAACCGAAACGATCGAGAGAGGTTGCCGCTGCCACTGAAGACTTCCAGCATCACTTGCTGTCCAGATTCGTTCACACATCGAGCTAGGTCGCGCAGAGGACGGCGCCAATTGTATCGAGGCTGTGCCTGGCGATGCCCCGAATGTGGTGAGGGAGCATGTTTAGCCGTTCTTGAATCCGTCTTGCCT
The DNA here is from genome assembly GCA_963575745.1 of Prorocentrum cordatum. NCBI lineage: Eukaryota > Dinophyceae > Prorocentrales > Prorocentraceae > Prorocentrum > Prorocentrum cordatum. The sequence continues at coordinate 501,323 of CAUYUJ010017294.1, forward strand.
CGGTGTACCGCCTCACGACCTGATCTGTAGCCCACCGACCTCTCTTTGTTATCTCGTCTTGGGTGAGGGCCCGCACCAGCAGCTTGTGGCTCGCCTCTTCGTGCCAGGGGAAGGCGGGGCTGTCTAACACCAGCGAGTCGTCGTGCACCCCCGTCTGGCCTGCTACCCCGCTTACCCTCAGATGAAGCGTCATGCTCCAGGTCCTGCGCGGGCCTTTGAGCAGCACTGACGGCGGCGCCAGGCTGTGGGTGGTCAGGGAGAGCGCCTCCGACGGCCTCAAGTGCAGTGCGAAGGCCACGGCCGTGAGTTTTGCCAGCACTCGCTCCCTGGCCTGAACTAACTGGCGGATGACAAGGCAGCAGGTGGCCCACGGCAGCCGAAGCCTCGACCGAGGCGGAGCCCGCGTGCGCCATCCCCGAGCAGCTCGGGTCGCACACGGCAGGCTGCTGTACTCCAAGCCCAGGTGGCACCCCGCGAAGGCCAGCGACGCGAAGAGCTTCCTCGCGTCCGTGCTCTCGCCCCCCATCAGGAACTGCTCGCGGAAGTGCATCACCAAGGTCTCGTTCAGTTGCTCCTCGGCCACCGTCTCCAGGCGCGAGTGCTCGGCCCAGAGGTAGAAGCGGTGGGCTCGCCTCTCGTAGTCCTGGCGGGTGGCGGCGGACACCGATTCCTGCTCCAGAACCGAGTGGCTCTCTCCGGGCATCGGAACGATATCCTGGCTGCAGCCCTGGCGGCGCGGCAGGCGCCTGGCAGCTTGGCGGTCCCCCTCCACGCGAGCTCGGACAGCAAGGCTCGTCGTGGAGGCTGAGGCCCGGCGGCGGCGAGACGAAGCCACGGCCGCGCTGGTCCTCGGTCCTCCCCGACTCCTTGGCAAGCCGCCCGTCACCTGAGCAAGGGCTCCTGCGCCTGGCATCCCCAGCGGCCGCTCGATCAGCTTCAGCTGTAAGGCCAGGCCGGTTCCGCGAGGCTGAGTCCGCACTGTTGTGCTCAGAAGGCACCCAGCGCCAGACGACGCCGCAGCCACTGCACAGCGCTTGAGCTGCGACCTGACGACATACTCGCTGAAGCGGCGCCGATGAGGACCGGCCCTTGAGCAAAGCCAGCAACGGGGCCATAGAGTCATTCAGGATGATATGAGTGTGTCTGAAATTTTCAGAGCTCCGAAGAAGGTGCTTTAGACAGCTGACCAGAGCCCTGCCCTCAAGGATGACCTGGGGCTCCTCACGCTCCCAAGGCTTCGAGAGAATACGCTTCCAGACACCACCCCAGACCTCCTTCGAGACGCTCCTGAACTTGGCCTCTGGGGGCTTCAGGAAGACCTTGATGGGCTCCTCGAACATCAGGCCCTGCGAGGCCTTCAGGACATGGTAGGGCTCGGTGATCCCCGTGCTCGTCTCGGTCTCCTCGGTCTCATCCTCCCACATGCCGATGTCGAAAGCTCGGGGAGGCATCGACTTTTCGTTGTCTCGCCCAAACCTCCATCGCTCGTTGAAGGACGACAACTCGACGACCTGATCGTGCGTGAAATCCCTCTCAGTGATTCCAACCCCCCACCACGAGGCGTCCACGCAAGAGACCACCTTTGAGAGAGGCCTGCCCGCGTTTCTGAAACATAGGACCAACAAGGACTTACACCACCGCAGTTCACGTCGAACGGATCCCCAAAGACGTAAGGACCTATGACCAGCCACGCGGATGAACGAGTACACGGCACCCAGAGCGCTCAAGAGTTCCCGCCTGATGAGGCCCCGAGATGTGTAATGCGATATGACCCTCCGGAGCGTGTCCCCAGTACAGCGGTCTTGCCTCAAGATCTCCTGGATGCCCAGACGCAACCTCCACCGTAAACGAGGATTCAGCCCGATGACAGCATCACTTGAACCAAACTCCCAGCCCAAAGTCTGACCGCCTACTCCCTCCTCGACCTCATGCGTAGGCAACCCGACTCGATTTAGTTCGCGGCCCACGGCCCGGGCGATGTCCCCAGCGCGCTCCATAGACCGTGACAGTGAGACAAAGTTGTCAACGTACTCAGTGTGAATGAAATCATCGCTCAAACTCGGGGCTGGTCGACGATCAACAAGGAGGTTATGTGTACTGACGCCCGGGACTAGAGAACTGATGTGCTCATTCAAGGTCTGGCAGATCCAAAGGCTCACGCTCCAACCCATGGGCGGACATCGGAAACATGGAACCACCTTTTGCGAAGGATGAACGGGGGTACCCTCGCCAACGTGAGAGAGATTGAAGTCGCCAGCCCTGACGGGCGGGAGGCCGAAGTATTTTTGCAATCATGGAGGCAGCAGAATGTTGCAGAAAGCATCCGCGATGTCTACGCCCGCCACTGCGATTGGGTCATCCCCGTCTACGGCGATCTG
>CAUYUJ010017294.1:503800-595049 GCA_963575745.1 Prorocentrum cordatum
CCCAGGGGACGGCGAGATCTCGTGGTACCTCCGCTTGGTGTCCCAGAAGCACACGAGACCGGCACCAGCTTCGCAGATCGCAACCCCCCAAGGGACGGCGAGGTCTCGTGGTGATCCGCGTAGGACGTACCTCCGCTGGGCTCCCCAGACGCCCACGAAAATGGCGACAACTTCGCAGATCGCAACCCCCCAGGGGACGGCGAGGTCTCGTGGTGATCCGCGTATAACGTACCTCCACGGGGCATCCCAGAAGCCCACGAAAGTGGCGACAGTTTCGCGGATCGCAGCCCCCCTGGGGACGGCGAGGTCTCGTGGTGATCCGCGTATGACGTACCTCGGCTGGGCCCCCCAGAAGCCCACGAAAAAAGCAACAGCTTCGCACATCGCAGCCTCCCAGAAGCTCACGAACAAGGCAACAACTTCGCAGATCGCAACCCCCCAGGGGACGGCGAGGTCTCGTGGTGATCCGCGTAGGACGTACCTCCGCTGGGCATCCCAGAAGCCCACGAAAGTGGCGACAGTTTCGCGGATCGCAGCCCCCCTGGGGACGGTGAGGTCTCGTGGTGACCCGCGTATGACGTACCTCCGCTGGGCCTCCAAGAAACCCATGCCACCAGCAACAGTTTCGCAGACCGCTGGCAGGAGGCAGGAGGCAGAAGGCAAGCGAGAGGAGAGAGGAAAAGGAGGGAGAAGGAGGGACGGGAAGGAGGAGCAGGAGGAGAAGGAGAAGGAGAAGGTGGAGACCACAGTGCTCTATTCAAAAGGAGAGTTGGGAAACAACGAATTAAATGTTTGCACAATGTTCGACCTCTGGGGCCGTCGCCGGACCCTGGACCGTCAATTCAGGCCTCCCAGATGGGGTCCGAGCAGATGCAGTCGGAGCGTCTCGCTGCAACGGCGAAGCATCGGCGATGCGTCGGCGATGCGTCAGCGACGTCGGCGATTCCTCGGCGCCGTCTTGGGGAAAATCCTAGTCGTCTTCGAGCCACGTCGGCGATGCATCGACGATGCGGCGCGATCCTCAGTCCCAATGCGCTTAGACCCCATCTGGGAGGCCTAGAAGAGCCAAAGACTCGAGATGCGAAAAGGGTCCCTGAGAAAGGGCCCTCGACTTCTGGGAACCACGTGTGAAAATATCGAAGCACATCGGATGTCTGGGCCTGTCCACGACACGGGCCTCTCTGAGACTCTCAGCCTCCTAGATGGGGTAGGAGTAGATGGGGTCGGAGGATCGTGCCGCATCGCCGATGCATCGGCGATGTATCGGCGAGGTATCGGCGATGCAACGCCGACATCGGCGATGCATCGGCGACGTCGACGTGAAGCAAATCGGGCGCTCCACAGCGAGCCGCATCGGCGATGCATCGGCGATGCGGCGCGATCCTCCGACCCCGTCTGCTCCGACCCAGTGTCTGGGAGGCCGCCCAAACCTTCTCGGGCGACCTGCGTCTTTCATCCGCCGGCCGCCCCTTCGACGTCGGGCAGAGTGAGACGGTCCGTACCTTGAGGTCGGGCATGTCCCCCTACAGAGGGGGTTCTGGACGAAAAATAAACGATAGTAGAAACAATACTCCCAAATAGAAGAAAATAGTGCGAGAAATCGTCCCCCGATTTGTGTTTTGACAATCTTTGAATACTCCTCCTGTTGAGGGACAGGCCCGAGGTGAGGCGAGACGGCCCTTGCCTCTGCCGCGAAGCCCAGGGAGGTCTGGGCGTGCCCGCCTGCCGTGCCCCATCGATGACCGGGCCGGACGAACGGGGGACAACAGGAGGTCGGAGGCGCACAAGGGTGGAGCAGCGATCCCTGGACTTGGCGCGCGGTCGCCAAATCCATGGATCGGGGGAGGTGCCCTCCCCGGAATTCGGCCAGTGCCGCCTCGCTCGGCGGCGGAAATCCGCGGTCGATGAAGAAGCAGAAGAAGAAGCGGCGGAAATCATCCTCGTCGCTAATCCATGATCCATGCTAGCGATCGCCTGAAGAAGGGTGGGGGGTAGCAAGTCAGCGTGGCTGGCTTGCTTTCCCGGCGCCTCCCAGCGCCAGGAGCTCGAGCAAGAACATCTGGCGGCGGGGCCCGGACCGGCTGCTGCAGGCGGCAAACTTCGTGCCCCCCCCCCGCCCCCCCTTGTTTGTCCGAACCGAATGATTCTCGTCTGGTTTCTGGGTCACGCCTTGGTAGGAAGGCACCAACTATACACCAACACCGATCCTGGCCAGGATAAGCCTGGGCCCAGGATCGGTGTATACGCCCTCCTGCCTTGCGCAAGAAGGCATATACACCGATCCTCGGCCCAGGGTGATCCTGGGCCCGGATCGGTGTTGGTGTACAGTTGGTGCCCTCCGACTTGGATCTCCAGCGACCTCTCGGGACAATCTGGGCATCGCCGGAGCGCACTCGGCCAGACGGCTGGAAAGCCACTACAATCAGGTCGGGCGTGTCCCGCTGCGGTGGGATTCTGGATGAAAAACAAAAAAGCCAAAACATATTCCAAAACTCACAGAAATAGTGGAAACATCGTCCCCAGACTATGTTTTGCCTATTTTTGAATATTCCTCCTGTAGAGGGACAGGCCCGACTTACACTAGAACGTCCGGAAACCTCGGGCTTCGAAGCCCTCTCGCCCGATCCGAAGCCCAGGCCCGCGACGTCGCGATATTGTCGCAGCGTGAGCCCCAAAGGTCGCCAGCGCTTCCCCAGGGTCGGTGTTTCATCCTGGATCAGTTGGGACCCCCAGGGGCCGAAAGCGGCATGAACTGGACGTCGTTCTGTTGCTTTACGCCGCGAAAGGGTGAAGGGGCCCTAGGACACACAAATAAATATACACAAATTACAGGATTCCCATATTTTCCAATATGTTTGGGGTTTTCGTCTCCCCCTCCCACTTCCGATTTTTTCCTTATTTTCTGAGGAATCGTCGATGAATTGTGTCTGTGTTTTTTTCCCCTCCTGAAAGGGGTCTGGGTAGAGGGCGCCGGCGGGGCTGCCCTGAGAGGCTTGAGCAGGGACCGACCGTCCCGGCACTGCTATAGGCCTCCGACGAAGTGTTCTCAGGACCCACAAATGTTCCAAGAGCAGGAGCAGTGTTCTCTGAGCACAATCCCGAGGTGGTAAAACAAGACAGTCTCAGCCAGACATGTTCTTGGAGCATGTCGTGCGGACCACGATCGGTTCTTAGAACATTATTTGGTGGGCCTGGAAGCAAGCCAGGACGCTTCGCCACTGCTCGAGAGGCTCCTCGTCGGCATCGTCTTCCAGTTGCCGCATCATCCGCAGGAACTCGGTGAAGTCGATCACGGGGTCCCTGCGCCGCCCCACCTCCGCCAGCCAGCCCGCTGCCTTCTGGTAGGCCTCGGGGCCGGTCGTCGTCCTCCTTCTTCTCCTCCTCCTCTTCCTTTTCCTTCCCGCCTCCTCCTCCTCTTCCTCCTCCTCCTCTTCCTCCTCCTCCTCCTCGTCGTCCTCTTCCTCCTCGTCGTCCTCCACCCCCTCCTACTCCTCCTCCTCTTCCTCCTCCTCCTCCTCCTCCTCCTCCTCCTCCGCCTCCTCCTCGTTCCCACCCTCCTCCTCCTCCCTCCTCCACACCTCCTACTCTCCTCCTACTCCTCCTCCTCCTCCTCCTCCCTCCTGGCTCCTGCTCCTCCCTCTACCTGCTCTGCTCCTCCTCCTTGCTCCTTCCCCTCCTCCTCCCGCTGCCTCACCCTGCCACTTTCCTCCTCCTCCTCCTCCTCCTCCTCCCCCTATGGCCCCTCCCTCTGCCAAGCTCTGCCTTCGACCCTCGAGGCCCAGGGAAGTGCCTTGGCGCTTCTGGCCCCGGCGGGGCCTCCCGGGGGCTTTCTCACGAAGGCCTCCCACGGACCAGGGGTTGTATGTGGAATCTTTTGATGTGGAATTTGCGCGACCCGCGCCTCGGATCACCGCGGGAGGGGCCCAGGGGACAGGGGAGCTGAGCGTGGATGCCAAGTTGGGAGATATACCTGCGTGACACACGCCCCGAGTGATTAAGAAAGTAGAGTCCAAGCTGACGTGGGCTCTGCATCCTTAGCGCAGCAATCTACACCCGAAGCCACTCAGGGTAGACGCGACCCACTACTGCGCCAGGCCAGGCCAAATTTACCCCATCTTACAATCCACATTCATGACTCCCCCGTCCCCTTAGCGTCCTCCACTGTGAACCAAGTACATGTTTTTGTAAGTTGCGCGCCTGCTATGCCATGGCGGAAGCAGGGTGACCAAACAATTTGGACGAGAATGGAACGGGAATGTATGAGAGCCGGCGGGTGTGAAGAAATTATCGGGCGCCGCTGCCGATTCAGAGCGACCCAGAACGCTCTGAAAGCGTCCAAGACCGCTGTGGAAGGATTTACCTTCATCGTACGCCTCCCTGGAACTTTCAGAAGTGTTGGCAGAGCCTACGCAAAAAAAACTGGATATCAGGTCAGCCAGAGAGGCCGCTGAACAGACTGCCGAAAGGGCAGCGGCAGCCTCCCGCCACAAGTAAACAAGTGGGGTAAGGGACCCCTGCAGGTTGTTACGGACTCGTCTACACGGTGCATGCAGGAACTTCGGCACACCTCGGCATCAGTTCATCGCAACAAATCCTCCTCCTCCTACTGCTGGCGGTCCTTCAAGTTGACCCGCATGGTGGGGAACGTCTCGTCGAGGAGGCTGGCAAGGTTCTTGTCTGCGAGCGTGATCACGCCAGTACCGCCCGCGTGGCGGGCGAACCGTGCAAGGAAGTTCCGAACGTCTTGGTTGTCGAACCCGAAGTTCTCGCGGCGCTTGTCCCTCACCTGGAGAGACAAGCCACTGCATGACTCTGAACTCTTGGCGCTGGCCCCCCCCTGCCGGCGCGGGAGACGCCACCAGAGGGGGCCAGCGCCGATCCAAACAAATTGCACCTGGAACCCCGCAATGTTATGGTGATGCAATTTCTCGGAGCAGGGCAAGTTGAGACAACGTCACACGTCGTTCATTTCTAATCGTGCTCATTCCTTATTGCGCTCGTTTCTAATTGTTCCTGGCCCCCTAGTGGCCAGGAAGAGGCCCAGGATAGAACAGTTAGAAAAGAACGGATCTAGGCCCCCAAAAGAATCAAAGAACTTTCGAAGAATCAGAAACGAACAATGTGTAGCTCAAGATCGGTCTCCTTGGCCCTCAGGTCCCAACGCACCAGTGGTCCGAGCTGAACCCAGCCGTGGCGACGAGCCGATCGCCGGAGGCCAGCTGGCGTGGCCTCAGCTCGCCCTGCTCTTAGGTCGGGCCTGTCCCCCCCTATACAGGGGGGATGTTCGGCGAAGAATGAAACATACAAACAAACAAAAAATGCGCCCAACATGCCCAAAAAGAATCAAAACATAGTCCCCAGACTATGTTTCGAACTATTCTTTGATATCCCTCCTGTGCAAGGACAAGCCCGACTTAACCCTACTCCGAGTTTCTCCTGCTTCCGTCACCGCCCTCCAGTAGGCGAGCACCAATCTCAGCCAGTCCCACCTGGGCGACGAAGAAAGAAACGGGTCTGACGCGCAAGATGACCTTACGCGACGGCTTGCGCGGGTCGCCAGCGCGGCAAGCTACATTGGAAACGAGGGCGCTTACGCGCGACCTGACGGAAGCAACTTACGCGCGCAAGCATGCGCAGTCGAACCCGTGCTTCTTCCGTCGCTTACCTGTCGGCCCTCTCAGCGAACCTGCTCCCGCACTCGTGCCAGATCAGCTGCACCTGCTGGACGTCGACCCTGAAGGGCAGGTGGCACATCGCCGCCGAGCGGAGCTCGCTCTCGGTGATCTTGCCTCGCTGGCAGGAGTTACATCCACATCCATTGCGTCTCGGGTGTTCGGACTCCCCTCCGTGGAGACACGAGACGCAATGAAAAACATATATGGCTAATCGAGGAGCCAGATGTTTATCCACATCCACCAGGTCTCTGATGTGTGGCATCCCTTCCCCGAAAAATCCAGGACGCCGTGGATACGGATATAGGTCTTGCCCACATGCCTGGCAAGTGTAGTTCTTTCTCTTCGTACTGCTCATCCTAGAGGGAGAAAAGCAACACAAACATAAAGTTCCGGAGGTCCGCGCGGATTTCTTGGATCGGGGCTGGCCCTGGCGGTGCCGCCCCTTCCAGGGAGGGGGGTCCAGCGCCGATCCAAGAAATCCGCGCGGACCTCCAAACGCATATGTTATGTGTAGTCTTTTCTTCTTCAATCTCCAGCTTGAGGATCAGATCTTCCCTGAATTCGGAGACATCTTCTGAGAGGTCTCCGTACGAGTTGAATAAAGGCCAACTGGCCAATGTTAAGTTCGCCCAGATGATACGCTGGATGTAGCCAGAGCCAGACTCAGCGCAGGATTACGTTGAATTATGAAGGATTGTCCCAGATTGCGTCATGCCATTTCTCGACCCTGAATCTACCAGCGCCAATGCTAAATTCAACCTCCCAGGAGTTGCATCCTAGCCTGAGCTTCTTCCCAAGCTTGACGAACTCCACCTCGCAAATGCTGTCGCTTTTGTCCAAATCGAAGCCTAGGAGCATGTCCTGCACCTCCGTCACCGGCAGTGCCCAGCCAGCCTGCCGCAGCGCGCTGCTCAGCGGTACGCCAGTGAGGCCCGCATTGCCGCCATCGCTGTACTTCCTTGGATGAACACCCGGACCCGCTCGCGCCGTGGAAAAGCAATGACGGAGGGTATTGTGTTTCTTCTGGCTATGGGGGCTCCCCCTTGCCCATCAACGGTCGGCCCTGGTCCTGCGACAAAAATCAAGACTTCGGAGGGCTGGGGAAGATGCCGCGCAAACATAAACTTTCAGTTGCCCGCGCGGACTTCAAGGACCTGCGTTGGACCTCCCATCCCTGGCGCGCAAAGTGCAAACCGAGGGGGCACGGCGCATAATCCAGAAACGCCGCGCGGACATTCAAACATGTGTCGCCTGACATCCGCCGATTCGACTAAGACAAATCCACGGCTCCAGGACCCCCGACTACCTCCCCAGGGGCAATTTTTTTGTCCAAGGCTATGTTTGAAGGTCCAGAGACCTAAGCACAGCCCCTGAAGGACGAAATCATGGAAAAACCGACAGATGGGAAAAATCATATGTTCGGAAACGTGGGTTTGCAGTTTTCAGTCTCCCTCGATTCCTGTAGGACTGGCGGAGGTCCTGAAGGGGCAACGTTAGTGAGGGTCTGGACCAGGGGGGGGGACATGGGCATGAAGTCGGCGATGAAACGCCGCTGAATCGGCGAAAGGCCACCGAAAGCGCATTTGCGTGTTCCTGGCTGGGAGCAGGCTATCGGCGATGAATGGTCGATGGGGGACTGATGGGTCCCCCCCTCTGAAGCCCAACGTTGCGCAACAAATGCAACATCGCGAAAAATCACGACCGAAGCCCTAGATTCCGTCTTTCTGCATCATTTTCCTTACGGGATCGATCAGTGAGGGCCCTGGGGCCCGAAAGGAGGCACCGTCTCGCGTTGTGCAAGAATTACTACGCCAGGATCTCAAGGCCTGAGCTTATCCACCCTAACGTTGCCCCTGAGTCCTCGACTTCGCTGTGCGTCATGCACTCCTCCACGAGCGGCGAACATACCCATATCCGCGCTCTCGCGGTCAGGACTCTGGGGCGCTAGCCCGCGGACGCACGGCTACGCCGATGGCGTCCGGGAAAAACCGCCCCGCATCCGCAAGGTCGCGGCCCAGGGGCCGGGCCCGCGAGGCCGTGTATGGATTCGGATATGTATTCATCGCCCACGACGCCTTCTGGCGAAGGGCCTCCAAGACCTCGTAGACGTCCTCCAAGAGGAAGCCCCTCCTGCCCTCGAGGTGGCAGTCCCGGACGGCCTCCTGCACGGCCTGTTACGGGGCCAGCCAGCACCAACCCGGGGATCGGGTCGGGTCGGGATCTCAGAGATCCAAGGCATGGACAAAACAAGACGGAGGTTTTTCATCGTTCTCGGGATCTGGGAGCCTTCGCCGGGCCCCAAAACCGCTAAACAACGACTCCCGATAAAAGGCGACTCCAGGAACGGGTCGGGACTTCTGGGCAAGGGGCCGCGTATTGCATCGGATGTCTGTCGGCACGGAACCGAAGTCAAATCGGACCTAGGACGAGACTGATGCCATGGTGCGACTAGCTAAGAAAAGACTCCAACACTTGCAGACGATCTGGCGGCCCTCGCTTTTTGATCCCGTGCGGGACAATGAGAAATTTTGGAAATCTGGAAAATATTGGAATGTATCGCTGTCCTCGCATAACACTAATAATTAATAGCGGTCCGATGACAGAGCGCCCCCCATAATAAAGGATCCCCCATACTCTTTTTGCCTCCTTACAATGTATAACCCCGGGGATAGACAAAGTTGGTCGGGGGAGAGGGGCGGCGAGGCCGAGCTTCATTACCGCTAGGGAAAATACGAATCGAATTTGCGACCGTCTACAACATCCTGCATCCTACTGCATCTTTGAAGAGCGTACACAACATCCTGCATCCTACTACTACACCCTGAGACGCCATCCAACTACACGCCTTGTTATGCTTGTAAGTCTTCATCTCGTTTTACGACTACTACTACCACTGCAACTTCTTCTTCTTCTTCTACTACTACTACTACGATTGCTACTACGGCTGCTATGACTCCTACTACGACTAGGGCGACTACTACTGCTGCTGCTGCTACTACTACTACTACTACTACTACTCCCACCTATAACTGCTACTGCGACTACTGCTACTCCTTGTGCTACGACTATACTACTACTCCCTGTGACTACTCATACGATTCAACTACAAGTGCTGCTTTTACTACTACTACTACTACTACTACTACTACTACTACTACTACGACGACGACGACGACGACGACGACGACGACTACTACTGTTACCACCCATAATGTATCTACTACTCCGACTCCTACTACTACGCGTACCAACCCGCAAGTTCAATGAATACTGCGACATCTACTGCTACGACTACTACTGAAAGTACGACTACTAGCACAACTACTACTCCTCTACCACTACTTCTGCTATTGCTACTACTGCTACTGCTACTGCCACTGCTACTGCTACTACTACTACTACTACTACCACTACTACTACTACTACTACTACTACTACTACTACTACTGATACTACTACTTCCACTACTACTACTAGTACTACTACTACTACTACTACTACTACTACTACTACTACTACTACTACTACTGGTGCTGCCACTACGGCCCCTACCACTTCTACCACGACTACGGCAACAACAACTACTACTACTACTACAACGACTACTACTAATACTACTGCTACTGACTCTACCACTACAACAACTACTACTACTAGTAGTAGTACTACTACTACTACTACTACAAATACTACTACTACGACCACTACTACTACTACTACTATTACTACTACGACTACTACTACTACTACTACTACTACTACTACCACTACGGCTACTACGACGAATACGGCTACTACTACAACTAAACCTTCTACCCGTACGACTACGACTACCTGGATGAGGACTACGACTACCACTCCTACTACTACTCCAACGACGACGACTACTACTACTACTACTACTCCAGCCAAAACTACAACTACGACTACAACAGCTACTACTACTGCCATTACTACTACTGCTACTACTACTACTGCTACTACTACTACTACTACTACTACTACTACTACTACTACTACTACTACTACTGTTACTACTGCTACTATTACTACTAGTACTACTACTACTACTACTACTACTACTACTACTACCACTGCGACCACTATTCTCCGACTACAGCTGAGACGGCTACAACTACTACTGCGACGACGACCACCAGTGCAACTGCAAGCGCGACTACGACTAGAACGACCACGACAACTACCACAACGACGACGGCTACTACTGCGACTACGACTACTACTACTACTACTACTACTACTACTACTACCACTACTACTACGACTACTACTACTACGACTACTACGACAACGGATACCAGATCGACCAGTACTGCTAGTACTACTCGTACTACTACTGTTACTGCTACTAGCACTACGGTTACAACGGCGACTACTAGTATTGCTACTACTGCTATTGCTACTTGTACTGCTACTGCAACTACTTCTGCGATTGCTACTGCTGGTGCGACTTCTGCCAATGCAGCTGTTACTGCTTCTACTGCTGCTACCCCCAATACGACCAGCCTTACTAGAACTACTACTTCTACATCTGCTGCGACTGCGTTTACGACTACTGGGACTGCGACTACTACAGCTACTACTACTACGACTTCTACTACTACTACCACTCCTACTACTACTACGACTACGACTGCGACTACTACTACTACTACTACTACTACTACTACTACTACTACTACTACTACTACTACTACTTACTGCTGCTACTGCTATTGCTACTACGGCGGCGACTGCTATTCCTACTACTACTACCAATGCGACAACGACGACTACAATCTTTTCTACTACTACGACTACTACTACTACTACTACTACTACTACGACGACGACGACGACTAGTACTACTACTACTACTACTACTACTACTACTACTACTACTACTACTACTACTACTGCTACTACTACTACTACGACTACGAGTATTACTACTACTACTACTACTACTACTACTACTACTACTGCGGCGACTACTACTACTACTACTACTACCACCACTACAACGTCTACTGCTTCTTACTTCGGTTTCTACTACTGCTACTGCTACCCGTACTACTACTGCTACTACCACTGCTACTACCACTACAGCTCCTACGACTACTGCTTCTACAAATTGTCCCGCTAAGGCGACTACTGCTCCTACTAAGGCTGCGACTACTACTGTACTGCTACTACTCCTAATACGACGGCGACTGCTACTACTACTACTACTGCTGCTACGACTACTACTACTACTACTGCTGCTACTACTACTACTGCTCCTGCTACTGCTACGAGTACTACCACTATTACTACGACTACGACTACTACTACTAGGACTACTACGACTACTACTACTACTACTACTGCCGTAACATTACAACTACTACTACAACTATTATTACTACTACTACTACTACTACTACTACTACTACTACGACTACTACTCCGACTACTACTACTACTACTACTACTACTACTACTACTACGACTACCAGTGCTACTACTACTGATACTACTGCTACGACTACTATGGGTACTGCTCCTACAGCTGCTACTACTACCTCTTCTCCCTTTATCATTATTACTATGCCTACTACTGCTAACAGTACACGTTCAATTACCACGACTGCTAAAGCTACCACCACTACTATCACCACTGCTTCCTACTACCCACTGCCAACTACCAGCTAACTGCTACCGGCTGTTCCTTGTAATACTATATTACTACTGCTAGTACTACTACTACTACTACTACAACCACCACTACCACGACACCTACTACTACTACTACTGCTACTGCTACTGCTACTGCTACTACGACTACTGCTACTACCACTACTACCACTACTACTACTACTACTACTACTACGACTACTACTACTACTACTACTACTACTACTACTACTACTACTAGAACTACAACGACTACAACTACTACGACTATTACTACTATTACGACAACAACAACTACTACTACTACTACTACTACAACTACTACTGCTACTACTACTACCCACGACTAATACTACTACTACTACTACTACTACTACTACTACTACTACTACTACTTACTCTAGGATACGGCTACGACTACTTTACTATACTAATACTAATACCACTACTACTACTACGACTACCTTACTACTACTAATAAATGCTGATACAACTACGGGGACTACACGACTTACTACACTACTACTACTACTAATACTACTGCGGACCATACTACTATACGGCGTACTCCTTAATACTTACGATTACTATACTACACTACGGACTACTAGTATACTACTACTATACTTGACTAATACCTTAGCTGTACTTACTAGTTACTTACTAATAATACTACTCCTACACGATACGACCACTACATAAGACTCTACTACTACTACTACTACTACTACTACTACTAGTACTACTTCTCTTAGTATTACCACTACTACTGACAGTACTACTACTACTGCTTCTACTACTACTACTTACTACTACTGCTACAACTACTACTACTACTACTACTACTACTACTACTACGATCACGACTACTAGGATAACTACGACCATTCCTACAACAACTACAACGACAACTGCTACGACCATGATTACTACTACCACCACCACCACCAACAGATACTACTCACTACTACTTACTTTACTACTACTACAACGACTACTACGTTGACGAATAAAGATCAATACTACTGATACTGCTAATACTACTTAATAGACTACTTACGACTGCCTACTACTACCACGGCTACTACGAAAAAACTATTACTACTTACTGCGCTACTCTACGGACAAACTACCACCACTACTAAGACTACTACTACTACTATCTATCGAATACTTCACTACTCGCCGCGGACTACTATCATTACTACTACTACTATACTACTTACTACTACTATACTATACCATAATACTGTACTACTACTACTACTACTACTACTACAAACTACTATACTACTACTAATTAACTAGTAACACTACTACTTCCACGGCTAGCTACTACGACTACACTGTACTACTACTATACTACTACACTACTATATACGACTTTACTCTGGACCTCGTTTTGTCCTATACTACTACTACTACTACTACTGGTACTACAACTACTGCTACTACTACTACTACTACTACTTCTTCTACTCCTACTTCTACTTCTACTCCTACCACTACTACGACTACTACGACTACTACTACTACTACTACTACTACTACTACTACTACTACTACGACTTTAAAAAGTCAACGCTACTACTATTACTACGACGGCGACTACTACTACCACTACTACGGCTGTGGTCCAAGAGAAAATCCCTCGGACAATCTCACAGACAAGTATTCGCAAGCAGACGCAATGACCGTGTGACGCCCAAGCACCATAATGATATCAGTGGACCTGGGCCTCCAAGGGGTCCTGAGAAGTATCTGAGATGACCCCGCATCGTCTGAACATGGCTTCAAAAAGGCCCCGAGGCAGCAGCAATCTTCAAACTTGTGGAACCCGTCGTACACCGAGCCGATCCCAGCACGGCGGGATCCGTGAACGACCCTGCATACCTGTGGCCAGTATTTTTCATGGGCAAGATTCTGGCCGAAGGACTGAGCTCGGCGGGGTCCCGCCCGGCCCACGACAAAGGACTACATTGCTAGGTTTCCACGGGGGTAGAGGTCCCGAAAAGACGTCATCGACTTCCGCTGTATTCTGCAAACCCTCCGTCGTTTGCTGCGTCGTTCTGCTTCCGTCGACTTCCGCGGACACCAATTACCTCCGCTGTCTTCAGCATGCCTCCCGCCGTTTTCTGCCTCGATCTACCCCCGCCGACTTCCATTGGCGATCGTCGAGGCAAGATTCAAGGAACAGTCATTGGGTCTACGCTCGATCACAACAAGTGATTTACGAGTTCTGTTACAAACCCGACCCGCCCGCCGCCCGCACGCCCGAACGCCGCGCGCACTACTTCCGCCATCGACATCATACACTACTACTGCTGCTTTTCTCATTACTTCTACGACTACGCCTGCTGCTTCATCTTCTACAAGCATTGCCACTACTACTACTACTACTACTACTACTACTACTACTACTACTACTACTACGATTACTACTAATCCCCAATCAGAACTTGCTTCTGTAGGGATCCTAGCGGGTATAAAACTGAGGTGAGGTCGGCGGCCGATTTCGGTGGCCGGGGCCGGGTGCCCGTGTGCCCGGGGGTGCCCGGGTGGCCGATTTCGGTGGCCGGGCCCGGGTGCCCAGGTGCCCGGGTGCCCGGGGGTGCCCGGGTGCCCGGGGGTGCCCGGGTGCCCGGGGGTGCCCAATAGCCCAATAGCCCAGTAGCCCTATAGCCCTATAGCCGTATAGCCCTACAGCCCTGTAGCCCTATAGCCTTATATCCCTATAGCCCAAAAAGCCTTATATCCCTATAGCCCTATAGCCCCATAGCCCATATTGCTCTAAAGCCCCATAGCCCTATAGCCCTATGGCCCTATAGGTCACAGTCCTATAGCCCTATAGCTCGATAGCCCTATAGCCCGATAGCCGTATAGCCCAATAGCCCTATAACCCTATAGCCCTAACAAAAATCGGATTGGGGCTTTTCTCCGGTATCATTATTTTAAAAACTACGACTTCTACTATCCATAATTCTGCCAATGCGACCCCGAATATCAGTATTAAAGATAACAGTGGTAATAGTGGTAGTAGTCGTAGTAGTCGTAGTAGTAGTAGTAGTAGTAGTAGTAGTAGTAGTAGTCGTTGTAGTAGTAGTAGTAGTAGTAGTAGTAGTAGTAGTAGTAGTAGTAGTAGTAGTAGTAGTCGTAGTCGTAGTAGTCGTGGTAGTCGTAGTAGTCGTACTGGCAGTAGAAGTCGTAGTCGTAGTTGTAGTAGTAGTAGTTGTTGCGGTAGTCGTAGTTGAAGTAGTTGTCGTAGTCGTAGTAATCGTAGCAGTGGAGGTGGTAGTAGTAGTAACCGCAATGGTAGTCGTACTATCATTAGAACTACTACCACTACTACGACGACGACGACGACTACTACTACTACTACTACTACTACTACGACTACGTCTATAACTACTACTGCCTTTACTACTACAACAAATACGACAACGATTACTGTTACTTCTACTACTACTACTACTACTACTACTACTACTACTACTACTACTACTACTACTACTACTACTACCACTCCTACTCGTATTGTTGCGACCACGATTACGAATGCTACTACCACTAATACTACTACTACTACTACTACTACTACTAATAATAATAATAAAACTAATACTACTACAACCACTACTACTATTACTACTACAACAACGACTACTACTACTACTACTATTCCTACTACTACTATTCCTACTACTACTACGACTACTACTACTACTAAGACTGCTACTACGACTACTACTACTACTACTACTACTACTACTACTACTACTAGTACTATTACTACTACTACTTCTACTACGACTACTGCTACTACTACTACTACTACTACTACTACTACTACGGCTGCTACTACCACTAGTATTACTACTACTGCTGCTGCAGTACTACATTTACTACGACGACGACTACTACTACTACTACTACTGCTACTGCTACTACTACTATACTAATACGTCTGTACTACTACTGCGACTACTACTACTACTACTACTACTACTACTACTACTAATACTACTACTACACCACTACTCCTACAATACGCTAGTAGTAGCAGTAGTCGTAATCGTTAGTAGTATTAATACTACTTCCGACACCAGTACTATTAAAGTGAAAATACTACTACTACTACTTACGAAGACTACTAGTACAAGCTGGATCATTAAATTAATACTATTACTACTACGCTACTGCTGCTTACTACAACCATTACTAACCACGATAATTACGACTACAATACTATCAAACACTATTACCACTGCTACACTACGACTACGACTGCTACTACTACTACTACCACTAGTATTATACTACTACGACTACTAGCACGGACTTTACTACTACTAATGTACGACTACTACTCTACTATACTACTGCACGAATAATAATCTACTACTACTACTATTACTACTACTTACTACTACTATAATACTATGTCATATGACTACTACTTACTACTAACGTCTACTACTACTACTACTACTACTACACTATTTTGAATACTACTACTTCCCGTGCGACTACCACAACTACACCACTATTACTACACTATTATACTACTACGACTACTACTACTACTACTGAATAATATACTACACCACTGCTACTGCTTATACTCATACAACCACAGTACTATACTTCACTGCTTTATATATTCCGTACGATTACTACTACTACGCCGTCTACTACTACGAACTTCCTACTACACTGCAAAATACTAGCCATCTATACTACTTAATACGTACTACTTACTACTTATTACTTACTACTACTTACTACTACTTACTACTACTACTACTACTACTACTACTACTACTACTACTACTACTACTACTAGTAGTCCTTATACGAACACTACTACTACTACTACCACTACTACTACTACTACTACTACTACTACTACTACTACTACTACTACCAGTACGACAACCACAACTACCACAACTATTACTGAATACTAAAGTACTAACTACTATATACGTAATACTACTACTACCACTATTAATACTACGCTACTTACTACGATACTAATACTACTACTACTACTACTACAATAATACTACTATGGCAACTACGACTACGACGACGACGGGGACGACGGCTACTTACTCTACTACTACTGACTAGAACTACTACTATCACTACTACTACTATCTACTCTTACTACTATCCTATACTACTACTACTACTACATACTACTACTACTTAATTACTACAGGTACTACTAATACTAATACTGAATAATACGATACGACTATACTACTAATACTACAATCCGACGTTGACACGAAACTACTACTACTTAAACGTACTACTACTACTACTACTACTACACTATAATAATATTGCTAATTACTACTACACTACTACTACTACACATATTGACTACTATAGCTACTACTACTACTTACGACTACGACTAAGACTACGACTAAGACCGACAAGACTATACTGACTTAAACTAGTACTACTACTCCTCACTAGTATACTAGTTACTAGTACTACTACTATACACTACTGCTATATACTACTACTACTACTTATACTACTACTACCTACCACTACGACTTAACACTACCACTACCACTACCACTACCACTACCACTACCACTACCACTACCACTACCACTACCACTACCACTACCACTACCACTACCACTACCACTACCACTACGACGATGATACTACTATACTACTACTAGCACGACTACTACGACTATGACTACGAGTACTACGACTACGACTACCACTACGACTACGACTACTACTACTAGTAGCAATACTACTACGACGACAATCATACCGCTATCACGTGTACATTCCGTGCGCCGTACATCCGTACATGCGAGTTGCCCGGGAACAAAACTTACCATTCCCCCGGGAATATCGGACCTTATTACTTACCCTTGGGCATTGTTATCTGCAGGGACGCAGGGTCAAAATGGAGCAAAGTATGACGGTGATGCCTCTAGGTTCCGGAAGCCCTGTGCGCTGCACTGGGCGGCGTGCCACTACGAAAAACTCGACGCACCAGGGTGGTGGTTGGGTTGTTCAAATCGGCCGACCGCCTGAGCCCAACTGGCAGGAGGCGTCTGGCAAATAAGAAGGATGATGCGCTTCCGTGATGGCGCACGGGGCGCATCCTCGCATAGCCCTAACAGCGGTCCGATGGCTGTGAAGGGCACGGGATGACGGCGATGGTTCCGGGGGCCCTGCACACTCAGCGATGGGAGCGAGACGCCAAGAAGGGGGAGGGGCACCGGGCTCGAGGAGGCGGATCCCGAGCACCCCCTCTGGACGCTGCAAGCGTCGGCCGCTGGGGGGGGCTCATCCGATCCTCGCCCCCCCCCTCTCCCGCGGCCCCACCCCCTCGGCGCTGCGAGCGCCGGGCGCCCATCCGACTCCGCCGCGCGAGCTCCCGCCGGAGGGCGGGGGCTCAAGACGATTCCTGGAGGCGCGCAAGAGAACCGCTGCACGCAGGGCCGCGAGGGCACAGTCTCGAAGTCCGTCTTATACCCGCCCCCTCCGCGGCGGAAAAAAAGGGGCCCGCGGGCAGGGCGAGGGCCTTCGCCTTTGAGGCGCCAACCGCTCAACCGCAGGGCGGGGGTTCAAGACGATCCCCGAGGCGCGCCAGGCTGCCGCTCGGAGCCCCTGTCTGCTCGGGGGCCGCTCGCCCCGCCCAGGACGGGGCCCGGAGGCGATTAGTCAACGGCCCCCAGGCGGGGGAATAACCCGAACGGCCGATGATGGGGGCGGCTCAAGGACCTCTCCCCTGCAGCGAGAGGCTCCCGCAGGCCCGACCCCCACTCCCACCGAAGGGGGCCCTCGCCGTCCGCGGCGGCCGCAAGGCTCCCAGGGAGGGAATGCGGGATCGGGGGGGGGGGGCGCAACCCGGGCGCCACCTATGCCCCGGGCTGACCGCGTGGCCATGGCAGGACACGGCTCGCGCCTGGCCGCGAGGGCGAGACTGCGGAGCCTCTTAGGCTCGCTTTCAACCGAGGTTCCTGCCGAGCCAAGGCCGCGCCACGCTGGGCGTCAGGGCCTCGCGGCTCGCGGAGCCGCGAAGGTGAAACTCCGCCGCTGCCGACACCCGCGACAGACTGGGCCCGGCGCGCGGGGCCGCGAAGGCGCCTCTGTCCCGGCACTGATCTATGCGTCGATCGCCCCCTTCCCCAGCCCCCTCGCGGCCCGATGCCCGCCTCGGCGCGTCTGTCGGAATGTCTGTCGGCAAAGCTGTCGGCGAACCCGCCCCGGCGAGGCCGTGGGCGGGGCTGCGGGCCACTGTCGGCGAGGCAATCGGCGAAGCTGCCGGCCAAGGCTGTCGGCGAGCACGGCCTCGGAGCCCTCCGCGCCCCTGGCGCGGTCTGACAGCGCGCGGCCGCTCTCCAGCTGCCCCTCGCGCGCGAGGCTCGCGGAGCCCCTGCGCTTGCCCCTCGCAGTGGCCCCCCTCGTTTTTGCACTTGGCCCCGGGCTCCGCGATCACGGGGGCCAGCGCGATGGGCGCCTCCCCGACCAGAGCCTGACGTAGGCCGCGTCGCCCTGAGGAACTTGGCGCCCCTGGGCAGTTGCTGCCCAGCGCGCGCCGGTGGGCCGCGCGGCGGTCCGCTCTCCCGCCAGCGCGCCGGCGCGGCCCGCGTTCCGAATGGTCGCGCGGGGCCCCGCCACTGCTGGCTCAATTCGTGCCCCCCCGGGCCGCGCGGCGGCCCGCGCCCCCGCCGGCGCGTGGGCGCGTCGGCGAAGCTGTCGGCGAGCACGGTGTCGGAGCCCGCGTGCCCGGCGTCGTCCGACAGCGCGCGGCAGTCCCCCAGCCGCCCCCAGCCTCGGCTTTCGCAATCACGGGGCCTAGCATGATGTCATGATATCTGCCTCGGGCGTCGGCGGCGGGGGGCACGCGTTCCTGCTGCGCTCGCACTGCGGCGCGCGTGGCCGATGGGGCCGCGGCCGTCGGTGGCGGTCCATCCCTCGGCCGAGGCGCTCCAGGTCGGCCGAAGGCGCTGGCGTCGACCGCATGCGGCAAGATGCGGCGAGCTTTGGGTCGACGCTGTCGGCGGACTCGTCGGCAAAGCCAACGGCGAGGCGGTGGGGCCGCCGTTTCGAAGCTGGCGTTGGCGCTGGCGCTGGCGTCGAGGCTATCGGCGAGGCTCAGGCCGCGGGTCACGGCACCGCCATCGCTCCTGGCGCGACATCCTCTGGCGGCGCCCCGCGCGTCGTTCGGGTCGCCGACTCGCGCGGGGAGGTCGCTGCCAGGCGACGCCGTCGCCCCCGAGACAGACTGAAAGGCGCCTCGGGCGGCGATCTGCGCATGGGTCAGCTCTGCGGCCAGCGCCAGCAAGCGCGCTGCCTTCGCGCCCACTGTCTGGCCTCGGGCACATCGTCGACTCCCTCTGGACATTGTAGCCTGGCGGCGTGCGGCCACCCTCCAGCTGCTCCAGAGCGCCCCGGCTTTCGACGATGACCTTGGTCTGCCGCGTCTTCTCGCAGACGCTCGCTGAGCATCTCGTTGAGCAGCGCAGGGGCCTGCTGTCGCGGCCAGTCTGCCTCGCGCCGCAGGCGCTGATCCCAACGTTGCCGCAGGTGCTGCTGGTCTGGCGGAATGCCCCCCATGCCTTCGCACCGGCGCGAAGTGCGGGGCCGGCACCTTCTGGACGTCGTCGCTCGGCTGGCGCGGCCGACCGCAGCCGCGGCCCGCCCGTCTCGCGAGTCCGCGAGGACCCTCGGTAAAGCGTTTCGGCCGACACTTCCCTGTGAACGGAGCGTCCCGCGTCGTGTGCCGACGCGCGCCCGCGCTGCGGCACTGCCGCAGCGCGGGCGCGCGCAGGACAGTGGCCCACTGCTGCAGTGGCCCGATGTCCTGCGCGCGGCTGAGTTCGTCCACCTCCAGCGCCGCCGCGACGGTGCGTTTGTCGAAGTGCTCGCTTCTCGAACTGCACGCGTACTATGCGCCTTCCCCGCTGCAGCGTGCGTTCGACGCTTGCTGGCAGAAAGTCCAGGGCGAACTGCTGGAAGATGTTGGAGACCTCCTGCGTGCGGGAGCCGTTGCCGTCGAGCGCGTGCCCCCAAACTTCCATGCGCCTGTTTGTCCCGCCTGGGCTCGCTGACCATAGGACCGGCCGACCGACAGGAAAATTCGGTGCCTGGCCAAAACGCACCTGTTTGTCCCGCTTGGGTACGTTGACCACAGGACCGACCGACCGACCAGAAGGTCCGATTCCTGGCCGAAATTCGAAGAGTGCTGTCGGGTCAAATCCATCCATGCACCAAGCCACCAAGTTGAGCATGTGACGTGCGCTACGTGCAGCGACGAGGTCCTGCCTGGCGATGCCAACCTTGTCGCTGGCGCCGTCCTGGGTGCTGCGCGTCTGCATCCGAGCACGAACGGCTTGCCTTGACCTTGGGCGCCTGTCGTGTGCGTGGGCGGGGATGTCTGCCTTCCGCACGCGCACCTGGCTGCCGCCGCCGCTGGCCATCGAGCAAGTCTCCAACGTAGTCCACGGCGTGAGCGTGCAGTCGCGGTCGCACGAGCCGGTGTTGCACGATTGCCCTCGAGCGTATTCGCCGTCCGAGATTACCGTGACGGCGCTCCGCGTGTCCTGTTAGTCGTCCGCCAGTGTGTCCGCCAGCGTGTTGTCGGCCGCCTAAAAGGCCTGCGTCATGTTGCTAATTCCGCGCTGCCCCCTGCAGTCCGGCGATCGCGGACCCCCAGCGCATGCTCGGGACATCCGCCGCGATGATGCCGTTGTCGAAGTACTAGCCGCTGCCGAACAGCAACAGCTGGATGCACATGACCTCGCTCTGGCACTTGCCGGGAGTGTTCAGAGCCCTCCGAACGATGACAAAGCCCTCTTGGCTCAGGGAACTGCTGCCATCGATTGCTGGAAATGCAAACCTCGTCGCCGACACAATACTGGGTGCGCTGCGAACGTCTGAAGTCCATCCCCCTCCGCCACGCACCGCACCGCACTCGTGCAAAAGAGTAGCGCGGGCGCGGTCTCGAAACCCCACCCATCCTCCATAGTAGCCCACCGCGATTGGGACCCCCCCCCATACCGCCCTGGACTCCCACCCCCGCCGCGGCGGAAGGACGAGGGTCCATGAGCAGGAAGGGGGGCTCCGGCTGTGGTGGCGTCCACCAGACGGTGGATGGGCCGCGCGAGGATTCGCAACAACGCCATGCAAACACCGGGCCGCACTGGGTCGTCGGAATCTGAAGCCGAATCTGAAGCCGTCTTCCTGTAAACTCTGGCAAGCTGGATTGCATGGAAGAGGCAGGCGGGAGAGGCGTGGCGAGGTCCAAACGGAAATATGCACTCCACGCAAACTCTGGACTCGCATGCGAACCTTCTCGGCCAGGCGGCATCTAAAGAATCGGCGGCAGAGGGGGGCGAGTGAAATGCCATGCGCGCGAACTTGCCTGAGCCAACGATACAGAACCACATCGACCGAATCAAAACGAGCCCTGACCTCTGCTTTCGGGCCATAACTCTGGTCTCCGGCGGACCTTGGGAACGATCGGCGCACCCCCAGAACGCTCTCGCATCCCGAGGCAAGAAAATACCCAAGAACCAACGAAAACGTCCGAAAACCTTCGGAATAGAGGCGGCTGGAGTCGACATCGAATCGGACCAATCGGACCGACCTGTAGAGAAAGAGAAAGCAGCGTAAACATGAACTTTCGGAGCTCCGCGCGGATTTCTTGGATCGGCGCTGGCCCCCCCTCCCTGGCGCGCGGAGCGCGACAGGGGCGGCGCCGGAGGCGCCGCCATGGGGCCCAAGCGCCGATCCAAGAAATCCGCGCAGAGCTCCGACAGTTTTTGTCTGCCGATGTTTCCTCTCAGATCGATCAACCGATACATCAGAGTGAGGCGGCTGAACCGAACGGTCATTCACTGTCCCTGGGTGCTTGGCTGAAGTGGAATTCCGTGATGCGGATTCTTGTTGTTTTTGTTGTTGTTGTTGCTGTTGTTGGTTGTTTGTTGTTTGTTGTTTGTTGTGTGTTGTTTGTTGTTTGTTGTTTGTTGTTTGTTGTTGTCGTCGTCCCACCCGCGGACCGCCCCACGACCCATCCGCGACCCAACCGCGACCGAAACCGCGACCCACCCGAGACACCCCGGGACCCATCCGCGACCCACCCGCGACAACCCCGCGACCCCGCCGCGCCCACCCCGAGAACCCCCGGGCGACCAACCCCGCGACCCCCATCAGCGACCCACCCGCGACCCACCCCGCGACCCACCCCCGACCCACCCGCGACCCACCCCGCGGACCCACCGCGACCCACCCGCGACCCACCGCGACCCACCCCGCGACCCACCCAAAATTTTCGGCGCTGCGGTCGGGCTTCTTTGCATTCGTTACAAGTGGAAAACCTGGCGGCCACGCGCGACCCAAACCGCACCCGCGACCCACCGCGACATACCCCGCGACATACCGCGACCCACCAGCGACCCACTTCGCGACCCACCCCGCGCCCCACCCAAAATTTTTCGGCGCTTGCGGCGGGCTTCTTTTGAATTCCTTCCAGATGGAGGTGGAGAGCCCGCGACCCACCCACGACCCAAAATGCGTTCACTGAACAAACTAAAACTTCGGCGCCTGCGGTGTTTTTTTTTGCAGTCGTTCCAGGTGGAGAACCTGCGACCCAAACCGGGTTCAGTGTACAAATCAAAAATTTTCGGCGCCTGCGGCGGGCTGTTTTTCAATTCTTTCCAGGAGGAGGTGGAGCGCCCGCGACCCACCCACGACCCAAACTACGTTCATTGGTGTTCACTGAAACAAGCCAAAACAACGTTCATGAACGGCTCGACGCCCTGTTGCCCGCGCCCCGCCCCCTCACTTTTATCCGCACTTGCGGGGTGCTACGTGTAATCGAATCGATTGCATCGAAGCGGGCCCTGCCTCAGGCATCGCCACGAAGCCGACCCTCTTTACAAAGGCCTCGAGCTCTCGGGGGTCCAAGATGCCGTACCCCACCGGGTCGCCGCCGTCCTCGAGATCGGTGGAACTGAACGCGTCCTGCACCGTCTTGACCCACTGGAAGACTTTTTTTGTCAAGCCCATCCCGAGCGGCGAACATATCCGTATCCGCGCCCTCGCGGGCTTTATTTCTGGGCGCGAACCAGCGGAACGCGGTGCGCGCGATGCGTTCCGCGATGGGGATCCGCGAACAATTGTCTCCGCGAGGTCGCGGCCCCTTGTGGAACCTCTAGGCGCGTCGAGATTCCTCCTGCCCCATAATCCCCCCAAGGAGTTTGAAGGGGGCTGGGAGGCCCAGCCAACAGCTTCGCCTTAGGCGAAGCCAAGCTCCAGCTCTGTTGTACCGTAGTAGATAGTCCCAGTAGGAGAGGATGTGCCATCTTAAACAATAGGAGTATCCCTTTGGTCTCGATAGCGTTTGTGTCCCTCGCGGTGATGCACAGTCATATTTGGGCGGCCTGCCGCTTGAGCCGACGCGGCCGCGGGCGCACGCTCGCTCCCGCTCCTTACGTCCCTAAGCTCGCTTTAGAGTCGGGGGGGGGGAGACGAAGCGTGAGCCCGTCGCCCCTATAAAGCAGGCGCAGCAGCTAATATACACAAGGACAGGAAAAAGGGGCGGGCCAGAAGGAAGGTGAACCCGCTTGCAAGTTGCCTTGCTTATACAATTCTTTACTTGGAGTACTCCTCAAGCGGCGTCAGAACTGGATGTCTGGCCGGCCCGATATGGAGTATGACTTTTCGGGTCATGTTTGACGGCCTGTATACCTCCCATGGCTTGTAGGAGCATTTATCTGTCGATGCTCCCGTTGGTGTGACCATCCGCGGTCATATCGCGGGTGTCGCACCGCTGGATGCTGTGCACAATTCCACGCTCCATCATCTGTCGTATCCAACTGATGTGTCCTAAAAGGGTACACCCAGTCGGTTTCTTCAAGTCTTTGCTTGACAAGGCCTTTAAAACAGACTCAGCATCTATGGTCAAAGTGACCTTGATGCTCAGGCCGCCCAACTCCAATGTATCTTTCAACTGAGTGGGCGTGAGCGGCCCTGCGTGGAGCTCGTGCAGAGTCACAATCGTGGTTTCCAGTCCTCCAAATTATGGGCTGCTGCTAGAATCTCTGCTGAATAGCTCGAGCGGACCTGCAAGCGGTGAGAGTTGCAGTGCGCATCGATCAAGTGAACGACAAGTTTATCGGATGACGTGTTTCCATGTCGTAGCAGGTTTGCCCCGCGAATGCCATAGCATTTGACGTCGTCGTCGGCGTCTCCACTCAGGCGTCGGTATCCTGAGTTGCTGTGCAGGTCGACCTCGCCCGTAGGAGTCATCGCCTGGTAGGCGATCTTCTTTGGGCAGGCCTGCAGCTTCCTGGTGATCGCGTTCAGTCGTGGCACTTGGATGTTGGTCGGTTCTTGAACACGTTGTAGAGATACAACATGCACCATCAACCACACCTGGGTGATTAATGCATATGCCAGCGCGCCCCTGAGACTGACGAACATGTCTGCACCTTCTTGGATGCCTGAGCGTCAGCGTCAGCGCCGGGTAAGTTCAGGATGCTGTATAGGACGGAGCTGTTTGATGTACTCATCTTGGTCCAAAGTGACATTGCCGTCCTCATCCTTGGTGTATCTCACAACACAGTTGGTGTGTGTGCTTGTTGAGTTCACACTTCCCAAAGGTGTCTTCTACGCACTTGACATACTTGTCAATGGTGTCCTCAGTGCTGGCCATGTTGATGTCATCAACGTGTTTGGCCGTGAGCAGGTTGTTGCTCGTCTCGAACTCCTCGTCGTAGGACGTGGGTCGGATGCCCAAATCTCTGGTGGTCCTTTTGAGTTTTAATCAGAAAGCCCGTGGTGCGTCTTTGGTGCCCGTGCCTGGTTTCAAGCGCTGCAAGCAGTGCTTTGACTCGTCGTAGTGTTCGAATCCTGGAAGCGTTCGAAGCGCTGTGGCCGATCCAGGCGGCAAAGTAAAACACGCCACACGTTCCTGTTTTTCACCAGTAGCCTCAGCAAGTTCCTGATAGGTCAACCCCTTCAGGAAGGCCATGTTGATGTCGAGGGAAGCAATGATCCATTGCTTCTTGCACGCTGCCGTGCTGGCGAGTAGCCTCTGGCTTGGCCGTCGCGCTGTTCCCGAAAAGGTTGCTGCGTCGAAGGCTTCAAGGTCCATGCAGCCTCAGAGTACCAAGCGTAATCTGATGGTGCTTTCCATCTCGCCCTTCTCGTTCTTCACGAACTTCCATTTGCGCACGTATCTCGAAGTCATGATGTTCGACGCTTTAGCTCAGTGCAAAGGGCCTTCGATACTTTATCGGGATTCGTCTGGACGTCAGCTTTCGCGAGGAGGCCGTCTTCCTCGACGACAGCAGCTCGCTTGGCAGCGGCGGTTACGTATACTCGTATAGTGGTCACACGGTCGGCATCTAGTACACTGTTTTGTTGTCCGGACAAGACTACCCTTGACATTTCTGCCGTGAAGGAGAGTTCGCCATATTGACCATTTTCGTATGAGTTCAGTCCGTAGTTGTCGTCTTCGACCATGGTGCACATTGGGACGTAGTGCGTCTCCTCGGTGTCGGAGTCGTGAGTGCGTCCCCACTTCGGGAGGCGTCCCCGCTGTTCATCAGCTACAGTGATCAGCACAACCATCTGTGTAGGTATGGTAAGGAGGTCCTCTAGTGGAGTTGCCTCCAGCAGGTTCCCCTTCCTCTTGTAGTTCTGCATGCAGCACGTCCATAACATGTGACTCGAGATCAACCTCTCGTTCTTCGTAGATCGTAGAACGCCGTCCATCATCATGTGGTGGTTCGCCCCCTGGGGCTTCTCTTGTGGTTCCCTCCGTGTCGGTGTATCTGCCAATTCCTTAAATCTTGTCATGTCCTGATCAAAACCTGCTTGACGTTTAGGGGGCTTCAGGCATTTGATAATTCTCGAATGTGCTGATCAAGTTATATCGTGTATATTCGGTGCAGTACATTCTGCTTCATAAGTGTGATATCCTGGATTCACGTCGTTGTCATCGTGGACCAATGTGCAGCTGTCAGCATAAGTAACCGGGGGTACTTATGAATGCTCTTAGCGAGCCAGACTGAAACTACATTCTCCATGCGGAAGAAATTTCTGACTAGGTACTGTAAAACTAAATGTACCTTAGGAGATAGACGGCCCGCACTCGTCATCTGAAGCGTCCCTCTCTTGGTCGGCACATAGCCAAAGGTCAGAGCAAGTCTCCCCGCTGATCAACTGGCCACGAACGTCAACACTGTGCGTAGTGCCGTGTTGTCGGAGCCAACCTCTCGTTACAACTGGGAATGGGCCGTTCCAGCCTCCCCAGTCATCCTTCGTGGTCGTGGGGCGATGATAATCGACCAAGTCTCCTTCGTCGTAATAGTGCTGACCAGTAATAAGTGTCTTAGTGCGTGAGGCACGATTGGTCTTAGCTGCTGCTGTGGCCTCTGTGATAGCTTCAATACGTACTCTGCGTATCGTCTGCTCACGAGAACGATCTGACGTTTCCGTCGGCTGCTCGTGGTCCAGGACAGGTAAGTCAGGAAGCGTTGCTGGTTGCCGTCCAAACAGAGCGTTATACGGAGACACCTCGTTATAGAAGGTGACCGCGTTGGCGGCGAACAGGGCCTCGTGCAGTAGCCGTGTGAACGCAAGAGGTATGTCCAACCTATTGAGTTCAGCTTCCATGGCGTGAAGTAGATGGCGCAGGATGCCATTTCTGGCTTCGATCGTCGCGGCGTGCTGTCCACGCGCACGTATCGTAAGTCCAGTGCCTTTTGCCTTATGGACTGCTTTCGCAGTGTCGTTGTTAAGGGCGCCCTCTCCGTCGGAGTAGAGTACTTTTGCAGGTCCAAACTGCATCCAACTCTGATGATATGCATCCAGGATGCTTCTCATAGTCTTGTCTGGTATCGCAATCCCAGTAGCATATCGTCTACAACGATCGGTGATATGGAAGATTTAGTTTTCTTGTTTGTAGAACATCAGATCACATAACACTTCTTCATTAAACTTGCCAGGCAGTGCAGTGGAAGGCATAACAATATGCCCAGGCTTGTCCCAAACTCTGCACTTCCGACATGTGTCGCAGACACCTTTGATCTGGTTGAGTCTGACATTGTCCAGACCTATCTTGTTTAAGATGGGTCTCGTCTTAGGCTCTCTCGCATGGAACCAGCGCAAGTGTAACTTCCGCAGCTTGCGTGTTACCACGCTTGGGTCAAGGCTTCGTAAATATTGTAAACTGATTTGTACGTCGAACCGTGACCAGTCTGGTAATCGTGGTCGAGCAGCAGGGCTACCCGCTGGTGGCGGGGGAAGTGCTTCTCCACCTTTCTGTCGGCCACGTCTGACTCTAACCTGCGGTGGTCGGAGATGGCCATCCGAACTACCAGCTCCGCTCGAGGCAGGTTGCCTTGCAGCAGGTTCAGCAGCATGTCTGCCTACAGTAAATGTCGTGACTGCTCTCGCTCGCTGTAGGTCCAGCTCCTGGGCCGGGTCTTGGTGCTCTTAGCCGCGTATGTGGTGATGCGGCTGGCGCCTCGGGTGGTGGTGCTGCTGGCTCATCAGGAGCTGGTTGTGCAGGTCCTGCTGCCGGTCCGGCAGGAACCAGTGGTGCCTGTCCATGATTGTCGGGCAGCTTCCAGGGCTTGGCAAACTTGAATTTGCCAAGTGTCGGTGCGTGTCCAGGCTTGTTCTTACCGTAGTTCTTCTTGCAGCTCGGACATTCCCAACGGTAGTCGCCCTTATCGTACCACCTGCAATGCCTAGGACTTCTGTCATGTGAAGGAGAATGCGTGTTTACGTTATCCGCGCATGCGGGGCGCCCGAGCCCTCCCGAGGGTGGTCTCGCAATCGAGCAATCGGGTTGCCGAGGGAGACTCGGATCGTCCCAGTCGTATCCCCTCACGTAGGTGATCAGCACCGTGGAAGAATTAGGGTGACCATGACCAGGATCACGAGTTACCAGGAAAAGATCGTGTGCGATCTGAACAGCATCGACAACAATCGACTGCATCTTTGGAGTATATTGTGCAGCCATTGGCAGTTCTCTGTTACATACCGACGCATGTTGATGATGGCCAGTACATCGTTTTCGTTCAAGACAGGTGCGTAGAAGGCGATGGTTGGTCATCGTCTCAATCGGCTTTCGTATCAGTACCCCATGGGAGTCACGTTGGCCAGTAGTGCATTGACCCATGTTCACCTTGCAAGTACCCTTGCTTTTGGCCAACGTAGTCCACGGTGGTATCTGATCCACCCAGGTACCCACTGGTTGTTCTCGTAAGTAAAACCAGCGAAGATCGTTCTGACGTATAGCCACTTTCGTACAGAACTTGATATACGGCAAATCCTCTTTATGATGTTCATACCAAGTATCGTAGTTAGCCTGCAAGTTGAACTAGGAAGGCAACCCAGTTGTTCTGCAGCTGGGTTGTAAAATGACAACTTTGACATTACAAGCGTCCAGATAGTGCATCACTGCATCTTGAACATCCGTGTTACCAAGATCAACAAAGGACCGTTTGTCGAGGATTCCCCCTGAGGACAAACCTCGGCTGAATGCTAGCTGCGAGATGTCTCCACTTCCTCCGCACAGTTCCAGCATATCCACCTTGTTATGACGTCCATAGCACAAGGTGGGGATTATGGAGAATACATATGCGTAGGATTCAGCAGGTATCCCCGCGGGTAGTGTGATGAAGGTTACCTCTTCGTCGTCACTTTTCGTATCGGAATCAAGAGGTAGTTCGGTGTAGTACGCGCTACATCCGAGTCCTTGCAGGTCATCTTCGCAGTCGTCGTTGCCTTCTTCGACTACCTTGGGTATCTTGCGTGGTTTGATGCCTGCTTCTTTGTCTGCTTTCTGTTTTTCTTTTTGTTTAATTCTGGCATCGGTTGGTAGCGCTGTCTGTTGTTCAATCTCAGGTGAACTGAGTGTCGGAAATTCGGGAGTAGAGGGGGGCACGCTGCCGCCCTTCATCGAAGGGGGAGGGAGACGATCGCCATCGATGATCGCCACTCGCCTTGAGCGTTGACGTGAGCTCCCGTGTCCGAGGAGAGCCGGTTCAGGCTGCCCCCAGTACAGTCGAGTACGGATGTTGGTAACACCATTTGGTAATGGTGCGGTGTAGTTGTGCCCGATAGGCTGGTCCTGAATCTTGATGTCTTGTATGATCGTGTTGTCGTCCAGGTTCATCGATGCCCGTCTGACAACAAGGTCCCACTCAGGGTCATTCTTAGGAGACTGAACGTAAGTTCGAACTCCTGTATCCACTCGAGTGTGGATACTAAGATGTACAGCACTTGTGTGATTTCTCCGCGTCTTGTGTAAATCCATCTGATCGATCAACCTTGCGGTCATGATCGCTAGCGTCTTGTTGCGCCATTCGGCCTTCTGAGCTCCTTGTCCATGCGAATCCAGGACATGCTCGGTAGGTTGTACAGGTGTCCCTGCTGTTTTGCACGTGCATCGCCATAGGTTGGTCGGGATGCGCGTACAGGTAGCTGCCACTTGCAGATATGATCCGCTGGGCAACGTACTAGAACGGTCGTACTTGAGGCCGAAGTGGCAGAATCGCATACGCATGACCTGTAAATCAAGATCTTCAATAGCCTCTCGTATAGGACCTTGTTTCCAGAAGTATCCTGGTGGTCCCACAAACACAATCGTCATGCGTAGAGCCCGAGCTTCGGTCATTCAGTTTTGGATGCGTTGATAACGTGGTCTTGCCCGCTTGCCAGGCAGTCTCACATGCCAATCGGCAGGTGTAGCCACCCACAACAGTTGGTAGTCACCCGAGAGTAGAGCACCCAAATACTGTGTACCAGTGGAGGTCATGACCTCTGTATGTGTAATACGGTCACACATGTAAGCACGGGCTCGGAGTTCAGCGCAGGCTGTCCGTATGTCCTCAATAATAAAGCACGAGAGAGATAATGATGCGATAAACTTTCTTTTCTGCAGCGGTCACACGCCCAGCACAATGGGTGCACACGGCGGATTGATATTGGACATCGCCATCCCTGGGGGGCTGCGATCTGTGAAACTGTCGTTACTTTCGAAGCCTGCCGGGGGGCCCAGCACAGTGGGTACACACCGCGGAGTCAAATTAGACCTCGCCATCCCTGGGGGGCTGCGATCTGTGAAACTGTCGTTACTTTCGAGGCCTGCTGGGGGGGCCAGCACAGTGGGTACACACCGCGGACTGAAAGTAGACCTCGCCATCCCTGGGGGGCTGCGATCTGTGAAACTGTCGCCACTTTCGAGGCCTGCTGGGGGGCCCAGCACAGTGGGTACACACCGCGGACTCCAATTAGACCTCGCCATCCCTGGGGGGCTGCGATCTGTGAAACTGTCGCCACTTTCGAAAAAGAAAAAACGGAAACAAAAGAAAAAAAAAAGGCCTGCTGGGGGGCCCAGCACAGTGGGTACACACCGCGGATTCAAATTAGACCTCGCCATCCCTGGGGGGCTGCGATCGGTGAAACTTTCGCCACTTTCGAAGCCTGCTGGGGGGCCCAGCACAGTGGGTACACACCGCGGATTCAAATTAGACCTCGCCATCCCTGGGGGGCTGCGATCGGTGAAACTTTCGCCACTTTCGAGGGCTGCTGAGGGGCGCAGCACAGTGGGTATTCACCGCGGACTCAAATTAGACCTCGCCATCCCTGGGGGGCTGCGATCTGTGAAACTGTCGCCACTTTCGAAGCCTGCTGGGGGGCTCAGCACAGTGGGTACCCACCGCAGACTCAAATTAGACCTCGCCATCCCTGGGGGGCTGCGATCTTTGAAATTGTCGCGACTTTCGAGGCCTGCTGGGGGCCCAGCACAGTGGGTAGTCACCGCGGATTCAAATTAGACCTCGCCATCCCTGGGGGGCTGCGATCTGTGAAACTGTCACCACTTTCGAGGCCTGCTGGGGGCCCAGCACAGTGGGCTTCCCGCAAGTCTTTCTCCTGCTCTTCGTTCCCGACGCCCCATGTCCTCTTCGAGCCTGTAGTTGTCGGTCCTCGTTCTTGTATGGTTCTCCTGCGCATCATGCCATAGGCCCGTGTCCCAAGTAGCTTACATATCAAACAGCGGATCCTGCAGTTTGATTGTCCATGCAAGTTTCGGCCAACTCCTCGTTTCCCATGATACAAATGGGTTGTGTACGTCACAGGGTAATTTTATTTCGAGCAGCGGCCCTGCAGCGCAGCATGGCACAGGCATTTGGACGCCCCCATCGCCAAACGAGTGACGGGGGCAGGCGCGCGCCACGGCCACTCGCGCTTGCTCAGACAGGCCGAACACTCAGGTACTGTCAGCAAACGCGGGGAAACCTGCATTATTTTCCCAGGCGCCGGCTGTGCGCGCCAGGGACAGTGGCCAGCCCAGCTGCACGGTTGCCACGGATAGCAGCGGACCCGGCTCCCCCAGCAGGCCTCGAAAATGGCGGCGATGTCCAATTTGAAGCCGCCGTGTGTACCCACTGTGCTGGGCCCCCCAGCAGGCCTCTAAAGTGGCGACAGTTTCACATATCGCAGCCCACCAAGGATGGCGAGGTCCAATTTCAATCCGCCGTGTGTACCCACTGTGCTGGGCCCCCCCAGCAGGCCCCGAAAGTGGCGACAGTTTCACAGATCGCAGCCCCCCAGGGATGGCGAGGTCCAATTTGAACCCGCCGTGTGTACCCACTGTGCTGGGCCCCCCAGCAGGCCTCGAAAGTGGCGACAGTTTCACAAATCGCACCCCCCCAGGGATGGCGAGGTCTAATTTGAATCAGCCGTGTGTGCCCACTGTGCTGGGCCCCCCAGCAGGCCTCGAAAGTGGCGACAATTTCACAAATCGCAGCCCCCCAGGGATGGCGATGTCCAATATCAATCCGCCGTGTGTACCCACTGTGCTGGGCCCCCCAGCAGGCCTCGAAAGTGGCGACAGTTTCACAAATCGCAGCCCCCCAGGGATGGCGAGGTCCAATTTCAATCCGCCGTGTGTACCCACTGTGCTGGGCCCCCCAGCATGCCTCGAAAGTGGCTACAGTTTCACAGATCGCAGCCCCCCAGGGATGGCGAGGTCCAATTTCAATCCGCCGTGTGTACCCACTGTGCTGGGCCCCCCAGCAGGCCTCGAAAGTGGCGACAGTATCACAGATCGCAGCCCCCCAGGGATGGCGAGGTACAATTTCAATCCGCCGTGTGTACCCACTGTGCTGGGCCCCCCAGCAGGCCCCCCAGGGATGGCGAGGTCTAATTTGACTCCGCGGTGTGTACCCACTGTGCTGGGCCCCCCAGCAGGCCTCGAAAGTGGCGACAGTTTCACAGATCGCAGCCCCCCAGCTGGCACGCAGCGACGGGGGGGGGCGGGAAGGAAGGAGACGCGCGAGCAGTGCTCTATTCAAAACGAGAACCCAACGCAGGAGGGTTGGGAAATATCAAACTTCTCAGCGGCATCATCTCCTTCCGCAGGTGTCCCTGCCTGTGCGTCGGGCGGCGTTTACTTCGTGCCCTCCTCGTGGATGGCCTGATATATCTTCGCCTGCAAATTGCGCAAAGCGAAGTCCTTGTCGGCCGAGGTCGGGTTGGTCCCGAAGCACGTATTCCTGCGATGCCAAGTCTTCAAAGTGTTATTCACCAAAGACTGGATCGTGAACGTGAGCGTCTCCTCGTTCATGGACGAGCTCATGCCCTTGGTATCCTCTGACGTCATATATGTATGAGCGTCACTCATAGCAGGTGTCCACGCGGCTGGCTCTAGATCAGATGCTTCTTTGACGAGCAACGGATCATCTTCGCATTGGGGATTGGCCGTAATAGTAAACGACATCGACCCTTCATCCTCAGTAGCGGCCGCGTACTCGTCGACCTTGAGTGCCAAATGTCTAGAAGGTGTCTTCATCATATCAAGCACTCTGGCGCCCTTCCCAAGTAGGATCTTGTACATCTCAGAGCCGGGGATGATCATCTTCCCGTGCCCCTGCTCCAGGGTCAGGACGGTCCCCATGTTGGGCATGCTCCTCAGATCCAGGATAGCAGGGAGGTTCTCCCCAGAACCCTCAGCTACATTGGCTGAGTAAGTGTCAAGCCTCGCCACAGCAGGCGTCCCCGCCGGATCTCCCCTCTCTTTGCGCGCAATCTTGCAGTGGAGAGACTTGTCGCATATCGCGGCGCCAGGTCCCACTCGGGGCACGTAGAGCCTCTTCGTCAGGTTCAGCCTCTTGATGGCGTGTCCGTGGGAACGAGATACCTGTTCGAAGGTCTGCGCTGTCTTTAAACCAAGAATATGCATAGTACAGCAAATATCCAAACTAAAAGTCAACATGCCATTTATCATGGTTCCACTGTTTGCTGCCAAGGCCAAGCAGTGGCGTTCACCACATATCCCTGGCACTTCAGACAATGTCGTACTCTGCATGCTTTTGCGGTGGCTCTGCTCCAACACCCAGTCGTTTCGTGACAAAGATGTAAAGACGTTCATATATCCACGAGCCTGTTCTTCCGAAATAGGATCCTTTCCAAAGGTCCAGGCTGTAGGATATTCGTCATGTGTGTATGGGCGTGATGCAGAGGTGGTGGGCAGGTTCAGAAAGGTATCCTCGTCTGCGCACATGCCCATTGGGCCATCTGTATTTACCGTAAACACAGTATGCAGCATGTCGCGTCCGGGTATCCCACTGTTGCCACTGCGCACGTTCGCTGGGCTCCCTGTCCTACGCTGATTTCTTGGACGAATGTCTCGCCCATATGGCATGTACGTATGTGGAGACTGAAGCCACTGAGCGCTCCTATCAGTAGCCCTCTCCATACGCCTCAACCACGTGGCATTGACCGGCACAGAAGGTGGTGCTGATGTAGCAGGTGTCCCTGCATTGTGAGCGGTCTCTGCAATCAGTGGCATAGGCGTGTCTACAGCAGGTGTCCCTGCAGGTGTGGTGGCCTCCGTCACTAGCCCCGCGTTGGCTGATGATGCAGGTTGCCCCGCTGGTGTCGTCGTTGAGACTACCGCATTGCTCGTCATCATCGCCGTGGCGCGGTTGAGCTCCTCACGGAGGTCCGTGAGTTCGTTCGCCCCTCGGAGTGGATCCTCATGACGGTCGAGTGACTCCTGATCTCCAGCGAGGGCGTCATGGAACTCGGCTGTGATTAAGCCAACGCCCCTGCATGTCGCGCAGGGGGCCTCAGCTGCGGAACCTTCCATGTTCCCAGCCAACTGACTATCCGCATGAGCATGTGCAACTCGATGCCACCACGGTGCGTGGCATATGTGGCCGCACTGGAGCCTCCAGACTTTATCGTGGTTCATGAAATGGTCCAAGCATACAGCGCATTTGTTGAAGTCGCCGTCGCTGATGATGGGTGGTGTTGCCGATGGCCTGAAACGCGACTGGCGCTCCAGAATGGTCTCGCTGGCTTCAAATCGAAAAGGTGAAACCGTCAGTAGCTGCATTGCTGCGAGCGCGGCTGGACTGATCGCAGGTGTCCCTGCTGTATTAGAAATAGCAGGTTGCCCCGCGCGGCTCAGCATTCTGTTAGCCTGACGCTCCTGCATGCGACGCTGGCGGGCAGACTGCATCGCCATGTTGGCCTGCTGCGCCCCATGGATGGCTAGGATCTCCGGGCGCGGCCCTCCCATGGACGACGGTACTACTACGCCTGGGGCCTGTTGCTGCACATCTTGGTCCATGGGGGCGGCCAAATATCCATAGTAAGGAATCTGGCCTGGCACGCCTGATGCATGCCCCGAGCCGCGCGTCAACTGAGACTAATAGAAGTCGTCGGCCGTCGCCCGCGTGCATACGGGTTTTCGGGCTGTGTCCCCACTCGGGGAGTGCCACCTACCTGAGCGTGATAGTCAGGATGAAATGGGTAGTCCATTCGTGCTGCTGTGGGGCGGTCGGCAGCCGTTGGATCGTATGTCGGATAACTGAAAAATGCTGGCGCGCATCCAAACCGATTGGGGTTGTCTGGTGATGGATTTGGATCCGGAACATACTCCCAAGGCGGCGTCCAGTTGGCGCTAAGGAGATCAATGCCATCCCTACGCGTACTCTGAGCGTACATCCGTTCTTGCTGACCAACCAAACTCTCGGTTCTCTGTGCAGCATGGTGATCAGGAAAAGCAGGTTGCCCCGTATATGGGCGCGGCGATGAAAATGGCGATGTCACCTGTAAAGCCAGATAGAGCTGCGGGTCAATTCGAATGCTTTGGAGCCTCGCCTATAGGCTGTTGGTGCTCCCAACACTCTGTGGAGTATCAAAATGGAGTTATGGCTCTGCTCATTGGCGCAAATGAAGCAGGTTGCCCTGCGGGTACTGGCAGCTGCTGCACTTGAGCACGCCACGGGTCGTTGGCGTATAACGTGTCAGTGGGCGTGATGCCACTTAATTTAATACCTGTCACGTCCGCATTTTGAGCCTGTATCCAAGATCCATCAAGTCCCTGCAGGTGTCCCCGCTTGATACGTGTCCTGTATCATGAACACTGTTAAGAACTCGACTCCCTGGATAGGTGTCGGTTCGGGACACTTCCAATTGTAGGGGTCTTTGGGATAAACCAATCCTTCAACGATGACGCATCGTTCCGAAATTCGTCCATCCTTTGGATAGAAAGATCACTGCACGGATGCTGCTGATTGGTGTCCCACAAATACATGGGGTTGATCCATGCGTGTCCGACGCGATTGTGCCTGCAATGTTAATTGGGTAAAATACCTATCAGCTGAACGATGTGAATCGGACGAATTCTGCCGTCGCGGCCTGCTAAGGTGTCGTTTGCTGAGCGCTAAATCGGTATGTTGTCCCGACGCAAGTTCTTCAAGCTAACCATGACCAACACCTCGGGATCAACGCGCAGGCCGGAGTGGATTCTATCATTCCCAGAAAGGTATGGGCAACCATGTGCAAACTGTCTGCCCCTCTTCTTGCTGGTGTCGTCGGCGCGGCATGACAGTCCGACGCTAAGTATATTGGGGATATTTCCCCACTGAGTACCATGAATAAAATAACAAGGTGCACCGGGA
The DNA here is from genome assembly GCA_963575745.1 of Prorocentrum cordatum. NCBI lineage: Eukaryota > Dinophyceae > Prorocentrales > Prorocentraceae > Prorocentrum > Prorocentrum cordatum. The sequence goes on from CAUYUJ010017294.1 coordinate 540,144, forward strand.
GCAGTGAAATCCGCAATTCTCATATACAATGATTCAGGGCACTTTATCCCGGGGCTGCTACGTCCGTTACTTGGACGGGTGAAGTCCGGATCGTGTGACTCGGAGGCGTACTTGCACTTCTTGAGCTGCAGCCTGTTTCTCTGCATTCCAGTGTGGTCGACCATGCCAATCAGGTCCAGCACAGCTAAAGCCTGGTATGCCCAGTGTTGGTTCTTGAGCTTCCGGCGTGCAGTCCCCAGGTGCTTGTGATGATAACTATCATATCCTTCAGCTGGCCAATGGTCGAGCAGCTCTGACAAATCAGCCCATCCATCAAATTCATCAAAGGATGGTACTTCCCGCAGGAATCTGTGAGAAAGATGACCTCTATGAAGGTTTGTGGCGAAGAGCAGTCGTGGGCCACTCTGAGCAGTGGCGCTGCTCCTCATGGCGGAACCTTCGCTTCCTGATACCTTTTCTTTGAGGATCCCAGTCAAATAGTCCTTCCCCGAATCGTATGTGAGTGCCGGGCATTTACGCACAATGTTACGCACCATCTGGCGCGTATGTGCGTCCTTGTCGTGATGGATGGCGGTGTCCACGAGGTCGCACTTCACCGCCATGTATCGATCAGACCCGTCGTCAATCTGAGGATGATACGCTGGGTTGATCTTCATGCGATTGGACGCGCGTAACTTGTCCCAGTATTCTCGGCATTCCACTGGAATCTCCATAATAAAAGCAGGTTGCCCTGCGGAGCTCTGTGCAGGTTGCCCCGCTGAGCTCTGAGCAGGTTGCCCCGCTGGACGCTGAGCAACCGCTGATGCGGCAGGTGCCGGCGCGTTAGCCGCCGATATGGCAGCGCCAGCAGTTTGCCGCTGGCGTCCGAGGAGTTCCTTGCGGGGTACTGCCGTCGTAGTCCTGGCGCTTCTTCTCCTTGATGTTGTAGGACTCGGCTGTCTTATCTTTGGGAGCCAGTCCTGGTGCCTTCGATGAGGTTGCTAGGAACTACTCAGTAGCGCGCCTTGTTGAGGAAACATCCCCTGTTGATCCTTCCAACGAGGGCACCCAGCCTGTCCTGGGCGTCCGACCTGGTGTAGGGCCGCAACGTGGCACAGGGTCCTTTGGAGTGGGAGTACTGGTGCGTTGAAATGCAGCTGCAGCAGCAGCCGCTGCTGGTCCTCTGGATCGACGTCGGTCAGCAGGTTGCCCCGCAGATCGCTGCTGCTTAGTTTCTCCAGGGTTAAGATCATGTGGGCTCTTCCTTTTCTTCTTCTTGGGTCTGAACTGATCAGGGCCAAGCGGCGGACTTGATGAATCCGAAGATGGAGGAATATCGATAAGCGCCTCTGGTTTCGGCCTGGGAGCTGCCTTAGCCGCGGCACCTGCCGGCGCCCATGGTCTATATCGTACGGGACTCAGGTCTGGGTTTAAGTCGGTACCACTTGGCGTTCTGAGGGCGAGGTTCTTAATAGTGGTCTTTTGATCCCCGGCAAGAAGGTATGTGGTGGCGCTGAATATTTCTGCCATGCTTGTCTTTACCCAGCCTACACCTTCAGCGTGGTAAGCAATCCGCCTTTCAGGAGAAAGTTCCATCGCCTCAGTAACAACATACCTAGGATCAATCGGAGTGTCCGTCTTGCACGTGAAGTCCGTCGCAAGGAGTCGTCCGACGCGTCCACAGCAGGGGCCGCGTCCGTGGGGTCAACTTCTTCGGCCATCTGATCGTCTTTATATTCACCAGCTTCTTGTTGATCATCTTCGTCTTCTGAGTTGGGATCAGCAGATTTCCCCGCGTGTTCCGAGTGCCAGTCTCGATTGAACTGCTTCGGATAATGAATAGGTGTGAGGTTTTCCCATATCTGAATCTATAGAGATATCTCACTGTCTGTTGCTCGCTCGTAGTCGTCTTCCGTCAACCGCCTCTTAGATGGCGTTTTGTTTGGATCGGTGCAGTAACCTCGACCATCACCATGAGACCAAACCCAAGGTGTCCTCTTGAAGTTCGGGCTTCTTGATGGGCGTCTCATTGGGCAGCCATGCCGGTGGTGTGCATAGGCGGGGCATGTGCAACAAACACCTCTATAGAGCTTCCTTTCCTCGATGACCGCTCTCTTGTAGTCGCGCTTGACAATCTTGTCTTGTGTTCGACAGATCCAGTCCTTTTCGAGCGAGTGATCTTGCCGTCTTCACCTCGTTTACTATTGCGAAGAGAATGCCAGTGACGGATCTGGTGCTCAGTCCAAACCTAGCCCCGCCAATGCTGCATTGTATCTGGGGGTATGCACTAACGAGCCAATCCAGCTTCCGTGTATCCAACGAGGCGCTGAATTCCGCCATCTGGATGTTCTTCCCGCGGTTGATCATCTCGAGGCGGGTGTCCCCGCGTGCGCTCCCTCCTCGGGGGAGTGACAGGTCTATTGGCCCGCCGTGGCGGGGCCTCTGGAGTTCCCGCGCCGGGAAGATGAGGGCGCTGAAGACCGCTGGGGCGAGCGCCGCTAGAGCGATCGCGCGTGCGATCAGGTGAGCGACTGGGGAACCGACTGCGACGTATCGTGCGGTCGCTATCTTCCCATTCCTCGCCCTCGTCGTCGTCGCGATGCCTTTTCCTCCAGATCTGGCGGCTGGCCGATCGCTTCTGGCGGCTCATGGACCGATCTGAAGCAACAGAAGTATATTGACATCTTCATTATGACCATGCTCGTATTGAATGCGCTCGGATCGATCGCTAGCATCTCGCGGGCTTCCCCGCAAGGGGGCCACCATCACTTAATTCCATATCTGTCGGATTTTCAATAACCCGAGGATAAGGCATCAGATGTATTTCCTCGTCTGTTGCAGAAATGGTAACTTCTGAATCCGCGGGTGCCCCCGCCATGTCAGCGTCTCCTTCGGCGGGCGTGTAAAAGTTAACGACGCATTCAATGTCTGCAGGTTGCCCCGCGATGGGTATGCCCAGCCATTCTGCCGGATCGATGTCGTTGTGGCCAGTGAACACCTCCTCGAACAGCTCGTCGGCGTAATTCTCGAGGGTCATACTGGCGCTGAGATATCTGGCAGCCATGAAATTAACAACTGCGGCTGAGCTATCCGCAGGGTCAGCTAAAGAGACTCCCAGTCAACATACTGTATGTCGGAGTCTGTTTGAGCCAGATGTATGGACGGACCCCTGCCTCTTCCATCACCTTGAGGGCATTCGCGTCAAAAATGCTGTGCGCTGTGGGATACGTCGCGCTCCATAGTTTTGCCGTTGGGATCCCCTGGGTTTCCATGGCGTTCTTTGCCTTTTTCCAATGTTTGCCTGCGGTTTCTGCCAGTGCCAGAAACATTTCTTCATGCTGTGGTCCAGTAAGAGATGCTAAGGATGCTAGTATGCCTCTACCAAAATCGCTGACGCTTACCTTTACCTTACTTCGACCTTTGCCTTTTCCTCTGAGTGCTCGTCGTGCGATGCGCCTTACCCTTCGGAATGGTTTCTTCATGAACCTCTGCCAGCGACGCTAGTGTTTTTGGTAGCCCAGGAATAACCAGTGCGCTTGTTGCTCTTCAGTAAGATATGTAAGCATATCCGAGTAATCACGGGCTGTAGCTGCATCGTCTGAAGACGCATCGGTATCAGTGCCGGAGTCGAGGTCGGACTCGGCGGATTGCCCCGCTGAGCCCAGTAGGGTCATGGCTTGTATGGGGGATGCCGCATCAGGCGGTCCCCGATGCCTGGCCCAGGAGTCTTGCGACCCTGCGGCCGTTCCGCCATTCTGGGCCAGCAGTGTAATAGTCTCAGTTGGTTGTGGATCATCATTCCAGACGTTGTTGGCAGGCTGCCCTGCGTTAGCCTCCACGTGAAAGGTCGCGGTTCGATGGCCGTGACTGAAGATACCACCAATATTGCCAGGGGTTCTCTCAGCAATGTGAGCAGATGACCTCGTACGTTCAAGTAGAGCGTCGACTTGTTGTTGGTCTCTCGGCATGTGGTGGTTTAGAGGCTGCAAGAGTTGTTGTGCACGGGATGTCCCCGCTCCAAGAACTCTGAATCGAATCGCTGTTAACATTTGGAAGTTGGGGATGTTGAAGCCAGCTGTTTCAGCATCGTAGCGGGATATCTCAAAACGTGCTAACGTCTGGTCGATGCGTTCTCCCGCGTGGACTCGGAAGTCAATGAAAGCGGTGCCAGAATTGAGTTGGCGCTCCTCTTCTTAAATTCTCGAACGTCGTGCTCAAGAGGAGCATGATATAGATGGCGCCGTCAGTATGGCGGCCACCTATGTTGACGCCAAAATTGATAACTGCTTGAGGGGCTCTCATGGCTATGGTCCGTGCGAGACCTCCCAGACCTCGCTGCAGAGCTGCAGCCTGCTAGGAGGGCGTCATATTGCCTGTGGTCACGTTGATCCAGGCATGTACTTCGCGGACGAATTCGCGAAAGGGTACTTGACTGGCTGGGTCCCAGTGAGGGCCAGTCGTTCTTGTGTCGTCTCCTCCACGCATGTGTCCTACCGCACGCCCGATAGCGACCCAGGTGAGCACGAACATCGTAACACCAATCCAATGGCCCCGTAGGTCGTAGTCGGATGTAGTCGGTTGGGTCTTCGGTTGGGTAGTCGTAAGTCTGCGCGGGGTTGGAGGCGGCAGTATATGATATCGTATGTTTCCATGCATTATATCTTCGAAGAAATTTCCAACTGGAGTAGGTGGGTGGACTTCAGGAGTGTAGAAGCGCAGGGATGTAGGATGTAAGTCGCAGGCCTCCGCTTGAGCAGAGGTATCGCTGCCAGTGTCCTTGCGATGTTGCGTGGCTACATACATTCCTCCGCACAAACCCACTGCACCCTGATGTTCCACCTTATCCGTAGTCCACCAGATCGTGCCGTGTATGGCGAGGAGTAGAGCTAGAGTTGACCACCATAGGCCAGCTCCGCTACAAAGTTTGAAAGGGGGCTGGGAGGCCCAGCCAGCAGCTTCGCCTGAGGCGAAGCCAAGCTCCAGCTCTGTTGTACCGTAGTGGCGATAGTCCCAGTAGCAGAGGACGTGCCATCTTAAGCAATAGGAAGATCCTTTTGGTCTCGATAGCGATTGTGTGCTTCGCGGTGAGACAGAATCATATTTGGGCGGCTGGCCGCTTGAGCCGACGCGGCCGCGGGCGCACGCTCGCTTCCGCTCCTTGCGTCCCGCGGCTCGCTTAAGAGTCCCTCCCCCACCTCCTCTGCCCCCCTTCCCCGCGATCCGCCTCCTATTCCTCCTCCTCGTCCCGCTCTTCCCTTCCTCGGCGTCATCCTCCTCCCTTCCTTCGTCGCCGTCCTCCTCCCGTCCCCCCTTCCCCCCTTTCCCTCCGCCTCCCCGTCCGCCGGGCGCTTCAAGAAGCTTCCCTGGGGGCCTGCAAAATGATGGCAGGTTGGAGGATTGGAGCTTTCCCGTCGAGAGAGTGGGCGAGGTGAAATTGGAAAAGTGGCAGTCACATCGTACTTCTACTTGGCCTCCCCCTGCCGATCCGCCAGGCCCCGGATGGCGGCTCAGAGCAGTCTCCCCGCTCCCGGTGGTGAGGACTGCAGGCGGCGGGGGCAGGCGGGCTGGCTGGCTGGCCGTTGGGCTGGCTGGCGGGCAGGATGGTTGGGGTTGGGGGGTGGGCGGGTTGGCGGGTTGGGCTGGTCTGGGCTGCTTGGCTGGTTGAAATGGTTGGGCTGGCTGGTCGGGCTGAAAGGTTTCGACTCTCTCAATTCCCCCGTGCTCTGGATTCCCGGAGATCCTGGGCGCTCCCCAGGCGATCTTGGGGATCGCCCCGTGACTCTGTGGTGGCCTCGGGAACGCGGTTGGGAGCCCACACCTCCCGCTTTCCTGGGGGCTGCCTCGCTCGTCCTGGAAGCATGCGAGGCCGGCGCGAGAGGCCAGAAAAGCTGACAAGCCTGCTGTGTGGGCGATATTGGCATACTCGTCTTTTCTGTCCTGAGTCCTCAGAGCGTCCAAGACAGCTGGAGAGGATCCCGCGACCCGCCTAACAGAGCAGCCGCCAATTAAGGGGGACCCCGAAGGCACCAAGAGGGGGATCTCGGACTGCAATTCTGAGCCCTCCTCAAACCCAAGATGCCGCAGGCAGAACTCAACGTGCGCCCCTCGATTTTCATTGTGCTCCCGGATCACGGGCGGGCGTCGCGCGCGTCCTCAAGACAACACTTAACGCAACCCTGCAGTGCTACAGGTTGTGCCCGGGGTCCCAAGATGCCTCCGGACTGGTCGGGAACGCGTGCTCATCCAATCGAACGATCGAAGAACGTCCGGGCGTTCGGAATGGTGATCTTGCCTTGGTGCCAGCAACTGTCTTGCCCGTTTGCATATACAATTCTCTCTCTCTCTCTTTCTCTCTCCCCCTCTCTCTCTCTCTCTCCTCTCTGTCTCTGAATATTCCCATCTAAATCTACATGTATGTACCTAAATTATTTACCAAAGGTTGCGCTAGGCGTCGCAATAAGAACACATGCACGCGAATTCGTACTCACCACCCCTCCCAACTGCGAGGAAGGGCGGCCCACCGGCTTGCCATCGCTCCTGGTGCACCCTCACTTTGCGAGGACATGCGAAGAGCCGAGGTTCTCAGCAACAACTCGCTCATCCCAATCTTTTACATCCAATTCTGCGCACTCCGCGCTGCTAAGCCTCGGAAGCTTTGCGGGCTCCTGCAGCATGGCATGCCAGCACTTCGTCTGCCGCTTGTCGGACAAATTGGCGATAAGGCTCAGGCGAGCGCCCAAAGCGGCCCGCACATCCTGCACTTAGCGGAAGCAAGAGTGTAGAAGCGCTGGTCACACCGAACGCCGCGTTTTGTGCGACGGTGCTGTGGAAGCTGCCGCGCTGAAGCGAATGCATCCGAGCAGTCAATGCAAGCGAAAGGCCGGCAGAGAGGCTCGGCTGAGACGTGCGCGATTCTATCACAGGTCTAACCCTTGGCGGAAGAGGGCAACGGCTTGCTTCCACTTGAGAAGCTCCTCGCGAATAAATCTGCACCAGGTCTGCGGATCCACTCCGGGATCAAGCAACCCAGAACACAAAACAACACTCTGGCGAAGTCGTCTGTGGTCCCAGATCACCAACTGTAGCCTAACTGAAAACTGGGGAACACCGTTGCGACTTGCACGCTACCGGAGAGCGGCCGACAACGGGGGGAGACGGGCACGGCGAGGCGGCCGAGGTATGTGAGCCTGGCCCTAGCAAATACACAATCGATCGAAAAGATGCGGTGGACAGTGCGGAACTCAAGGTCGTTTCCCGCTCCCGGTCCGAACAGCGCCGCTCCACTCATCCTCCGGTGTTCTCTCAAATGCACAGAGTTGTGGAGAGAGAGAGAGAGAGAGAGAGAGAGAAAAAGAAAGAGGAATGGAGCAGTAGGGACAAACATGTGTAAATCAAGTAGCAACTTAGACAGCACAAGAGTCGTGCACATTCAACTAGTCAAAAAATAACACACCTGCGGAGAGCCAAGCAGCTTCATCGCAAGCGGGGCGTACGCTGCAAGCGCCCTCTTGCGGCGACTCTGCCGTAGAGGGATCAAGGATCCAGACATGGCAAGCTCTGGACTCCGAACCGAGATGCTCACACCTCGGAACAACATGCATAATGTCAGAGTGACCAGGTATCGGAAAGCACAGCCGTCCTCCAGGCGTTTGCCTCTGAGCTCCCATGTGCTGCGCTGCCCTTTCCACTGGTACTGACAAAATGCCTCTGTCTTGCCGAGTTGCCAATGGATCTCTAAGTTCAGGACGCGGTAAAGCCGAACACGCAAAACGAAGGAGACCCTCGATCGAGTGGTCCAGCGACTTTGCAGATGCAGCTGGCAAGATCATGACAGTATCGTCCATGAATGCTCCATCTACAATATCCTGCCCGTGCGCCCCCTCAGGCGGAGGGTGACGCCCACACTGGGGGGTGTCGCCCAAGGTTGCGCGCCTTTTACAGCACATGCACGTGCAATCGTGTTTCAGTGTAGGAGATTTCGATCCCGCGATTGCGGTTGGAGTTGAAGGCCGCCATGGCTGCAAGTTCGGGGCGTGTCTATTCAACTCGACCTGCAGCGTGGCGCTCCAGATTATCCATAATCTTGTCGTCGAGGCTGGATGTGCCCTCCACCTTCTCTCTCTATCTCTCTCATTCCCTCAATCTGTATTTATGTATGCATGCATGCATTCATGTGTGTATAGATGTCAGCATGTACGTATGTATGTATGTATACGTATATGCATATATATATATATCTATATATATATATGCATATGTGTGTATGTATGTATGCATGCATGCGTGTATGCATACATGCATGTTTGCATTTATGTTTGTAGTGTGCGTATGTATATGTATGTTCGTATGCATGCATATATGCATGCACGTCTATTCGTACATATATGTATATAAACGCGTCTATGCATGTGTGTATGTTTTGTATTCATGCATGCATGCTTGCATGTGTAAAATCATGTATGTATGCATGCACGCATGTACGTTTGCATGCGTACAGTGATGCACACATGCACTAATGTATGCATCTATCTATCTATAAACATATGCATACATGTGTGTATGTATGAATGCATGTGCACATGCATGCACATGCACACACCCCTATAGATATGCATGTCTGCATGCATGCTTGTATGCGTATGCACATACGTATAACCGCCAATGTGTGTACTGTACACGTACAGTACATATGCACATGCATACATCTCCCGACTCATATATATATATATATATATATATATATATATATATATATATATATACATATGGGAGATCCCGGGCCCCGGGCCCCGGGCCGGAACCCCCCTTGTATATAGGGTGCGGCCCTCTCCCGGGGCGCCCTTCCGGCGGCCCCCGCGCGTTCCAGCCCGCCCAAGAGGGCTCCAGGAGCGCCGAGAGAACCCCAGGATCGCTTCAAGACCGCCAAAGATCGCTTCCAGAAGGGTCAAGAGGCGCTCAAACCGCCCCAAGAGGCCTTCAAGAGGCCCCCCACGAGCGCCCCGGGAGACCAAAATAGCCCCATTCCCTTCGTAAAACGTACATTTTTACGATATCAGCTCCCTTAGCTGTCGGAGCGGCCAGAAAGCCCCACGAGGCGCCCAAGGACGCTCCAGGACGACTGAGGACAGCCCCAAGACGGCCCAGGAGGGCCTCCCGGGACGCTCCTCCGGCGGCCCCCGGGCTGCCCAGTCCGCCCAAGAAGGCTCCAAGAGCGCCGAGAGAAGCCCAGGATCGCTTCAAGACCGCAAAAGATCGCTTCCAGAAGGGCCAAGAGGCCATCAAACCGCCCCAAGAGGCCTCCAAGAGGCCCCCCAAGAGCGCCCCGGGAGACCAAAATGGCCCCATTCCCTTCGTAAAACGTACATTTTTAAGATATCAGCTCCCTTGGCTGTCGGAGCGGTCCGAAAGCCCCACGAGGCGCCCTAGGATAGCCCGAAGACAGCCCAGGAAGGCCTCCCGGGACGCTCCTCGGGCGGCCCCCGGGCCTCCCAGTCCGCCAAAGAAGGCTCCAAGAGCGCCGAGAGAAGCCCAGGATCGCTTCAAGACCGCCAAAGATCGCTTCCAGAAGGGACAAGAGGCCATCAAACCGCCCCAAGAGGCCTCCAAGAGGCCCCCCAAGAGCGCCCCGGGAAACCAAAATGGCCCCATTCCCTTCGTAAAACGTACATTTTTAGGATATCTCATCCCTTGGCTGTCCGAGTTGTCAGACAGCCCCAGGAGGCGCCCAAGGACGCCCCAGGACGCCTGAGGACAGCGCTAAGAGGGCCTAGGAGGGCTTCCTGGGACGCTCCTCGGGCGGCCCCCGGGCCTCCCAGTCCGCCCAAGATGGCCCAAGGTGCCTAAGAGGCCCCAAAGAGGCCCCAAGAGGCAAGGCGGCAGAGAGTCGGCGAAGGCAGTTTCCATACCATGCCCGGCCCGGCGCATTGGAGGGGGATGGGGAGGACGAGGAGGGGGAGGGGAGGGACGGGGATGAGGAGGAGAAGGAGGAGAAGGAGGAGGAGGGGGAGGAGGAGGAGGAGGAGGAGAAGGAGGAGAGGAGGAGGGAGAAGGAGGAGGAGAGGAGGAGGAGGAGGAGGAGCGGAGGAGGAGGAGGAGGAGGAGGAGGAGGAGGAGGAGGAGGAGGAGGAGGGAGGAGGAGGAGGAGGAGGAGTTTGAGCAAGTGGAAGAAGGAAGGATTCAGAAGGAAGGAGGAAACGGTGGAGCGGGGATGAGCCTCTTCATTTGAGATGTTGAGGCGTTCGGGTTCGATTTCTGGGCTCGGGTCTTCGGTCTCAAGGTTCGGGTCTAAGGGTGAGGGTGTCATGGAAAGATTGTTCGGGTTTGAGTGCTCTCGTGGATCTTCTTGGGAGCCTCATGGGCCCTCTTGGGGCCATTTTGGGCCGTCTTGAGGCCGTCTTGGGCTGTCTTGGGGCCATCGTCGGCCATCTTGAGGCCCTCTTGGAGTCCCAAGAGGCCCAAGAGGCCGAAATTGTTGATTTTCCATAGGTCTTTCTATGTTTTGAGGCCCAGAATGAGGCCCTCCAGATTTGGTCCGACGATGTGGCGCGGCTCCAAGGGGGGGGGGGCATAATATTGCAGAACAATACAATATGTAGCATATGTAACAAGTATGCAATCGTTGGATACACTGGACACGTTGCATTAAAGCATCCGCGGACCTGCCTCTGGCAACACGTCATTTTCGGACGTAGATTTCCCGCGAATCGCCACGGAATCGGACCCGTGCTTGCGAACACCGTTTTCGGAGCAAACTAGAACCTAAGCGCGCGCGAAGCGCGCGCGTGGTTCTAGTATTTATATTTATATATATATATATCTATGCTTGGCGGATTCCTGGGCGCCAGCCTTACATATTCACAGCACTTTTGCTCCAGACCGACCATGCTGTCAATCTGTGTGATTGCGGCCCAGAGCCGCTCGCATCTAGATGCCTCAGCCTCGCAGAGGTTACCCCCCGCGAGGCAATCACAACTCCAGTGCAAGTGTAGAAAGGCTCTAACAGCAGGGTGGGACAAAAGGGGACCGAGGGAGGGAAGCTTGAGCATTGATGCGACGACGGTCGCAACGGCGCCCTCTCATCCTATCTCGCAGAGAACACCAGGCACGCCAAAGCAATCTATGCTTGGCGGATTCCTGGGCGCCAGCCTTACAGATTCACAGCACTTTTGCTCCAGACCGACCATGCTGTCAATCTGTGTGATTGCGGCCCAGAGCCGCTCGCATCTAGATGCCTCAGCCTCGCAGAGGTTACCCCCCGCGAGGCAATCGCAACTCCGAACCAGAAAGCAAACACTGAAACTTTGCGAAACTCTCACATGGCCCTCAGGCCACATATCTAGTTAAAGCACAGAAAGCTTTATTCCGCAACGCTTGTTTGTAGGCTCTACCAAGCTCCACGCAAAGCCCTCTGGGATTCGGCTCGGCGATGTGGGTGAGAAATCGCCCAGTACTGTCTTTTCCTTCAAGCACCCGGTGCGGGCACTTCGAAAAACTGCAAACGCCGCGGCCTTGGCACTGGGCCCCTTTGAGCCCGGCAAGGTCGAGATGACAAAACCGAAGGCGGGTTCGCTTACGCCACGGGGTTCCGAAAGCGCAAAAATCAACATCTAGATCGAGCACGTTACTGGAACGGGCGAGCGCTTTGGCCCCAGGGAGACTCCAAAGCCAAGAGGTCGAAGGATTCTCGAAAACCACAGGGACCTTAAGAGATCTGCAAAGGGAAAAGAGGCCAAAGCTGAAACGGGCTAAACGGTTACCACGGGCAACCTTCAGACAGTCGGCGGGATTCAGGTGAGGGAGTCCAAGGGGGTGCTCAGCGTCTCGAAGCGGCGGAGGTCCATTAGGCCGATTACGAGCACGCGACAGTGACTGACACGGAGTTGCTATCCACACACCCAGGAGCATTTTGCTTCGCACCCAGCCCCTGACCAACTTCTGAATTTTGCTGGACAAGACATCGGCAGCAGCGTCATGGATAATGTCCAGTTCGAAGCAGGAGAGACCCCTCAGCACTAACCGAAACGATCGAGAGAGGTTGCCGCTGCCACTGAAGACTTCCAGCATCACTTGCTGTCCAGATTCGTTCACACATCGAGCTAGGTCGCGCAGAGGACGGCGCCAATTGTATCGAGGCTGTGCCTGGCGATGCCCCGAATGTGGTGAGGGAGCATGTTTAGCCGTTCTTGAATCCGTCTTGCCTCGGTGTACCGCCTCACGACCTGATCTGTAGCCCACCGACCTCTCTTTGTTATCTCGTCTTGGGTGAGGGCCCGCACCAGCAGCTTGTGGCTCGCCTCTTCGTGCCAGGGGAAGGCGGGGCTGTCTAACACCAGCGAGTCGTCGTGCACCCCCGTCTGGCCTGCTACCCCGCTTACCCTCAGATGAAGCGTCATGCTCCAGGTCCTGCGCGGGCCTTTGAGCAGCACTGACGGCGGCGCCAGGCTGTGGGTGGTCAGGGAGAGCGCCTCCGACGGCCTCAAGTGCAGTGCGAAGGCCACGGCCGTGAGTTTTGCCAGCACTCGCTCCCTGGCCTGAACTAACTGGCGGATGACAAGGCAGCAGGTGGCCCACGGCAGCCGAAGCCTCGACCGAGGCGGAGCCCGCGTGCGCCATCCCCGAGCAGCTCGGGTCGCACACGGCAGGCTGCTGTACTCCAAGCCCAGGTGGCACCCCGCGAAGGCCAGCGACGCGAAGAGCTTCCTCGCGTCCGTGCTCTCGCCCCCCATCAGGAACTGCTCGCGGAAGTGCATCACCAAGGTCTCGTTCAGTTGCTCCTCGGCCACCGTCTCCAGGCGCGAGTGCTCGGCCCAGAGGTAGAAGCGGTGGGCTCGCCTCTCGTAGTCCTGGCGGGTGGCGGCGGACACCGATTCCTGCTCCAGAACCGAGTGGCTCTCTCCGGGCATCGGAACGATATCCTGGCTGCAGCCCTGGCGGCGCGGCAGGCGCCTGGCAGCTTGGCGGTCCCCCTCCACGCGAGCTCGGACAGCAAGGCTCGTCGTGGAGGCTGAGGCCCGGCGGCGGCGAGACGAAGCCACGGCCGCGCTGGTCCTCGGTCCTCCCCGACTCCTTGGCAAGCCGCCCGTCACCTGAGCAAGGGCTCCTGCGCCTGGCATCCCCAGCGGCCGCTCGATCAGCTTCAGCTGTAAGGCCAGGCCGGTTCCGCGAGGCTGAGTCCGCACTGTTGTGCTCAGAAGGCACCCAGCGCCAGACGACGCCGCAGCCACTGCACAGCGCTTGAGCTGCGACCTGACGACATACTCGCTGAAGCGGCGCCGATGAGGACCGGCCCTTGAGCAAAGCCAGCAACGGGGCCATAGAGTCATTCAGGATGATATGAGTGTGTCTGAAATTTTCAGAGCTCCGAAGAAGGTGCTTTAGACAGCTGACCAGAGCCCTGCCCTCAAGGATGACCTGGGGCTCCTCACGCTCCCAAGGCTTCGAGAGAATACGCTTCCAGACACCACCCCAGACCTCCTTCGAGACGCTCCTGAACTTGGCCTCTGGGGGCTTCAGGAAGACCTTGATGGGCTCCTCGAACATCAGGCCCTGCGAGGCCTTCAGGACATGGTAGGGCTCGGTGATCCCCGTGCTCGTCTCGGTCTCCTCGGTCTCATCCTCCCACATGCCGATGTCGAAAGCTCGGGGAGGCATCGACTTTTCGTTGTCTCGCCCAAACCTCCATCGCTCGTTGAAGGACGACAACTCGACGACCTGATCGTGCGTGAAATCCCTCTCAGTGATTCCAACCCCCCACCACGAGGCGTCCACGCAAGAGACCACCTTTGAGAGAGGCCTGCCCGCGTTTCTGAAACATAGGACCAACAAGGACTTACACCACCGCAGTTCACGTCGAACGGATCCCCAAAGACGTAAGGACCTATGACCAGCCACGCGGATGAACGAGTACACGGCACCCAGAGCGCTCAAGAGTTCCCGCCTGATGAGGCCCCGAGATGTGTAATGCGATATGACCCTCCGGAGCGTGTCCCCAGTACAGCGGTCTTGCCTCAAGATCTCCTGGATGCCCAGACGCAACCTCCACCGTAAACGAGGATTCAGCCCGATGACAGCATCACTTGAACCAAACTCCCAGCCCAAAGTCTGACCGCCTACTCCCTCCTCGACCTCATGCGTAGGCAACCCGACTCGATTTAGTTCGCGGCCCACGGCCCGGGCGATGTCCCCAGCGCGCTCCATAGACCGTGACAGTGAGACAAAGTTGTCAACGTACTCAGTGTGAATGAAATCATCGCTCAAACTCGGGGCTGGTCGACGATCAACAAGGAGGTTATGTGTACTGACGCCCGGGACTAGAGAACTGATGTGCTCATTCAAGGTCTGGCAGATCCAAAGGCTCACGCTCCAACCCATGGGCGGACATCGGAAACATGGAACCACCTTTTGCGAAGGATGAACGGGGGTACCCTCGCCAACGTGAGAGAGATTGAAGTCGCCAGCCCTGACGGGCAGGAGGCCGAAGTATTTTTGCAACCATGGAGGCAGCAGAATGTTGTAGAAAGCATCCGCGATGTCTACGCCCGCCACTGCGATTGGGTCATCCCCGTCTACGGCGATCTGGCTGAAAGCACCGCCTGAGGCTAACTCAACTTTGTCGGCATCGCCGAAGCGCAGTGACGAGTAGCGGCCATCTAAGATCATCCTCAGATCGCCATTTTTCTTGTGAACGAAAAAGAGCCCGACCGAGCACTCGCAGTCCAGCTGGAAACTCACCCGGTTAGAGTCCACCAGCCGACGAAGCACTCGCTGATACAGCTTAGGGTTGCGAAGGTTGGGATCAACGTATAGCCGACGTGGTCCCTCAGTACGGATACGGTCCAACCCCTGTTCTCGGGGTAGCAACAAATCTTGCAAACGATTGGCGATCTTCCGGCCCACATCACCAGCCAAACGCTCTAGCGTCTGTGGAGAAGTCGTAGCAGCAGGCAGAGAGATGCGGTCGACGTTGTCGAAGCCAACCGGGGCGATGGCCACGGCCTCCCCGTGGTGCGCCTGAGACACCCGAAGCTCCGCAAGGGCTCCTGGGCCGTCGAGGTCCATCGGCGGCTCTCCGAAGCGGCGAACCGCATCTTCCAGCTCCCGGTGCACCTCGGCATGGACAGCAAGCAGCGGCTCTCCAGCGGCACGACGCGGAAGGTCGTCATGTCCACTTCCACCCAGGTACATGTCGTTGAGAGTCACAACTATCTCATTCAACATGTCGAGCCTGTGGTGGCGGCGGTGTACCCGCCGAGCAGCTGTCCGAGAAAGGGTCTTCGTGTTCTGAAGCTCTGTAGAGGAAGAAGCAGGGTCAAGGCGAAGAGGAATCGGGAAGACATCGCGCTGGCGACCATCCCGGCGAGAGGAATAGCGGCCCCCACGTACATCACGGACTCCAGGCGGGGAGACTGAAGCCGCCCTCTGTTGCATCCCGGGCGGGTCGAGGGGCATCCCGTCCGAGGTCGCTCTCATTGCCCCGAGAGGGCGCGGCGATCCTCACGCGCATTGCGCAGCGACTTGAGGATGCCCGCGTCCCTCTCTGCTATGGCGCACACGTGGTGTAGAAGGTCAGGACACACCATCATCCTGCCATCCTCCTTCGATGCCAATGTGAAGGCGGAGGCCTCGTCCAACAAGGCGAACTCGGCGGAGCCGTGGCCACGACTGCGTCCCTGAAGGGCTGCGTGTAGTGAACCTTCCGCCTCCATCGCGTACACGTACCTGTAGAGCTGTGCCTGTCGCATGGCCTCCCCGACGCCCACAAGGTCTGGAAGACTCACCTGATCCCAGTGGGCTAAGGACGCGATCATCCTCATGATGCTCTCGTAGTGGGCCGCGCCGTAGTCATCGCTCGTCAAATGGGGCTGATTCCCGAACTGCCTGAAATGCTCCAGCGGGCCTCTGCAACGTCGGTCGACAAAAGTGGAGCACCTCACCGCCAAACGGGGGCCCTCCAACGGCCATCCTGGAAGCGGCGTATGCTCGAACTTGGCGACAGCGTCCCGAAAATGGATACGAGTGCGATGGCCATCTGACTGCAGTGTGATGCCAAGGAGCCTGGCGTCAAGTCCAGTCTCAGCGCCAGCGTAGAGCGCCAGGCTGGCCGACACCCGTCGGATTCCGATCCAGTCCTTGTCGGTCCTCATGATCCCGACGTCGCCACCGAGTCGCTCCGACACATTCAGGGCTGCAACCGTTCCGCGATCTCCCGCGGCAGTCGTCGCCGTACCTCCAGCGCTGCCTCCAGCAACGCCACCGTCGGCGCCGACCAGTTGCGGCCCAGGTCCCACGCCGCGCAGCTCAACGTCGAAAGCCCGCAGCGTGCCCTCAACAGGAGACTCAGCAGCGCGGCCCCCAGCGGCCTCCCAACCCCGGTAAGTCTCGTCGGCCACCTGAGCCACCCCATCTATGATTGCGGTCTCCTCATTCACCGTCAAGCGTCGCCCGAACCCGTGTAGCAGCCCCGCATCCTGAATTCCGCGGTCACGATGAGTGTCCACGAAGCGAAAGCCCAGAATATCAGCGCTGTCCCTGCTGCAGTCTTCTTTGCAGGCATCATGATCAGGCGCGCTGCGGCTCAGCAGCAGACGAGTCTGAGGTCCAGTTGGCGGATCCTCTGCTTGCCCCCAGATCCGACGCAGATGCCACCGCCGCTCGCAGCGCGAATAGCACCCACACCCAAGGGCGGACGTATCCCAGCCGGGCGACCATTGCCGATGGCGGCAGGAGTCCGGCGGCCTGGCAGTCGCCAAGAGCACGCGTTCCTCAGGCACGAATATCCCAAGAGCACCACCGCCTGCAACAAAGCGATCAGCGCGTGAAGCCACAGGGCCACGAGCTCGCCCAGCCAGCCGCCTGACACCGAAGAGCCCTCGGTCGGTCCTGACGTTGGATCCTCACCCGGAGCAGCGGCGCCAGGGGGCCCAGAAGCAGCTGCAGCCTCCGCCGCAGGTGGCGGCACAGGAGGTGTTGAGCTCTGACCTCCGCCGGCGATCCCGCCGGCCTGCAAGGGATTCAGGCCCGTCGGACACTGCAGATGCGGGCAGCTGGGACAGTGCAAGGTGGGGCACGATGGGCAGTCAGGGCACGTAGGACAAGGCTGCGTCCGCCACCAGTATGCCGTGAGGAGCTGAGTGACGGCGCCCACGAGCCAAACCCCGTTGCGGAGTACAGGCATCTGGACGCCACAAAAGCTTGAGCATTGATGCAACGACGGTCGCAACGGCGCCCTCTCATCCTATCTCGCAGAGAACACCAGGCACGCCAGAGCAATATACACACATATATATGTATATATACAATACACACTATAACCATCGCGCGCTTCGCGCGCGCTCAAATTCTAGCTAGGCTTGATGGGCTACGTCATGGGATCTAATTTTGGTCGTTTCTTGCATCCAAAGACTCTCTTGGAGGCTCTGCGCAAGTCTCGGAATCACCGCGGAAACGCAGAAATCATGAATTCCCGTTCGGTATTCAACGATTTGGGGCCTCAAAGACTTCCTGGGTTCTTTTCTGCGAGCTCAGGAGGGCCTGAATTGCGGTCTGTTGTGCAAGAGTAGACAAAGGGGGGCGGACTTGAAAAAACAAAACTGTAGGATTCCAATTTTTTCCAAGTTGCCGTGCCTGGGCTGTGGGTTAGAAATTTTCTGGATGCTGGCCACGGTATGTTGGGATGCCTCTCGTGGTCTTCGTGCAAAAATAAGCATGGGGCGAATTTGGAAAAACGTAAAAATCTATTTTTCGACTCATGGGATCATGTGATCTCGATTTCTACGGTATATCTGGGGCAGCCAAAAGGACACGAAGACGATCCAAGAGAGTACCAAGACAGCGTTGGATAATCCAACAATAGTCCCGAACAATCTTTGCATGTGACCCCGAAGTCTTGATGGGACTCGAGGAAGAGGATAGGGAGTAGGAGTCCCGACTTGAAAAAAAAGGGAATCACTGGAATTTCTTTTTTTTCAAGTTCCTCGGTCTTTGAAGTCTCTTGGAGGCTTTCTGGGAGCCTGGAGAGCCGACCGAAAGCTATCCTGGGTTGCTTGGGAGCGTCTTGGGCCTTTCTTTGACGTTCTGGGGGCTTCTTGGGATCGTCTTGGGCTGTCCTGGGCGTTTTGAGGGCTCCCCAGGAGGTCGGGAAGCGCGGTACCGCGAGCGTTCCGCAGATGCTCCGGGAAGATGTGGGACCCCAAGGAGGAGGGGGCGCGCATTTGTTGAATTTGGAAAACACCAGGGATCTCTGAAATTCCCTCTAAAAAAATCCTCGGTCTTGGAGCGTTGGAAGCCGGAAAACGTGAGAAGGCGAAACAAGTCGACAAAAAGCCACTGAAAATCAACGTTTTTACCCTCTTCGGGCTCTCTCGGGACGGCTCTCGAAAGTCTCTTGGCTGTTTTGGGGGCCTCGTCAGAGTTTTTTTTCGGGGCCTCTCAAAGGTCTGGGGTGTGTTGGAGGCCTCTGGGGGGTCCCGGAATCCTTTCGGAGGTCTCTGGCTGCCTCCTGCTCCCGCTCTTGGGCTCATCTTGGGCCTGTTCTGGGGTGGTCTGGAGCTGTCTGGGGCGCCTCTTCGGCAGTCTTGGGACCGTCTTGGCTCGTCTTGGGGCCGTCTTGGGGGCCTCTTGGGCGGTCTTGGGGGCCTCTTCGGCCGTCTTGGAGCGTTGGAAGAATGAAATGGTGAGAAGGCCAAGAACCCTGAAACAAAAAAACATGATAATTAACGATTTTAGGTTCTCCGGGCGCTCTCGGGAGGCCTCTCGGAGCTCTCTTGAGGTCTCTTGGAAGCCTCCTGGGAGCCTGGCGAGCTGCCCGAACGATATTCTGGGCTGCTTGGGAGCGTCCTGGGCAATTCTTTTACGTTCTGGGGGCTTGTTGGGGTCGTCTTGGGTTGCCTTTGGGAATTGTGGGGGCTCCCAGGGAGGCCGGGAAGCGCGGTACCGGGAGCGTACAGATGATGTGAGCGAGGTGGAGGACGCCCACGAGGGGGCCCCTTGTGGGGCCATCAGGCTGCGAGGATGGGGTTTCAGCAACGTAGGTGCCAGTCCTCAGCTCCTCGATTCCAGTCACGGTTCCAGTGCAGTTTGCAATCTCCGAAAGAGCGTGTTCTACCGCTGCTGGCGGAAAACCGGGGGGGTCACTACCGGTTCGAACCCCTCCCTCCCCCCCCCCCCTCCGGAAAACCGGGGGGGGTCACTACCGGTTCGAACCCCCCCCCCCCCCTGCTCATCATGAAAAGGGGGGGGGGGTCACTACCGGTTCGAACCCCTCCCCCCCCCCCCCCCTCCGGATCCGGAAAAACCGGGGGGGTCACTACCGGTTCGAACCCCTCCCCCCCCCCCTCGAAAACCGAGTGGGGGTGCGGACAGTGGTGGGGACGGTGTTGGTGGGGACAGTGGTGAGGGGACAGCGGGACAGTGGTGGGGACAGTGGGGGGACAGTGGGACAGCGGTGGGGAGGGTAGTGGTGGGGACAGTGGTGGGGACAATGGTGGGGACAGTGGGACAGTGGGACAGTGGTGGGGACGGTAGTGGTGGGGACAGTGGTGGGGACAATGGTGGGAACAGGGGGGGACAGTGGACAGTGGTGGTGACGGTGGTGGTGGGGACAGTGGTGTGGGGACAATGGGAATGAGGTGGAAACAGTGGGACAGTGGAGGGTACAATGGTGGTGGGGACAGTGGTGAAGGCGGTGGCGAGGACGGCGGTGGGACAATGGGACAGAGGTACAGTGGGGACAGTGGTGGGGACAGTGGGGACAGTGGTGGGAACAGTGGGACAGCTCAGTGGGACAGCGGAGGAGTCAGTGGGACAGTGGGGACAGTGGGGATAGTCGGGCAGTGGTTGGGGCCGTGGAGACAGTGGGGAGAGTGGAACCGTGGTGGGAACAGTTCTGGGGACAGCGGGGACAGTGCGACAGTGGTGGGGCCACTGGTGGGGACAGTAGGGGCGGTGGTGGAACCAGTGGGGACAGCGGTGGTGAGGACAGTGGTGCTGGGAACACCAGTGGGGGATGTGATGCGGACGGTGGTGGGGACCGGGAGTCGTTTGCTGGCGGTGAGTTGGGGGGGGGGGGGGGGTTCGAACCGGTAGTGACCCCCCCCGGTTTCGGATCCGGAGGGGGGGGGGGGGGGGGGGGGGTTCGAACGGTAGTGAACCCCCCCCGGTTTTCGAGGGGGAGGGGGGGGGGGGGGGGGGGGGGGGGTTAGGGGAGGGGGGGGGGGGGTTTTGCGGGAGGGAGGGGGGGGGGGGGGGGGGAGGGTTCCAGCAGGGGGGGGGGGGAATTTCGGAGGGGGGGGGGGGGAGACCCCGGGTTCCGGAGGAAAAGGTTGGCAATTTTCCACAGTAAAGCGGCGGTGGATCACGCTCTCTCCAATCTCCCAATCTCCAATGTTCTAGTTTTGTTTCCTGCTTCTTACTGTAAAAGGTTGCTGATCCGCGCGAGGGCCCCCCCCTCGCGAGTCCTACTTCCCGCTTCCTAGTGTAAGTTGTTGCTGAACCCCTGGAGGGGAGCCGAAAAGGAATCGTTTACCCTCCCCCCCAATTCCCGTGGCCCTGGGACACGTGAGAATATGTGAGATTCGCGTCCCCAGGGCCACAGTCCTCGCAAATTGCACCAGATTCGCGCTCCCGCGGCCAGATTCCTCCGTCAATTGCGATTGGTTCGCGCTTGCCACGCCAGACTCCCTACATAATCAATTACGCCAAAGTCGCGCTCCCGAGGCCGGAATCCGTAGTCCGCCACCGCGCCCTTGAGGCATGCGCTGGAGTGTCCTCAGGCACCTTGTTGGACCCCCTGGATCCTCAGTCCTCAGCCCTGAAGATTCTTTAAGGGGCCAGGACCCCAAATTCACAAATCTCCTGGGGCGCGCCGCGTGGCGGGGACCGGGGCGTCTTCAAACATGACGGTCCAAGAGGGCCCCGAATCGCCGCACCATCGGTCCAAGACGCCCAAGACGCCTCGAAGACGCCTGAAAAGGCCTCCAAGGGGCCCCCCGAGAGGACCGCAAGAAACACAACTCATGGATTTCCGTTCGATTTTTGAAAGATTCTGGCGTTCTCGCCTTTTCGGATTCCCGACGCTCCAGGACGGCGCAAGAGGCCGTCGCCCCAAGACGGCCCAGGAAGCCTCGAAGAGGGCCCCAAAAACGCCCAAGAGGGTTCATTACGGCCCAGGAGGCGTACGAGACGGCCCAAGAGGCCCCCAAGACGGCTTCAGGAGGGGGCCCCGACGGGGGACCCGAATGGATATTTCAAGCCCTCGGCCGCGGGAGGCTCCCCTGAGGCCCCGAGAGGCCCCCAAGTGGTCACGAGGCCGCCAGCAAGTCCCACGAGGCCCCCAAGCTGTTCCCAAGAGGCCCCGAAGAGGCTCCCAAGAGGCCCTCAAGAGGCACCCGATAGCGCTCCGAAGACATTCCTAAGAAGCATCCCTGAGGACTCTGACCCACAATCCAAGCACGGTGGCGATAGGCCGAAGGTCATTGAATAAATTACACCAAGTTCTCGCTCCCGAGGTTAGAACCTCCCGTCAATTACACCATATTCGCGCTCACGAATTCAGAATCCTTTGCACGCTGCGTTACTTTCACGCTCCCGAGGCCAGAACCCCTGTCGTCAATTAAACAAAGTTTGCCCCCCCGAGGCTCGAGTCCTTTGCAAATTGCACCAGGTTCGCGCTCCCGAGGACACGATCCCCCGTCAATTACGCCAGACTCTGTCGCTCCCGAGGCCCAGATCCTTAGTAAATCACCCGAGGTTCGCGCCCTGAGAAGGAAACAAGGCGTTCAACAACGGCTCCGATATCTCAAGGTGCTCGAGGAATGCTAACCGTTCTCGCATGATGCCCCCCAGGAGCTTTCAAAGCAGCGTTGACGCGTCCCAGCACAGCTCTGACACCTCCCATTCTGAAAGAGAAGAGGCCGGCGGCGGAGGGTGAAACCCTTAAAGTGTACGTCTTTTTGGTTTCTCCCTCTCTCTCATATTTTTCTCACGTGGTCGTTATTTTTCACACAGCGGTGCGAAGTCGAAGCGTCTTCGGTGGTTCGGAATGGCACTCTCGCCTCGGATCCTGCTGCAATCCTGGCCCTCTCTCCCGGCCTCCGACGCTCCCGCGTCTCGTTTGGTCCCGAACCAGAGGTCCCCGCGCCTGTCGGGAGCTGGAGCGCGTTCGGAGGTTCCTAGCGGCGCCCTCGCCCTGGCGCCTGCTGAAGTTGCAGGAGGCACTCTCTTGTGAGGGGCAACGATAGGGGGGACTGGCATAGGGGGGGGGGGCAACATCGACCTGGAATCGGCGATACATCGCCGATGGATCGGCGATGAGCCCCCGATTGCAAATCCGAACGTTCCTGGGCGGGGTGTGGCTATCCGACCCCTATCGGCGACCAATGGGCGATTGGGGGTCGATGCGCTCCCTCCTATGCCTATCCCCCCCCCCTATCGTGGGCCCTGATCGGTCCCCTCCCTCCCCCGACCACAATCGCTCCGACGAGGTGGGGATGGGCTGGCGGCGGCCTCCTGGCTCGGGGCCGTGGAGCCCCCCCCGGCTGGCGGCAGCCTCCGGGGTGAGCCCTGCCCCCTGCGGAATACTCCGGGCGTCCAGCGCCCGGTCACCGGCGGCTCAGGCCGGAAGGCAGCGGGGGCGGGCCGCCTTCGCAGAAAGCTCAGAAGGCCTTCGGCCTTCTGAGAAGCTCCCCAAGCCCTCCCCGAGGCCGCGGCGGGCTCCTCGGGAGGTCGGAGGGCTTCTGAGATGCCCCGCCGCCATCCTGAGGAGGCCTGCCCACTTTCTCACCTCCCCGTTCGGGGCGCCGCCGAATCACAACATCATCCATGGCCCCCCTGACCGAGACCCCCGGCGTCACGATTTCTCACAGAATGCCGACCCTCACAGGTCTCGACTCACTCCCCGTGGACTTGTGTCTCATCCTGAGTCGTTTTCTGGCGGCCCCGAGGCCCCGCAGGGACCCCAGAGGCCGAAGCTAGCGAAAACCCTCCCGTCGTGATTTCTTCATGACTCGATGGGGTCTGGGGACCCCGCCTAGGGGGGAAGCCGTCGGCGATATGCCGCCACTAGATCGGCGATAGGCCCCCGATAGTGAATCTGCATGCTCCTGAGTGGGAGTGGGCTATTGAGCCCCACTCGGCGATGGATGGACGATTGGGGGTCGATGCATCCCCCCCTATGCCCATCCCCCCTATCGTTGCCTCTGAATCCATGGCCCGCCTGACTTCTCGCCCTCCCTCCAGGCCTCCTCGTCCACGTCGGCGGTGTCCCTCGCAATCTCGAGCTCCCTCCGGTGTGTCCGCTGCTCCGCCCGGAGCTGCTGCAGCAGCTCCTCGCGGGAGGTGCGCGCCGGGGCCGCTGGGGAGCAGCGAGGACTAAAGGGCATGGTCCTCAACGGAGCGCCAGACCCCCTCGGGCCATGAAAAAATCGTGACGCATGTTTCCGATATCTTCGGAATCTGGGGGCCCTTAACTACCGGGCCTCGGGACGGTCAACAAAACGATTCAGGATGACAAACTGGCCCAGGGGAATGGGTCGAGACCTCCGGGGATCGACGTTATGAAAAAATCATGACAGGGTCAGGACGAGGACAAATTCGGGTGAAGATAAATCGAGAATCTCTGAGATCCAGCGGCTCTGGAGGATGTCTCGGGCGCCGCGGTCTTCTCAGAGCGCTCTGGAACGCCCTGAGAGTGTTCTGGAACGCTCTGGGACGGATTTATCCACGTCCTAGCCCCGTCCGAGGCGCGGTCCTCAATCAGGGGAACAAGCAATGACGTAAACATCAAATCGGGGTCTTTCGAACTTTTATGTTTGTGTCATCGTTTGCCCCCCCGATCAACAAGACAGGAGCACGAAGAGGCCACCCGGGAGCAACCGCCACTCCCGCCCTCGAGGTGGCGGGTTCTGGAAATCCTGAACCAATCAAAGCTGCCATCCCTTGGGAGCGCATCCTGTACCTCCGCGCGCCTCCGCCGGCCTTCGACGCGCTTCCGCTGGCGGAGGCGGCCTCGCTCTACCTTCGCTGCCTTCTGCCGCCTTCCGCCGAGGAAGAGATGCCAACTCCTTCGACTCTCCAAGGCGAGGCCCCTTCTGGAGCGCCCCCGTGGCGAAGCCGGCGGACGAGCACCCCGTTCGCCACCCGGCCTGGGCCGGAGCCGCCCTCTCCCGCAGGTCTGCGCTGCAGAGCCCGCCCGGAGGCGCGCCGGTCTCCTTCGCCTCCTCGATCTGCTCCAGCAGGTCCGAGGCCGCGGCAGGGCAAGCCATGCCGGTCTCCTCTCGGGGGTGCCAGGGTGGGGGGAGCTGCGTGGACGACGACGGAGATGACGACCTCGCATCGTGCGCTGTCGCGGCCTGGCACCCAAACGTGCTTCTGTTTCGGCGCGGCCCGAGAGGCCCCAAGAGGCACCCAAGAGGCCCCCACATGTCGCCACGATGTCCCCGAGAGGTCTCCCAAGAGAGACCCCAACAAGCCTGCCAAAAAAGCCTCCCGTCCACGACCCAGTCTGGCCGAAGGCCACTAAACACTAGATGCAGTATGGGCTGGCGGCATGGGCGAAGCGATTGACTACGCCTCTGTCTGGGCGCGAAGGACCCCCTCCCCCTCAGAAGTGCTGAATCCCTGCTGCTCCGCTTGGCTACACGGCTTCATGACTCTCACGGGGGTCAGGGCCTGGTGGCACCATTCCTCGACTCACTGCCCTTCGCATGCCTCGAGGTTGGGCGTCGTCGGTCCTGCACGACCCGCGCTGAATGCCAGATGGGGTGGAGGCACTCATCCTGACTTTGCTACTGGACTTATAACTTGTCTCGTGGCCGAAGCACAGGGATCTGACGCAGACTGCAACATCGGTCTCAGAGCCTTGGGTCGATTCGCCGTTTCACGTCTCGAGAGCCCCTCTTTGCGGGAAAGGTCTGCGGACAAGTCAGCTCTTCCCACATATTGCCCCAGCCCCAGCCAGTGCCGCTTTTTTGGCCGCAGATTCTGGACGGCCAGGAGAGGGGCCCCATACGGCCTCGCGACGGCTCGCAGAGTGTCCCAAGAGGGCCGACGGCACCAAATAACCCAAAGACAACCCCAAGACGGCCCAGGCAGGGCTCAGGAGATCCCCAGAGGGACAAGGAGTGTCAGATGCATGTTGCGGCCCTCCGGGCGGTGCTCGAAGCGCCACACAGAATGCTGCGCTGGCACGGTTGCGGAGTTGGCCGCAGGCAGATGGGTACACGTCTTTTGAACGATCTGGTGCCTGAAGGGATCGAGCTTCGCTCTGAGATCGATTGGAATCGAAGGGTCCGAACGGTGGGGCCAAATCCACACCCGCGGGACCGCCGAATTTGGACGCAAGCCTCTTGAGCTAGTCCCCCAGACCACCCCCCGATGGCGATCGTCCAAAAGCTGTCCCCTTCGGCAACGTGCCAAACAGATCGGGGCTTCGATTGGCTTCGTGCGCGGTCCCAGTGAGGCCCCAGCGAGCCTGGGCGACCAATGTGCCAGGGGTAACTCGGGACCAGTGGGGCTCCCCTAGCCATCGGGAGGCACGACTGAACGAGCAACCTCATCTGTGCCACCTCCCAGGGGTCCATGCTACCCTGTGCGCTCAAATCAGCAACGACTCACCCGCGACACCCTCGTTTCGATTTAGCGTCCCGATCTTCCGGCCGCTGCGTCGTACTCATTGGGTCGGGTCGGCCAGACCGTCGATCGAGGTCATCTGTCCAGTCGGTCGTCTTTTGACTATGAATTCCGTCCGAGCAATATCGTCTGGCAGATCGGAAGGTCGATCACGAGTCTTGATCACATCATGGCTTCGACCACGGGGACCATCAACCGACCATATGCCGCTTATGCCTGTGGGTCTGATCAACCCTGCGAGCAAGCAACACCAACTTCAACAATGAAGGATCTCTGTGATTGTGAACGCTGGGCCTGCGATCGGCAGACGCCAAACTCGGGGGCGCGCAAACATGGATTTGCGCTCCATGGATTTTGTGCGCGATCGCCAAATCCATGGATCGGGGGCGGTGCCCTCCTCAAAATGCGGCCTGTGGCGCCTCGTTCGGCGGCGGCAATCAGCGATTTCCAATGGAAACGGGACCCGTCGCTAATGCACGCCCCCTTAATCCATGTTTGCGATCGCCTCACAAACCCTTGTGGCAAAAACGGAGCGCGACATGCTCCTCTACGGCCCCTCCCCCGCCATCGGGGTATGAAGGCTATACCGTCGCCCTGCAATCCACGCGCCCGTTCCGTGGGCCCGTTCGCGTCCTGTGCGTCTCCCTCGAGCAGCGCCTCGTCCTTGGTGCCTCCGGGGCGGGGGCAAACGTACGACCCCACGCGCACCACGAGGCGTGTTATGGCCGCGGCACCCGCGCGGGCGCGCGCCTCTGGGCCGACTTGGGCCGTCGTGCGCGCCGCTTCCGCGCCGTGCCCCGTGGCTGCCGCTGCAAGCTCCGATCGGCTTCGGCACACGGGCTGCGTTTGGCTGGGAGGAGGAGGAGGAGGAGGAGGAGGAGGAGGAGGAGGAGGAGGAGGAGGAGGAGGAGGAGGAAGAGGAGGAGGGGGAGGAGGAGGAGGAGGAGGAGGAGGGAGGAGGAGGAGGAGGAGGAGGAGGAGGAGGAGGAGGAGTGCAAGAACGGTACAGGCGCTGGTCGGGCTACGGGCGGGACGCGCCAGGAACTGACCGGGGCACGGCAAGAACAAGAAAATAGCAGAGGAGCGCGAAAGGGCAGGAGCCGCTCAGAACGTGCAGGCCGTCGCGGGCGTGCCGAGGATGCAAAGCGCCTTGGTGAACATGAGACACTTGCTTCTTGAGGATGGGAGCTCCGATGGCCAGGAGGCTTGGCGGATACAATCTACTGGCCCGAGTGCTTCACTTGAGACGGTAGATGGGTTTGGCTAGGAAGAGCGACTCTGAAAGTAGTGTTGCGATCTGATGGAACAAGGGGATGCTCGCGGACTGAAACTATACCACCGTGGCAATTGGCATTTCGTAATCGAATGAGTATTTCGAGCCCACCGAGCGCGTTTGGCAAGACCAAAGAGTGAATCTGCACAGGACGCAGATCACTGACGCCGCCCCTCTCCCCGGAGCAAGCTGTGCGCCTCTGCACCGCTGGGGGCGCGCGTGGGGGAGGCACCCCGCTGGGCCGCTCCCGCAGGAGCGCAGCGAGCGCGACGACGGCTGCACGCCCGGCAGCGCCCCGAGAGTGTGAGGTTCTGCTCGGGCGCCCCCCGAGCCAGGGAGAAACGGAGAGAGAGAGAGAGAGAGAGAGTTCACCGCCACCGAGGACCCGTGGGGAGAGGCCGACCGAGGACCCGCGGTGGGCCCTCACCGGTGGGCCCTCGGTGGCACAGGTCCGAGCGAAGGGGGCGCCCTGGCCGCACTGCCCCGGGAACGCTAGAAGCCAACGACGGCCGCGCGCCTGGCAGCACCCAGCGAGCCCCTTGCCCCTTCCCCGCCGCTGTCCATGCACGGCGCGCTGCTCTCTGCTCCCCGGGTCAGGTTCCTCTCTCCGAATTCCCCAGAGCCTCCGAACCTGCCCGCAAAACAGTACAGTCGGGGCGCTGAAAGAAAAAACGCTAAGTAACGAACGAAGCTCCTTTCTGGCCCCAGAAAAGCCAGGGTGCACGAGGAGGGCTAGAGGAGCAGCCATGGAAGGATCTAAGGAACATCGAGCCCCTTCCGAACCCAAACTGTTCCTTAATTCAGCACCTTGACTGTATCTCTCCACCTGTGCCTCTACCTAGGAGCGTCGCCGACACCTCCCGGTAATACCCCCCTGGGGATAATAATATTCGGGGTCCAGCGGGGATAATAAACGTTTTCCCGGAGAACTCAGCATAATGATGAAGATGCTGCCGACGATGCTGATCAAGATGATCCTGACCGTTCGTAAGAATAACTAATCAATCCATCAGATTCCCTAGGATATCAATAGGATTCCTTAGGACATCCATGGGATTCCTTAGGAAATCCATCGGTTTCCTTAGGAAACCCATAATAATCCGATGGGAATCAATGGGAATCCCATGGAAATCCATAGGATTCCTTGGGATGTCCATGGCAATCCTAAGGAATTCCATAAGAATTCCCTTGCACATCAATAGGCTTCCTTCGGAAATCCATGAGGGTCCTAAGGACATCTATTGGATTACTTCGGGATTCCATGGGATTCATTACGATATACATACGAATCCAAAGGACATCTAGTGAACTCCTTTGGATTCCAAAGGAACCCCAGGACCAGGATTTCAAAGGACGAGGAACCTCAGGACTAGATGTCAAAAAAACTTAGATCCCACCAGCCCTTTGGGCGTGAGTGGTTTAGAGAGCCCCCTCTGTCCTCAACCCCCCAACCCCCCTTCTTCCCCTTCGGGGAGGGGTTTACCCCTCCCCCTACCCCCTCCCCCTGGGCCTGGACAGGGAGTCCCGCGGGTGGTCAGGGGGTCTTTTTCGACGCCTGGGAGGGCCAAAAAACGACGACCCTCACGAGGATTCTGGCCCCGACGGGGGGGCGCTCTTGTAGCCCCCTCTTCTTCTGTGAAGCCAAAATCCTTGCTTTTACGAGGGTTTTGGCCCAATTTTGGCCTCCCGAGGGGGCCGCGCTCATCTTCCTTCATAGCAAAATCATTGATTTTACGAGGGTTTTGGGCTCGTTTTGTCCTTCTCAGGGGGTAGCGCTCATTTGCGCTTCCGAGGAGGTCGCACGAGGCCCCCAAGAGGCCCCAAGATGCCCCCAAGAGGCCTCCAGGAGGCCCCCAAGAGGCCACCAAGAGGCTCCCAAGAGGCCCCCAGAGGCTCCCCACAGGCCCCCAAGAGGCCCCCACGAGGCCCCCAGAGCCCCCAAGAGGCTCCCAAGAGGCCCCCAAGAGGCCCCCAAGAGGCCCCCAAGAGGCCCCAAGAGGCTCCAAGAGGCCCCCAAGAGGCCCACGAGGAGCCCGAACGACTCACACCAGGACGAGGGGCCCGAACGACTCACACCACGAAGAGCCCGAACGACTCACACCACAAGGAGGGGCCCGAACGACTCACACCAGGACGAAGGCGCCCGACCGACTCACACCACGAGGAGCCCGAACGACTCACACCAGGACGAGGGGCCCGAAGGACTCACACCACGAGGATCCCGAACGACTCACACACAATGAGGGGCCCGAAGGACTCACACAAGGAAGGAGGAGGGGCCCCAACGACTCACACCACGAGGAGCCGGAACGACTCACATATCTGCAACGCACAGAGAACCGAACTCTTGCATTACCTCTGGAGGCCCTCCCGTGGCCGTGTAAACATGCAAGATTAGGGGAGGCCTTCTTCGCCCCAAGAGGCCCCCAAGAGGCCCCCAAGAGGCCCCCAAGAGGCCCCCAAGAGGCCCCAAGAGCCTCCACGAAGCCCCCAAGAGGCCCCACGAGGAGCCCGAACGACTCACACCAGGACGAGGAGCCCGAACGACTCACACACAATGAGAGGCCCGAAGGACTCACACGGCCCCAACGACTCACACCACGAGGAGCCGGAACGACTCACATATCTGCAACGCACAGAGAACCGAACTCTTGCATTACCTCTGGAGGCCCTCCCGTGGCACTGTAAACCTGCAAGATTAGGGGAGGCCTTCTTCGCCCCAAGAGGCCCCCAAGAGGCCCCCAAGAGGCCCCGAACGACTCACACCAGGACGAGGGGCCCGAACAACTCACACCACGAGAAGCCCGAACGACTCACACCAGGACGAAGAGCCCGAACGACTCACACCACGAAGAGCCCGAACGACTCACACCAGGAAGAAGGGCCCGAACGACTCAGACCAGGACTCACACCAGAAAGAAGGGACCGAGGGCGCTTTCTCTCCCTCCTCCTTCGCCTCGTCCTTCTCCCGCTCCCCCCACAAGGAGGATGTACAAGGAGGCGGGAGGAAGGAGGAACAGGGGAGATCTGCGGGGCCAAGCGGACACACGCCTGAAAACCACGACTGTCGGCATGCTTCGCGAGAGTTGCTGCTGTGAGATGGGCTGGTGGGGATACGCGAAGCGTAAAGAATTCAGGACCTTAGGTGTTTTATGTGTCAAGCTCTATTATTTTACATATTTTTCGAAAGCGCATGTGTAGGATCAATGGCGGCTCATTGGCGGAGATAATAGAAAAACAGCGGGGGTAAAACAGTTCGGGGCGGAGGAGGAGGACGAGGAGGAGGAGAAGGAAATCCATAGGACATCCATAGGATTCCTTCGGAAATCCATCGGGATCCATCGGAAATCCATCGGATCCCCTAGGATATCCATCGGATTCCTGAGGAAAGCTATCGGAATCCTTCGGAGTCCCTGCTACTCAAGATAAGAACTTTCCCCCGCGATGAAAAAGTTCGGCCTTGTCGCCTCCCTTCCCCGACCAAAGCTGTATTGGCCGTGGATAGTCAACACTCAATACTTAAAGGGTGGGGGTAATTGATTATCGGGAGGTGGCGGTTATCCAACCCGCTCGATACGTGCGGCAAAATCAAAGGCACCACAATGCGCTCGGAAGCTATATAGGAAGTCGCTTTGCAGAACGCGAGGATGAGGCATGGGCAAGAAAGGAGGAAGGATGAGGAGGAGGAACCGCGTTGGCGAGACGGTCCTGCGGGGATCTGCGTAGAGCTCCACTCCGCTGGTCCCCACAGGTGCGCAGCCAACGTGGCGGTAGCTGTACGCCTGACAGCACCCAAGGATTGCAAGGTCTAGCTTCGATGCGCGTGTAACGCCACCCTGCTGGACCTCGGAGAGGCGCGGCCAAAGTGGCGACAATTGCACCCCTGGCAGCACCCAGGCAGGAGAGGTCTTATTTTGGATGTGCGGATGACGTCACTCTTTGGGCGCAGCAGAGTGGCCACGACTGTACGCCTGGCAACATCCATGGAAAGCAACGTCTAACTTCGATCCGATCCGCGTACGACTTCACTCCGCTGGGTCCTCCCAGGGGAGCAGTCAAGTGGCCACAATTGCACGCCTGACGTCACCAAGGGAACAACAAATCTAGTACGATCCGCGTGTGGCAGGACTCCGCTGAAACGCCCAACGGTGCAGGCACGTGTCGTGAGTTGCGCGCCTGGCAGCGCCCAAAGGCGAGATATGACAACAGAAGAGTGCACCCCGCCAGGGCCTGCAGTCCATCGCGTGACCCCCCAAAAAGACAATGAATAATCCCTACCTGCCGAGTCTCCTGGGAGCATGAGGAGGAGGATGAGGAGGAAAAGGAGGAGGAGGAGGAGGAGAAGGAGGAGGAGGATGAAGAGGATGAGGAGGAGGAAAAGGAATAGGACGAGGAAGAGGTGGAAAAGTAGGATGACGATGATGATGATGATGATGATGATGATGATGATGATGATGATGATGATGATGATGATGATGATGATGATGATGATGATGATGATGAGGAGGAGGAGGAAAAGCAGGAGGAGGAGGAGGAGGAGGAGGAGGAGGAAAAGCAGGAGGAGGAGGAGCTCGAGAAGCGAGCCGACCCGCCAGAGCCCCACGGAACCGCTGGACTGGGACCTCTGGCCCGCAAGCAAGCGCGCCCTCTGTCGACGCCGGCCCCGGGTCGCCCTCGCGCACCCTGCGCGCTCCTCGTCCTCCTCGCCGTCGCATTCTCGCCCTCGTCCTCCCTGCACCCCTCCATCCATCCATGCCTCTCCCCTCTCCCCCTCCGTCCGTGCCTCTCCATCTCCCCCTCCCCCGCCCCCTCCTCCTGCCACGCAGGGCCGCGGGGACGGCATCATCAGCCGGGTCGCCAACCTCCGAGGCGGCCCGCCTGGTTCTCTCTTCTGGTGAGTTCGCTACGAAATGCCGGGCGCACGCTGACACGGACGAGTGATCAATGGACCTTTGAAGGGGCCCTGGAATACACGAACAAATACACACACAGATAACAGGATTCCCCATATCTTCGTATATTTTCGGGCTTTTTGTCTTCCCACCCACTTCCCATATTTTCCCATATTTTCAAGGGAACCGACGATTAATTGTGTCTGTGTTTTTTCCCTCCTGAACTTTGTGCGTGGGCGCCAGATCCACAGATCGGGGAAGGTAACCCCCGACACATGAGGGCAATACCGCCTCGTTTAGCGACAGCGCACGCCGATACTGTATGGAAGCGGGACCCGTCGCTGATCCACGCGCCTTGATCAATGTCAGCGTTCCCTCGAGCATGTCTGGACTGAGAGAGAGGGGGTGCGATCGATCAGAAGTGGGGCTACCTTTTTTGCTCCCTAGTTGGTGACGAGCACCCCAGCAGCGACTACAAGGAGAAGGAGACGGCGGGAGGAAGGGAGGGGGGAAGGATATGCAGTGCCCTGGTCAAAGCGAGGACCCATCAAGGGAAAGCTGGGGAGCACCCTGCAGTTCTGCCGTGCGCGTGGCGACGTGTTCAACTCCTGCCTGGCGTGTGCTCTTGCAATTTGTTCCCCCCGAACCAGACACGTCCTCGATCGATTCGCCGTGCGTGCCGCCCCCCCCCCCCCAGAGGCTACCGCCCTTGGCCGCCGAACGGACTCTGCGGCAATGCGAACCGACCATAGTGGGTGTGAATCTCCGAGCCTGCTGGTTCCTTGCTCTTCTGGAGCCTCAGCAAGGAGCAGAAGATGCGCCCCCGAGAATCGCGCCGCCAGACAACCCCACGCGTATTCTTCCATGGTTGTCCAACACCCCTGCTGCCACAACTTCCCTTGAACCAGAAGAAATAAGCTGTGCGCGCAGCTATCGCTGACATAGTCGATGGCTGCGTGACCGATACCATGCTTCCCATCGGGGTAACGCGGCCCCACCAATTCTTTACCATACAATTCGCGTACACGTGCACGTACTCGGACACGCAAGTGGATGCGTACACGCAAGCGGATACGCACGCCCATTCGCCCACGTTCCCGTGGGCATGTTCCTGTACGTACCAGCACAACGCACGTGAACGGACGCGTCGACATACACCACATGCGCATACATGCTAATACGCACGACACGTACGCGTGCATCTCACCGTGCCCCCACTCCCTCCCCTCACGCCCAGCTCGCCCTTCCCCAGCCCTGTTCCGCCCCGTCCCGTTTCATGTTGTCCCGTGTCGTATCACTCTGCACTCTTCTATCGGCTCCTCTCCCCGCCCCTTTCCCTCATGGCCCAGTGCCCCGCGACGAGCCACGGGCTCAGTGGCGGGCAGTGGGCCAGGCCAGGTGCGCACACACTCCGCCGCTCGCTCTTCGGCGCACGTCGGCCCGATGCCCTCTTGCCTCGTGATCGTGTCGCTCTCCTCTCGTTCAGCTCCCCCCTCCCTCGGAGCCTGGAGGGGCGACCTCCCTGGCCCAGACCAGGACGCTGTCGGCGATCCACAGCTGCGCGCCCTGGGAGGCGAGGCCTGCAGCGAGCATGGCCAGGAAGTTCAGAAAGGGTACCGCCAGGAGGACACCGAAGACGTCGCGTGCGATGAAGCCTAGCTGAAAATTCTCCACTAACACGACCACGGCCACGAACGCCTTTCGGGAGGTCCGCGAAGGTTGGGGCGATGTCGGCAAGAAGGTGACGGGCAAGTGCCGGGCCATGGCGATTTCCAAGGCCGTCCCCGAAACTCGTGTAGCAAGTATAGAAGGTCGCTTTCACCGACTGGGCTCCCAAACGGCGGTCGCCGAGTCTGAACCATGCGCAGAATGATGATGCTGCTGCTGCTGCTGCTGATGATGATGATGCTGATGCTGATGATGGTGCTGATGATTCTGGCGATGACGATGACGATAACAATGACGATGCCGATGACGACGAGGATGATGATGATACTGCTGCGGCTGATGATTAGGATGATGATGCTGATGACGGTGATGCTGATGATGAGAAAGATGATGATGAGGATGCTGTTGTTGTTGATGTTCATCATGATGATGCTGATGATGCCGGTGGTGCTGGTGAGGGTGGTTCTGATGATGGTGATGATGACGACGACGTTGACGCCGACGACGATGATGATGACGATTATGATGATGCGGTTGGTGATGATGATGATGATGATGATGATGATGATGATGATGATGATGATGACGATGACGATGACGATGACGATGATGATGATGATGATGATGATGATGATGAAGATGCTAATGACGATGATGAGGATGATGCTGATGATGCTGATGAAACTGATGCTGCTGCTGATGATGATAATAATAATGATGCTGCTGCTGATGATGATGCTGCTGATGATGCTGCTGATGATGAAACAAGTAATGATACTAATGATGATAACGTGTGGGAAGGACGTCCAAGGCGCCCCCAGCAGCCCCCCCCAGTACGACAGGTGAACAGCAGCACCAGGAGGAGGAGAAGCACGTCAGGAGGAGAGCCGCCTTGCAGCCTGCCTCAGGAAAGGACCAACGCAGGGAAGAGGAAGTGCCTCGCAGTCGGACAAACCGGCGCAATGATCGGCCTCGGCGCCCTGCCTTGCTCGGCCTCCTCCCCCCCGCCAACTCCTCTCGCCCTGGGCCGGCCGTCACAACGGGCAGGTGAGCCACACGTGGGCCGGCTCAGGCGGGATAGCATCCCAGGCGGGTGACGTCGAGAGGGCGGACCTTCGCTGTGGGACGTCGCCACAGGGGCGCTGGGTGCGCCATGTCGGCCGCAGGAAATTGAGAGCGGAAAGGCGGAGCAGGAGGAAGACCACGGTGAGGAGGAGGGACCAGGAGAAGTTGGAGGACTAGAGAAGGCAAGAGGAGGATCCGTGGCCACCATCAGGGGCCAGAGAGAGGTGGAGGGAACTGGAGGACAGAATGGGGAGGACCAAGGTCAATAGGGCGAGCATAGGAATGGCCAGGCTGGGCCGAGGACGCCCCCCTCGCTCGAAATGCCATCCCATTCGAAACGTTTTCGAACCATGATCTCTACTCAACTGCTGTTTTTCTCCAAATACTTTGAGACCCAGCTTGCGCCGCATGGAGCCAAGTTTGCGGCGCTTGGAACTAATGCACAACGGGCTCGCAAAATCCGAGCGCGGCCGGAACCGGGTGTTCCTGCCTATGTGCGTTTGGGACCGGGTTTGTGCGATGAGGGCGTTTCAGACCAAGTTTGCGGTTTGTGCTGTCAGCATCGGGTTTGTTCGGCGGCCCTGCCTTGAAGGCAAGGCGAAGGTGGGTACCCTTTCCCTGGGGCCAGTTTTTCATCCCGGCTAATTGTGACGGCCCCAGGGCCCGGCGAATGTCCCAGGAAGCCGAACACGGCCGACAACCTCCCGTCGTATAATTTTTCACGACGCGAGCATGTCTGGGGTGCCTCGACCTCGGAACGGAGCTCGAGCCATCGGGTGCCGGGGGCTGCCTGAAAACCTCCACTGCTGGACAGCAGTCTTCCGCCTGGCGCCCCGTTCCAGACCCGGCGCGCCTTTGCGGAGGAGACGGCCAGCAGCCACACGACGAGCTGCTTCGCGTACCTGTGCGGAGGCCTCCAGGGAGGTCCCTGGACGCATCTGGAAGTCCCCAGACACCTCCAGATGACCCCGCAAAGGCGAGCACCTCTGCGGAGGAGGCCTCTCAGGAGGTCCCCAGAAGCTTCTGGAGGTCCCCAGACGCCTCGAGATGACCCCTGTGGAGTCGTGTACCTGGTCGGAAGCCTCCCAGGAGGTCCCCAGACGCCTCTGAAGGTCCCCAGGAGGCCTCCAGATTACCCCGCAGAGGCCTCCGAAGGCCAGGAAGGGCCAACAAGAACCTTGATCCTCGATCCTCCTCCCCCTGGGTACGCGAGGACGACGAAGCGCCCCCCGCTGTCGAAGCTCCACCCCGACGTGATCTCGAGGGCCTTTCTGTCGCCCACGTGATCCCTGACCAGGGAGGCCGTGCCTGGGAGACCCTCGGCACGACCACCAGTCGAATTTTAGTTTGTTTCTTGCTTGCTGTTAAATTCTCATTTCAGAAGATTAATTCTTGTTGATCCTCACAGGTGCATGCTGTTTCTTCCCCAATCAAAGTGTGCCTCTTGATGCTTGCATTTTGCTTTGTGACAAAGAAAGTCTTGGTGCTCAAACTGTGCCCCTGGCCCCCCGGATTACAACAACAACGGCTCTCGCTTCAGATTTCCTCCAAATTTACTCAGGACCCCCGCTCCCGCCTGAGCCT
Organism: Prorocentrum cordatum; assembly: GCA_963575745.1. NCBI lineage: Eukaryota > Dinophyceae > Prorocentrales > Prorocentraceae > Prorocentrum > Prorocentrum cordatum. The sequence goes on from CAUYUJ010017294.1 coordinate 576,228, forward strand.
TCCTCACAATTCACTCAGGATCGGTGCTCCCGCCTGTGACTCCTTCGCAATTTAATGAGGACCCCCGCTCCCATCTGAGACTTCCTGGCAATTTACTCAGGAAAGGCGCTCCCGCTTGAGACTTCCTCGCAATTGCATCAAGACTTCCTCGCAATTTAATCAAGACCCCTACTCCAGCCAGAGAGCCCCTCACATTCTATTCAGGAACTGCGCTCTCACCCATGACTTCCATGCAATCTATTAAAACAATCGCGCTTTCGACGCTCAAGAAACACGCTGCGCCAAGGACGCCGTCACAATTTACTTAGTAACCGCGCTCTCGCCATATTCAAGCATCCCGCTTGAATGTCCCACCCGCCCGACCCGCCCGTCAGGGGATCGCCCGCCCGTCGTGGGCCCCCGCCCGAGACTTCCTTCAGGAACGGCGTTTTCGCCTAGGACTTCCTCGAACGTTCACGCTCTTTACCTTCCTGCTCCTCCTCCCTCTCCCTCCTCCCTCCTCTCCTCCCTTCTCTCTCCCTCCTCTCTTCCCTCATCCTTATGCTTCTCTGACCTATCCTCTCTCCCTCCTCTCCCTCCTCCCTTCTCCCTCCCCTCCCCTGCCTCCTCCCTCCCTTTTTTTCTTTTCTCTCTCCTCTCTCTCTCCTCTCTCCCCTCTCTCTCTCTCTCTTTCTCTACCTCTCTTATATGTCTTGCTTTCTTTCTTTCTTTCTTTCCCTCTCTCTCTCTCTCTGCATCTAATCAACCGCCCCCCTCTGCGCTCCGTCTCTCCTGGCGTTTCCCCTCTTCCTTCGTCCCTCCCCCTCCCTTCCTCCCACTCTCCCTCGTTCTCCCCCTCCTCTTTTTGCAGGGCCCACACCAATTCCAATGGCGGGCGCATGTGCGCCCTCAAGGAGTGTCCGCCCGTTTAGGTTTGCCCGCCTGTCTAAGCACGCCGCGCCCCGCAAAGAGAAATAATCCCCCAAAGGGGGTGTGATCGAAAACAAAAAGGGCGGGTACCGAGGGTGTGGGGAACTCGCTTTGAATGACACACGGGCAAGTAAAAGCGAACAATCTCATAATGATTGTTTTTGTTGTTGTTACCGTTGTCGTTGTTTTTGTTGTTGCTGTTGCTGCTGCTGTTGTTGTTGGTGTATTTGTTCGGTAAGGCATTGACACCGACCCCGGCTTGTTGTTGAGATCTTCTTCTTAGATCTTCTTCTTCCCTCAAAACTCAAATGCTTATCCTCAAGGGTAACCAAAGCTCCAGCAACCGAGGGCTTGCCTCACAGTGCCCGAGAAGGGGTCGGCATTCCTGGCGCGTTTCCAACATTTTCCCCAGGATTTCCGCGAATACCTGAGGATTCCTTTGGTTTTTTGAGGACTCCTCCGGACTCGCTAGGACCCCCAAGGATTCCTCAGGACCCCCCAGGATTCCTCGGGATTCCTCAAGAGCCATTCCGCGGGACTCCCGAGGATTCCTCAGGATCCTCCAAGATTCCTCAGGCTCCTTCCGGAGTCTCCAGGATTCCTCAGGATCCCCCAGGAATCCTTGGGACCCAAAGTGATTCTTCAGGATCCCCCCCATGGGGTTCTCAGGATTCCAGTGGGCCCCTCTGGATTATTCAGGATATCTTCGGATTCTTCAGGATCCCCAAGGCTTCCTCAGGACACCTTAGCATTCCTCAGGATCCACCATGTCGCCTCAGGACGCCTACGGACTCCTTAGGACCCCCCATGTTTCCTCAAGATCCCTTCAGGGTGCCCCCCAGGATTCCTCCGGATTCCTGAGCATTCTTCAAGATTCCCAAGATTCCTCAGGATTCTGGAGGATCCCTTTGGGATTCGAAAGGATCCCCTAAGGGTCTCCGAAGGACTCCTGGGGGGGTTCTGGAAGATTCCCGAGCTGTTCCCTTGCGGAATCCTTAGGGGCTCCCGAGAGCTCCCCAGGGGTTCTTGAGGGTCCCCTAGGGGGTCCTGAGGACCCCCCCCCCCGCCCTGGGGGGTTCTACGGAGTCCCTACGGGGTTCTGGAGGATTTCCGATGGGGTTCCTTTTCTGAAGACTCCCTAGGCATCCCTGAGGGTTCCCTAGGGATCCCTGCGGATCCCCTATGGGGGTCCTGGGGATTCCTTAGGGGGTCCTGAGGACTCCTTCTGGGTTCCTGAGGAGGGATTCCTTTTGGGTTCCTGAGGATTCCTTACGGATTCCTGAGGATTCCCGAGGGGGTCCTGGGGATTCCCCAAGGGGCTCCTGACGACATCCTCGGGACTCTTGGGGATTCCTTTTGGGGTTCCGGAGGGCTCCTTGCGAGTCTCCTGAGGATTCCTTTGGAATTCCTGAGGGGCCCTTCGGGTTTCTGGAGGATTCCCGAAACGGGTTCCCTTGAATTTTCCCGAAGGGGCTCCCGAGGGTCAGGGGCTTTTGAGGATCTACTAGGATGTCCTGGGGATCCCCTAGGGGTTTCTGGGGATTCCTTAGGGGCTCCTGAAGATTCCCTGCGAATTCCGTAAGGGATTTCCTAGGGGTTGATGAGGAAGTGCGCGCGCATGTTTTTCATTAGAAAATTCGGGTGCGACATCCGTTCATTTTTTCAAAACCAAAATACCAGTGCTCGTGAAGATCGCTCTCGAATTCTTTACGACACCAAAGGTTTTGGACAGACTTCGAAATGCGAGCGCGGCGGACGCGCGCATGTGGTCTGCATGGTATTGTTTGATCGGGATTATGCCTGGATGGTGGTGGTGCTGCTGCTGCCCCTCCCCCTCCCTCCCTTCCACCCTTTCTGAAGCTCCCTCTACCCCTGCTCCTGTCGGGTCTGCTGCCGCCGTCTTTGCTGTCTGAGTCTTTCGCTTTCGCCAGGAGTCGTGAGGGTCCCTGAGGGTGTCTTAGCTGCACACGGGGCCGAAGAAGGGGGTAGCGCACGGGGAGCGTTGTCTATGGAGGGAACAGCACAGATGACGGTGCACACGGGGCCCAAATGTACGTTTGCCCACCGCGACGCGACACCGCCGCTGATGGCCTCTAGCAGGGCCGGAGAAGTTGCCGTCAGACAGCGTTTCAGGACGGGGACAGAGTGTGCGCCCGTCCACCGGGGGAGTGACACTGGAGGCTCCGGCCCTGCCCGGGTCCGGAGTGTACGCCTTTCCGTTGTTGTTGTTGCTGCTGTTTTTGGTTGTTGTTTTTGTTGTTGATGTTGCTGTTGTTGTTGTTCTTGTTGTTGTCGTCGTCGTTGTTGTTGCTGTTGTTGCCTTTTGGTGTGAATGTGTGTGTGTGTGTGTATGTGTGTGTCTTGAATTGAACTTCATCCTCCATTTCCTGGCCGCTGCATGTCAGTTTGGGATTACAGTCCCTCTAGCACACCGCCCAGCCTTTGCACTTTACAGTGTGCGACGTCTCGTACACTGTGCCTTCGACAATGCTCGATCGCAATTAACACTTCCGTCTGCTGCCCGCGCTCGTGGATCCTCTGCGCTGCCGACAAGTGTGTCTGTGTGTGTGTGTGTGTGTGTATGTGTGTATGTCAGACCTGGGAGGTGGTCTATCCGGCTCTGGGAAGGACCTCCCCTGGGCGCCCCCTTCCGGAGCACTCCCGGGCGCCAACCTTTTCCTGCCGACCCTGCAACTAGGCGGCAACCGCTTCCACACAGCTGTGCAGTCCCCCAACATCTACTGCGATAGCTGCGGACAGAGTCCCGACGACCCCCGCAAGGACAACGGAGGCACATGGGTCGCCCATGAGAGGAGGAAGATGGTGGCGCCAGCTGAGTGCTTTTGGAGGGGGCAGGACTGCCGATGACATTGCGTCGCCTGCTGGAGATCGCACCTCTTCAAGCGAAGCCTGTTAGTGCCTTCGGACGACAAGATCATCCCACACTTCGCCAACATCGAAGGCCCCACGCTCACCACGCAAACCCACGCCTGGCCCCCTACCAGCAAGCCCCCCTTAGCCAATCCCGACGCAGGCACCACCCTCTCGGCGCTGCTCCTACTGCCGCGTGGCCCCCACAACCCCGCCCACACCAACACTACCATTCCCATGCTGCGCACCTCGGACGACAGGTTCGGCCAGGACATCCAGGATGGCTTCTGGAAGTATCGGTGTGATCGCTGCCCCAGCGACTACCCCCTCCTCGAGTGGCCGTGCGGAGAAACCCCGCTGGGGACCTTCATCTTTCGGCAAGAGGGCCGGGCCCCAGATGGCAACACTCACGGTATCCCCTCGTTCCACGACCGTGCGCAGCTCTTTGCGACCAAGCAGTGGAACGCCACCTGGCATTGCGCTGGCTGCCTCGTGTGCCTTTGGGACGCCCGCCCCAGTCACTTCACGGCCATCCTCGCTAGGGACGGGGCTCTGGTGTTCCCCCGCGTTGCTCCGAACCGCGAGCGCACTCTACCCCCGCCCGCCCCGCAACCGCTGTCCCTGGCACGGCCCTCTGACCGTAACCCTCCCCCTGGCAGTCCGAGAGGCCAGACGCCCGCCCCTGGAGAGTCCCCGCCTGAGGGCCGACCCGCTCGACTTGTTCTCGGGCAGGGCCACCGCCAGTGCGACGGGCACGACGCCCATCGGAGCCAGGCCCACCCCGCGCCGCGGCTCGCAAACCCCGGGGCTCTACGGATCAACTCCCGCCAGGGGCGGGCGCCCTCAGACCCACGGCCTGGTCCGCCGCCAGCCCTCCAGCAGCCCGAGTCAAGGGCACCCTCCCCCGACACCTGCACCGCCGGGCGCCCCGTCGCGCCGCGTCGAGCAGCTCGTCCACGAGACGCGACAGACCACAGAAGGGGGCGCTCACCCAGTACCAGCCGCAGTCCGAGGTCTAGCCGCTCCCCTGCGCCCCCGCCACACCACGACCAGAGGCAGCAGCCCCGCCCCCAGGACCGGCCCCACAGGCCTGGGTCCTCTGCCCCGCGCTCGCCTACGCCCGACCAGCAGGCTCCTGGCAAGGCTGCGGACCAGCAAGCAAGAGCAGTCACCCCTGGCCACCTACAGCCTCCTGCACGGGCTCTGGGCGCGTGACCCCCCCACGTGCCCAGCGCTCAGGGTGCGGGACATCGCAGGCCTGGAGGCCCTGGGCCACACCCCTCCCTTGCCCTCCGAAGGGAAGGCGGACAACACCATCGCTCATGCCATGGTGGCCCACGGAAGATTCCTCCACCCCCAGACCGAGGATGCGTGGAAGTCCTGGACCACGAAGCACCGCAGCGCTGCCCTTATTCAGACCGGGATTCCACGCGATCCCAGAGGTTGGACCGAGGCCCACTGCAAGGATTTCCTCATCAGCGTCTACGGCGCTGCCATCCACCAGTCTGGGATCCCGAATGGCATCGAATAGGACGGCAAACACGCCGCTCTGGCTCATCTCATGAGCTACCTGCACGGTCAACAACGCCACTCCACGCCCACAGAGGACCGCAGCATGGCGGCCTCATTGGACGACTACAGGCAAGCCCATGACCAGCACGCGAACCAGCAGGGACGAGACCCAGCCCGCTAAAGCCAGGACGTCCTGCTTGGTTACCTGAGGTCCGTCGACGTTCACGACTGGCGTGCTCCCCAGCTACCCGGCTATGACACTTCTAGCATTCAGAGGCGGCAACGCTCGGCTCGATTCACAACAAATCGGCCCGCCGGGGACGGCGGCCACCCGTCCATGCACCAGGGGGCCTCCGCCTCGAGCGAGACCGCTATGCCCGCTGGGACGCCCACCGCACCGCTGGCATTACCCCCTGCCCCTGCCAGCCCACGACTGAACGGCCCTGCTCCGGCCAGAAGCACCCCTCCGCCCGCCCCGCACGAGGCAGGCACGGCCGCACGCGCTGGCACGGGGGTGGGCAGGGCCAGTCGCACGAGAGCCCCGAGGGCACTCAGGGAAATGCGACGGCAAGGCGGGCGGCCGCGCCCCCTCACACTTCTCAAGCCCCTCTGACGCTACCGCGCAGCGAGGGCCCGGACTGGAGCCCGTCGCCCGACGAGACACCAGCCCCGAGCGCTGGCAGGAGCTCCAGGCAGAACAGTCGGACGGCGGCGCGCGGGCAGGTACTGACGAGCCACTGCGAGGGAGGAGCGCGAACTCGAGGGCGTGCAAGAGGGGCGCGTCCAAGAGGGGGGACGTGAGATCTGAGGAGACATCATGGCCCCCGCCATACCATTGTCTCGAAGCCTGAACGGTGGCACAGAAGCTCGTGCTGCAATCCCAGCCGGCGGCGCTCTTATTCCGACCGCAGGGCGGGCCGACAAAGAAACGCGGGCCAGGGACGGAACGGGGACAGGCCGGAAAGCGAGGAGCCGAGGAGCGAGAAAGGGAGGAGGCGAGGGAGGGACGACGACAGGACCGAGGAGCGAGAAAGGGAGGGAGGACGCATGGCTCTTCACACCGACCACTCCCCGACCAGGCCCCGCGCGCCCGGACACGGCGACGTTGGCAACTCCAGCGGAAGCGACCGCCCCTGGCACCAGCCTGATCGCCCCCTACGGACGACAATGCTGCCTGGCAGCTATACCCTCCACTAGGAACCCACCGACAAGCTGTATAACAAGCCGCGCCAAGCCATCAGCTGGCGCCCCGGCTGCAACTAGAGCGAGAACCGGAGGGAGCACTGGCACGAAGTCGTCAGCTGCCTCCAGAGGGAACGCGGTCCAATGCTAGTCATTGGCTGGAACGCTGCCTGCGACCACCGAACAGGGCGCCCTGGGTCCACTTGGAACCCCCTGCTCCTGTTGGAAGGCTTCTGCGAGGACTTCGTCAACCAGCTTGTCCAAGTCAACTTCGATGTCCGCCACCTCTGCTGGAACAGAGGCATCCTAGTCAACTGGCAAGCCGCCTGGGACCAAGAGATGGAAAAAAGAAGCATCGCCGCCGAGAGCGGAAAAACCAGCAAGGGAAGGGCCCAGCCCCCCATGGCAAAGGTAAGAGGCCTGCCGACTTCACGTGGCCCAGCAACGACTACGCCAAGCAACGCTGCCCGGGTTCTTCCAGCCGCTACTGAGTGGGCAACCAGTGGCATCGTACTCCCACCAGACGCCCCATGGCAAGTCCCTTAGGCACCCGCTCGCCCTACCAGGGCGGGGTCATTCTCCCGCTCGCCCTAACTACCCCCACCAGCTGGCCGCCTCCCGACTGGCTGCCCATCGCATGTCGATACACCAGTTTGGTGCCCATCTACTCTACCCCCTGGCCGCTGCCGCACCCCCAGCCTGGGCTGGGACCTCCAGCCTGCACCGTCACCCCCCTCACCGGCTGGTGCCTCGCAGTCGGTTGCCACTCACACTTCAATGCGTCAATTCGGTGCTTCCCCCCTGCGCCCCGCCCGGCTCAAGACGCGCCCTCACTGTGCGGCCTAACCGGCGCGACCGCCCCCTGGCGCCTCTCGTCACCGGGTGCCCCCTGTGCGTTGGCATCTCGTGCCAGGGCGCGCTGTCCACGCGCCTCGTCAGGGCTGCCGGCCCTGCCCCGCGACGACTGGGTCGGCCGCCGCCGTTCCAGCCACTTCCTTGCTGCTGGGCGTCTACTGATTTCTCCGTGACCTCTCCCTCGGGGTGCACTCTGCCCGGCTCTTTCTCATGGCCGAGCGCCGACTGGTCTTGCCGTCCGCCCTCGGCTCCTTGCTTCGGCTGCCCGGCGCCTAGCCCTCTTGGCCACCCCGGCACTGGCCGCTCGCTGCACCCCCCCGCCCCGCTTTTGCCGCCCAGTCGGAGGCGCTTGCCTCGCCGCCCCACGCCGCTCCCAGGTCCGCCAGCTGCTGCGATGCGGTGGCCTTCTGCAGGTTTTTGGTTCCGGGTTGCCTGCCCGCTACCTCCGCCTGGCGCTGCCTGCGTGCGTTCGTGCGTGTGTGTGTGTGTGTGTGTGTGTGTGGTTGTGTGTGTGTGTGTGTGTGTGTGTGTGCGTGCGTGCGTGTGTGTGTGTGGTTGTGTGTGTGTGTGTGTGTGTGTGTGTGTGTGTGTGCGTGCGTGTGTGTGTGTGTGTGTGTGTGTGTGTGTTCCCACCATCCCCCCACTGCTCATGGGCTCTCGGAAGCTTCTCCGCGCGCGGGATGGACGGTGATGAGGTGCTCCTGCCCGCGACGAAAGACAACTTTGTGTGTGTGTGTGTGTGCGTGTTCCCACCATCTCCTCCCGTAGTTGCTTGGGTCCGGCCGCGCGCGCTAGTTCCGCGCTGCTTATTCGACTTGCTCTGCTTCGTCGCCGCGCATGGTGCCGCGATCGCAAAAACGCTGTGTGTGTGCGCGTGTGTGTGTGTGTGTGTGGAATAATCAAAACTTTGTCCCAACCATCCTGTGGTGTTGGCTCCTTGTTTTGAAGAGACAGCGCCACACGTCCCTCCTCCTCCTTCTCCTCCTCCTCCTCCTCCTCTTCCTCCTGTCCTCCTCCTCCCCCTCTTCCCTCCTCCCTATTCTTCTCTGCGTTTCGCCCACTCAATACAACGTTTCGTGGCCCCATAGGGAGATCCACCGAAGGCTCCAGTGGGACCGCCCGCATGCGTCATCCACCACCCAGTGCAGCGCTTCGTGGCCCGATAGGGAGCTCCAGCGAAGGCTCCAGTGGGACCGCCCGCATGCGTCATCCACCACCTAGTACAACGCTTCGTGGCCCCATTCGGGAGCTCCACCGGAGGTTTTACTGGGACCGCCAGCGTGCGTCATCCACCACCCAGCACAGCGTTTCGTGGCCCCATGGGGAGCTCCACCGAAGGCCCCAGTGGGACCGCCATCATGCGTCATCCACCACCCAACACAGCAGTTCGCAGCCCCATAGGGAGCTCCAGCGAAGGCTCCAGTGGGACCGCCCGCATGCGTCATCCACCACCCAGTGCAGCGCTTCGTGGCCCCATATGGGGGCTCCACCGAAGGCTCCACTGGGACCGCCCGCATGCGTCACCCACCACCCAGTACAGCGCTTCGTGGCCCCATAGGGAGCTCCACCGAATGCCCCACTGGGACCGCCATCATGCGTCATCCACCACCCAGCACAGCGTTTCGCAGCCCCATAGGGAGCTCCACCGAAGGCTCCAATGGGACCGCCCGCGTGCATCATCCATCACCCAGTACAGCATTTCGTGGCCCCATAGGGGGCTCCACCGAAGGCCCGAGTGGGACCGCCCGCGTGCGTCATCCACCACCCAGTACAACGTTTCGTGGCCCCATAGGGAGCTCCAGCGAGGGCCCCAGTGGGACCGCCCGCATGCGTCATCCACCACCCAACTGGCCCCATAGCGGGCTCCACCGAATGCTCCAGTGGCGCCGCCGCATGCGTCACCCACTACCCAGTACAGCGTTTCGTGGCCCCATAGAGGGCTCCACCGAATGCCCCATTGGGACCGCCCGCATGCGTCATCCTCCACCCAATACAGCGTTTCGTGTCTCTACCTAAGGTCTCCCTGGCGGAACATGCATGGCGGCCCAGTGGCGGAATTCATATGGCGGCGACTTTCGATATTCGGACGTTTTTCCGTCGTATTCGATGTATTGAAGCCGCTTTCGGGCAGCGCATCCCGGGCGGGAGCCAGCGTGCTCGCTCTCTCTGCTCCGCGCAGCGGACGACCCGCGCGCGTCGCGGGGACTCCGCGCGGCGCCGCGCCCGCAGCCTTCAACGTGGGCGTGCACGGGCAAAGAGGGAGAAGAGGAGCGGGAAGGACGCGGGCGCGATCCTCGTGAGAGGCGTGCGGACGTGGGCGTCGACATTAATGAACGTGTGCTCACGCGCGCGCAGACTCATCCACAATCAGACTCACTCGCTCTCAATCTCTCGCGCACAGACCTATCGCCTTCGCTCGCGTTGTGCGCCCCGCCGCGCATGTCGGCACGCCTCGTGGCCCCATGAGGAGCGCGGGCGACATGAGATTCATAATTGCGGTGTTCACAACTGCATATGGTTGGGTTCTTCGCCAGGCAAATTTCAACGACGCTCCGGAGGCGGCAGGGCGATGGCAGACCCTTCTCAGAAGGCACGCTTTGTGGACAGAAAAGGCTTAACCTCCCCACCTCCACCGTAACCCCCTTAACCCCTAAACCCCGACGACATATCTTTTTCATGACGTCGACCCCTAGAGGTCTCGACGCATTCCCCGGGACCGATTTTTGTCCCCACATCCCACATGGGATTCTTGTTTGCCGCAACCAAAGTGGGGTTCTTGTGCCCCGCATTCTAAATTAGATTCCTGTTTCTCCGCACCGCCCCCGCGCATGAACCTCACACCTCACCCCCTGTCATTCACTCATCATCATCCTCAATATCGCTCCCACTGACTCGCTCGTCACCACTGCTGATCACTCAGTTTTCATCATCACGATCACCACCGCCATCGCCATCATCATCAACATCATCATCATCACGATCACCATGCCGTCCTGATTATCGACCATCGGTCGAAGTGAACTGTGAAGAAATCTCGAGCGGGAACTACCTCCCCAAGGCCCCGCGCTTCATGTTTGAATCCGAAGCGGTCATCGGCCTGCTATAGCAGGCGTCGCGTAGCAGCCGTAGCACTTGAGCACCCCGAGGAACCTCGTATGTGAGTGGACTGCGAAGAGGCTCTGGCGGGACCCCCTTCGTTGTCTGTGGGGCCCACAACTCACGTTACTGATCCGAGCGGGTCATCGGAACCCGATATTTGTAATTATTCTGGGCCTTTTCGAGCTCGACCATGGCAAAACTCCCTTCGCCACGTGTATGCGGAACATGCAGATCCCCCGGCCATGCGCGCGACAATTTCAGGAACGCTGGCCGCCACCGTCCTTGCGGGAGGCGTTCAGGAAGTTTGACAACGCAGCGGTGAATTCCAGGGCTGAAGCGGAACAAATCGCGGCAAAGCTGGGTTTCGCGCTGCCTCCCGCCCTCCCGTTTGCGCGCGGCCGAGAATAACTCGAAGCCTGCGGGGTTGTCCCAACGGCTTGCTCCCGCCCCCCAGCTGCTCGCAGGTTTGTCCCAACGGCCTGGCCCGCGGGTTTGCCCCAACGGCTTCGCGATCTGGCCATCGGAAAACGCACCTTTGCCGGCCGCGGCGGCGACGGCCCCAAAAAACATTGACCTACGTGCCCTGGCCACACGAAGGAGAGGCGCACGAGGAGAAACGCGACCCGCAAGGCTCGCAGGTCCCACAGGTCCACCATGCCCCACAGGCCAAACAGGTCCCCCAGATCCAACATGTCCCATAAGTCCTGCAGGCCCTACAGGCCGCACCGCGTGGGGACCACAGGCCCCACAAGTCCAGCAGGTGCCACAGACTTCATAGGTCGCACAGACCACGCAGGTCGCAACGGCCCCACACGTCGCCCGTGTCCCACAAGCCCCTCAGGTCTAGAACCCCCCACGAATCCTACGGGGCCCAAAGGTCGCATCCTAGTACCCTGACATCCTAGCATTCTCACCATCGCTCGTCGTCGATGATGGCGACTCGTATGCGCAACACAAATTTATCATGTTGCGTTTTTCCGTCGGAGTCATTTTCTCTGCACCCTCTCCGCAGGATCACACCCTCCGCCTCCATGCTCTCACGCTCACGCATTCATCATCATAATGATCAGCATCGTCATCACCAACATCACTCGCTCATTCACTGACTCATCCGTTCATTCACATACCCACAGTCTCGCGCACTCCTCCTCCTCCTCCTCCTCCTCCTTTTCCCCCTCCTCTTCCTCCTCCTCCTCCTCCTCCTCATCATCATCGCTCACTCACTCACTCGCTCACTCATTATCGTCCTCGCTAACGCACCCACTCACTCAATCGCCACTCTCACACTTCCTCTTCTTCCGGCCCATCATCGTCATCGCTCATCAGGATCCTCAGTGACGCACCCACTCACTCACTCACTCGCCACTATCACTCATCACTCGCCCATCATCATCCCCAGCACCACTGCTGTCGTCATCATCATCATCATTATCATCATCATCATCATGGTTTCATCATGATCACCGACCATCGGTCGAACTGAAATTTGATGACGTCTCGAACGGGACCCCCGTCACAAAAAGGCCCCGCGTTTCATGTTCGAATCCGAGGCGGGTCATTGGCCTACCACAGCAGGCGAAGCGATTAAGCACCCCAAGGAGACTCGTTTGTGAATGAATTGCGAGGACGTGTCGAGCGGGACCTCCCTCCCTAAGGGCTCCGTGCTTCTTGTTCGAGTCCGAAGCGTGTCATCGGCTACCATAGCAGACGTAGCACGTCAACACCCCAGAGGGCCTCGTCAATGACTGAAATTTGAGGAAGTGTCGAGCGGGAGCAACCTCCCTAGGGGGCCCACATTTCATGCTCGAATCCGAAGCGGGTGATCGGCCTAACATAGTAGGCGTAGCAGCTGAATACCCCAAGGAACCTCGTGTGTGAATGACTTGTGAGGACGTATCGAGCGGGACCCCCTCGGTAAGGTCCCCGCGCTTCATGTTCGAATCCGGAACGGGTCATCGGGCCATCATAGCAGGCATAGCACTTGAGCGCCCGAAGGGGCCTCGTGGCCTCGTCTGTGAATGAATTGTGAGGGAGTCTCGAACAAGAACACCCACCTTGAGGGCCCCGCGCTTCATGTTCGAATCCGAGGCGGGTCATCGGCCTACCGTAGCAAAAGCATAGCATTTGAGCACCCCGAAGAGCCTCGTCTGTGAGTGAATTGCGAGGAAGTCTCGGGCGGGAGCCCCCTCTCTACAGGGCCCGCAACTCATGGTGCTGATCCGGACGGCTCATCAGAACCTTTGAACTGTCGTCATTTTTGGCCTCTTCGGGCTTGAGTATGGAAGATGTCCTTCTGCCGCGTGTATGCGGAACATGCTGACGCTCTGGCCGCCCGCGCAACAAATTCTTGAACGCGGGCCGCCGGCGCTCTTGCGGGAGACGCCCAAGAAGTTCGACAAGACAGCGGTGAACTCCAGGGTCGAGGCGGAGCAGCTCGCGGCAGAGCTGGGCTTCGTGCTGCCTCCCACCTGTGCGCGGCCGTGAGCAGCTCCCTGCCTGCGGGGCTGTCCTGGCGGCTTGGTCCCGCCCCCCAGCAAATCGCGGGATTGTCCAAACGGCCTGTCCCGCGGGGTTGCCCCAACGGCTTCGCGGTCTGGCCATCAGAAAATGCGCCCCCGCCGGCCGTGGCGGCGACAGCGCCAAAGAGAATCGGCTTCTCTGCCCCGGCCTGGAGGAGGGAAAGGCGCACGAGGAGAAACGCGACCCGCAGGGCTCGCAGGCCCCACATGCCCCACGGGTCAAGCAGGTCCCGCAGGTCCAACAGGTCCCATAGGTCCCACACTGGTCGCACAGGTCCTACAGGTACCACAGCCCCCACAGGTCGCACACGCCACACAAGTCGCACAGGTCCCACAGGTCGCACTTGTCCCACAGGCCCCACAAGTCTCGAAGCCCCCACGAATCCTACGTGCCCCACAGGTCAGGTCGCATCCTGGTATCTTGGCACCCGAGCATTATCACCATCGCTCGTCGTCGATGATGGCGACTCTCATGCGCAATCATAACCTTATCATGTGCAGCCTTTGCGTCGGAATCATCCTTCTGAGTCGTTTTTTACGGTCCCAAGGCCTGGTAAGGGCCCCCAAAGGTAGAAAATAACGCAAAACCGCCCGCCACGATTTTTTCATGACCCGATGGGGGTCTGGGGAGAAGGCCCCCGCCCCTGGCCCCCCAGAAGGTAACCTGGCTTCTGAGAGGCGCCGTGCCTTCTCAGAGGTCGGGGTCGGTCAGGCCTGGCAGGATCCTGCAAGATCCTGCAGGACCCTGTACCCAAGCCCAGGTCAATGCACCCCTGGCCCTGCAATACCGTGCAAGATCTGGCGCTCTGATTGACCCCCGTTTGCCTTGACCCCTTTCTCTTGAGCCCCTGAGAGAGCAGTCCCCGCCCCCTCTCCCGCCCTCCTGCGCGCCGCGGGCCGTCCTCCTCCAACTCCTCCCATGTACGCAGGTCCCTTTCCCTGATTGCTCCTCCTCCTCCTCTCACGCGGCGAGGTTTCCTTTGGCGTTCCAGGTCCGCTATGACACGCATCGGTGGACAGAGGAAACAGAGCAGCGCAGTGGTAAGGGATGGGTGGGCGGGGTAGGATGTCAGATGTGGCGCGAGTGCGCCCAGCTTGACCTCCCCCTCTCTCCCTCGAGCCCTGCGCGGTAGGATCGGTGATCCTCCTCAGAACGTGTGTTGGCGCAAGCGTGTGCTTGTCCACCGAAGCCCTTCAATACGGCGCAGGCGGTGTAATGACGGCCGACGCAGGCTGTGAACTATCGGTGGAGCCGAACGGGTCAGACAGACATTGGGCTAGCACACGTCCCGAGGATCATCGAGAGGACGGGGGACGGGGGGGGGAATCTAGGGATAGCACGAGACCAGTGGTCGCAATGGGAGGCCCCGGCGTTCCCGACATGAGGTAATAGCACACAGGCATTCCCATCGCGATGTACATGAGCGACTCAAGCACGTACCAGCCGCAGACACAGCCGCCGCTGAGGATGGGCCGCAGCAGCGCAAAATCAATCACTTGACACCAGCCAGCACCGAAAAGCACCTTCGACGCGTCCAGCAAGAGCTGCCTTCGGCCCCGGCAGTTCGCCTCGGTCGAGTACTTGTAGGGGAGCACCCAAGCAGCCGCGAACAAGGAAAAACACTGAAACTGCCAGTGATAAACGTCGACGGGGTCATTGCAAACAATCATGGTTGCAAGAAGAAAGCCTCCGGCGGCCGCCACTTCCCTGCGAGCCAGAATGGCGCATCGGGGCATCAACGTCCACAAATGCAGTCGTGCCACTGGAACATATGGTAAAACAAATTCTGTTTACCCAAAACCACTTTCAAAAGAACAAGGAGGATAATATGATGGTAGGTCGGGAGGTGGAAGATGATCAATGATGTTGCTGCTCTTGAAACTGATGCATCAAGATTCGCTTTGCGATCGCACCGGTTTATCGTAAACAAGCATTGGATGATACCACACGGCTGCATGAACGGTGCACGTCGCTTGGGCTTCCATTGTAAAGCCACAGTGGTTTCGCTACGATGTTGAGCACATCAACAACACTTCTTGGTCACGCTTCTGTCCGTGTTTTTTTTCGTGTTGTTTTTATTCGTTTTTGCATTTTCATCGTAAGTTAGCAAGTCAAACTTTACCAGTTATGTCCCCCGAGCCAGTCGACGAGCAACATTAACAGGGAACATCAATAGACGCTGTCCAAACCCTGCTGAGGAGGGTGTTGACAACGATAACCGTCAACGCAGTCAATAATCACGAATTCAGTCACGCTGCCGAAGCTAGGTGCACCATTATCGACGTAGCGTTTGTGAATCATCAACCTAGTATCAAACGCATTGCTCTTACCACTGGCCCCTCCCGAAAACAGAAACATCAAACGTACTGTTTGTCCGGTACTCCACGCGTAGTCTCCAGGATGGCTCGATCAAGCTCGACGAGTCAAATCCTTATGTCTAGCATGGGCAGGACAAATCGTAGCCTCCGTGGGTGAATTTCGCCAGGAATGGCTGGCATGCCCCTCCTCGAATCGCGAAGATTTCCGAATGATTGAAAGCTGTCGCGCAGGAGCCGAAATCTACCACAAGCGAACTGTTCCCCGAAGGCTGCGTACAGCAACAATAGCTCTGACTCCCCACCCGGCAAGCTGGGGCTGATAAACTTTGGACTGCGTCCTCTGGCTGTCCGTGCCATCCCGTCCGTTCCACGTGCTCAAACAACTCGGCCCCAGGACACCCCGGGATTCTCGCAACTCCGCGACGAATGACCGTCTGCCTGCCCCATACGCTCTGGCGGCCTGGCGCCAGGACTCCCTAAGAACCCTGCCCCACACGCCATGGCAACCGGGTCCTGGGTGGGGATGGCTCGAAGCAATGTGTGTGTGCGTGTGTGTGTGTGTGTGCACATTTGTTGTACTATTCTTCCGCCAACTTCGCCAGGGGAAAACGTAGCTCAGTCACTCAAGCCGCGCGGTCCTGGAAACCATCGTCGAACTTAGCGGACCAAACTTCCTCGTGCATACGCATGGACGCATACGTGTGGACCCACACGCAGGCGCGAACCTGGGCAACCATCAATAATCATGTTAACGTCGCGAACGCTGACTTGCGTACGAAACAAAGATGCCAATGCGCACAAATGTATGCACATGCACGTGCCAGTGCACATACGCACTTACGCACTCGTGAATTTCTGCACGATGGTGCAAACTCGTGCCGTTCAAAAGCACACGGGCACGCAAGCGCACATCACCCACACGCAACCGCACAATAGATCATCGACGATGGTTCACAGCCCTCCCCCCAGATAGGGTGGGTCCCAGGGTTCCACAGCCCCCCCCAAGATGGGAGGGGGGGGACGACGACGATGACGACGACGCAGACGCAGACGCAGACGCCGACGCCGAAACCGACGCCGACAACGACCAGGACGCAGACGCCAACGCCGACAGAAGACGACGATGACGACGACGGAAGATGACGACGACGAACCATCCCACACCCACAAAGGGGTGGGGAGCACAGGCACCCTCCACCACGCCACAGGGCCACGACCACAGGGGGGGTGGGGGGGAACGATCCTATTGGCGAGGTCTTCGCGTGGCTCACGGAGGTACCCATCCAGCGGGGGAAGGGGGGTAGCTCGATCCCATATACATTGGGGTGGGGTGGGGGGGCGGTGCAATCCTGGATCACAGATGCCCACATCCACAAGGGGATAATGCATGGGCGCAAGCATGCGTGGACAGATGGACGCTCATGAGTGGATGATGTGTGCATCACACACGCGCGCATGCAAGGACATGCGTGCAACCATGAGCGCACCAGCGTTGGTGCGTGCGCATGAGTTCGCGCTTCTGCTCTTTTTCTCTGTCCGCATCCTCGTCCTCCTCCTGGTGCGCCGATCCCCGTCGGACCCGCGCATGGCCGCAACGTCTTCCGCACTGAGGGCGCCGCGCAGCATGGTGCAACCTGGCACGGCTCGATTTTCGGTGTAGAGAGGGCCAGAGGTTGGAGTGGATGACGACGGAGAGGGTTTTTTGACCTCGACCGGCCCACCACAGAAGCCTCCAGGGCGACTGCAGACTACATCTGTGGGAATTGCAATGAGTGCACGGAGGCTTACACCAGGCGACGGCGCCGAGCGCGCTTGTGAAGGCACCAGCTGGGACAGAAGAGGCATCAGCCAGCTGCCCAAGACATCTACCTCCACTGATCGCGCACAGGCTGAAGGGTGTCGAGGGGGTGGTTCGGCACCTGACGAGAGACCATGACGACGGTGAGGAGGAGGAGGAAGAGGAAGAGGAGGAGGAGGAGGAGGAGGAGGAGGAGGGGGAGGAGGAGTGAGGAGGAGGAGTGAGGAGGAGGAGGGGGAGGAGAGAGGAGGAGGAGGAGGAGGAGAAGGAGGAGGAGGAGGAGGAGGAGGAAAATGAGGAGGAGGAGGAGGGTGGAAGGGGGAGGAGGAGGAGGAGGAGGAGGAGGAGGAGGAGGAGGACGAGGAGGAGGAGGAACAGAAAGACACTGTGGGCTCTGAAACAGGGGATTCGACCCACCAAGTCTATCTGTCATTGGCACGCGGCATGGTATTATATCATACGCGCTGCGGCGTCAGAACTGCCTGGGGCGTCCACTCTTAGGGGGGGGTATTGGTGAGATACTTTCAAAGACTTCGACCGGTTGCGCCAGCGACTTTCCACGAAGAGCCTGCATGCAGGTCGATGCAATGCAGAGGCGCGGGATCGAACGCCTCTGCTACCCTCATCGAATCTCCTTCCTCCGAATCTTTGCGACTGGCTCTTCCCCGACCTCCCCGCACGAGAATAGGGCATCTGCACGCGCCGCTCGCTCTGAAGCAACGCGACACCGCACAATACTCTCGTAGTAGTTGTAGTCGCCATAGTACTTTCTTGTGGCCTGTAATCGGTAGCGGCCGTCGTGAAGACCTACGCAGTAGTATATGTTCGCAGGTCGATGGGCCTCGTGTAGTGTTTTGCTGGCCCCTATAATGCTCGGATTAGGGTCTGTCCGATGTGTGTGTGTGTGTTTTGATGATGTGCTGGTCTCTGCAGCTGCACGCCTCCCAACGCACGGCACCTGATCTTATACGATGCTTGCCACCATCACCACCACCGAGACTGCAAGCACGATCGCCACCATCACGATAACAGCCATCGTCCTCACTGCCACGTTGAGGGGAAACTCAACTTCAAACAAGGGCGACGTCGGCGTGGAGAACATCGGGCTCCGCATCGAGCCGCATCGTCGATGCATCGGCGATGCGGCGCGATCCTCCGACCCCATCTACTCCGACCCCACCTAGGAGGCCCAGAATGTCGCCCCTCTCCCTCCTTATTCTGCTACCCGCCTTCCCACAGACCTCCGACGCCATCAAATATCCTGACGTCGCTGGCCCCGTCGGCGGCGCGCCGAGGGGGGGGAAGCGAGAGGAGAGGCAGACCTTCTCAGAAGGCGGTGGGGCTACTCGGAAGCCCTCCGACCTTCCGAGAAGCCCCCCGCCTTCGGAGGAGGCTGAGGAATCCTGTTTTAGGTCTGGCATCGGACCTTGGACGAATCAATAAAAATACCAAACATGCTAAACCAAGGATCAAAAGTGATCAAACAATCGTCCCCAGACTGTTTCTTGACTGTTCTTGAATAATCCCCCTGTAGAGGGACATGGCCGACCTAAAGACTGTCGGAGGGTGAGCCTTCTGGGGAGGCCCGTGCCCTCTGCCTTCCCCGCGGGGCGCGCCGCCGACGCCTGGGCTCTTGGCCCTCCTCCTGAGCACTGCATTGCCTCCCGAGCACAGCAGCCTCAGGACGGCCCCTCCTCGTCCTGCTCCTCATCCTCCTCCTCCTCGTCCTCCTCCTCCCCCTCGTCGTCGTCCTCCTCC
>CAUYUJ010017294.1:595149-655149 GCA_963575745.1 Prorocentrum cordatum
CCCGAGGGTCGTGCATGTCTGCGGCGTGCTGCGCGCGGTCAGCTGCGTCGAGTAGTGCGTTCTGCCTATCCCGCCGAATGAAGGGACACTTGAAAGCACATGCGCGGTGCAACGCCTGCTCTGCTCGAGCTAACTCCATGTCGATGCGGGTAGCTGCGGCCTGGTATATCTGGGTGGCACGATCCACGGTGTCGAAGAAAGTCCACTGTCTGGGTCGAAGCTGCCGACTCCGCGGGGCTCCGATGGGCTCCACGGGTCTGACGTCGTCTGGACTCAGGGCGATTGCCTACCAGAGGCGGAAGCCCAAACTAAGGATCACTGTCCGCCGCGCTCTTCTCCACCGTCGCGAGAGGCTCCGAAGGGCGTTGGAGTGTTGCACTATGGTCCACGATGCCTGACTCAACCACGGTTTCCTCGGTGCTCGGGTGGCGAGCGCGAACGACTGCGTAGCAGACCACCGCAAGTGGTCAACAAAATATGCAATCTGCGAGTTAATGGAGCTCCTCTGGTCCCGCAGCTCACCCTGGCATGCGGATGCTGGTTTCCATTCGAAATCTTGGAGCAGACGCTGGAAATAAGATCTGCAAGCAGGGTCCCGTAAAGACTCGTCCGTGTACTTCGGCGGGAAAGGAACACGTGCCTTTACGAGGGCGCCCTCAACTCCTCTGGTCACGGCCTCCGCCTCCAGCAAACCGAAGATACCTTCGAATTGGCACCCCAAGACTCGATGGTCATCGCGGCTTTTCGTAGCGCGGGGGACGAGGAGGCAATGTTCGTGTGCAAGCTCGTATCGGAGTCCGGGGTTCGCGGGAGGGTCAGAAAATGTAGTCTCGATGCCTGGACGTCAGTTGTTCATGAGCTCGTCCAGTGTACATTTTATTGCCGAGATGTGCTTGACCGCTCTTGATCCGTGTGACGCTCGGATGACGAATCTTCGCCATGCGGATGGAATTTTCTTACTCTGCTTCGGCGCCTCCCACGTGCACGTTCACCACCGAACCAAGCCGGGCATTCGCGTCGATGCCAAGGAAGATGCCATTCATAGGATCGGCGGCGACTGGACTGAGATCCATGAGCAACGCGTGCCCAAAGTCCGTCTTGTCTTGTGCGGAGGCTGCCTCGATTGGAGAGTGGCCCGAAACGAGATGTAATTGGAAGAGCCCGACTTTGATTATTACTTGAAGGAGTTTGGGCGAGATTGGTTTGATTGTTCTGACTAGATATCGAAGGTCATGCAATATCCATATCTGAGTTCCGTCAGTGCCCGAGGATGTCGCCCCTGAGCGGTGCATCGTGTAGTGGGGGCCGCTGTGCTGCCCCTCCCCATGGATCCGGGCCTCTTGGATGCATGCTACGTGGGCTCCAGAGCGCCAGAACAAGTCATCCGAGAGAAGCATTCTCGAGGTAGACCGCACGCTTGCTTCGTGCATGATATCAGCCGCTCGCGAGGACATAGTGTGTAGACCTTGGCAGTGGAAACCTTTGGCGAATTAAATATGATCAACGCTCAACTCCATGCCAAGATGTGGCGATGTCCAAGTTCTTTTTTTGCCAGGGCCAAAAGATTATGGCCATGTCTGCAGTGGCGAATCGGGTCGCCCATGTGTTGGGCGGCTCGAGAGTTGGCAGCTCGCTGCCTCCGCGCAAAGCCCCGATAGGGAGAAGAAGAGGAAGGAGGGGACAAGGGTAAGGACGGTGGGGCCGCAAAAAATCTCGAGCAATATATGCGATGGAAAGAATCGGCATCTTCGTGCCACTAATCATTCAAGAGCTAGTTCCACGCATGATCAACACTCAACTCCATGCCAAGATGTGACGATGTCCAAGTTCTTTTTTGCCAGGCCAAAAGATTATGGCCATGTCTGCAGTGGCGAATCGGGTCGCCCATGTGTTGGGCGGCTCGAGGGTTGGCAGCTCGCTGTCTCCGCGCAACTGAAGCCCCATACCCACCTCCAAAGAGTGTCTTGGCTCGTTGGCAGATCGCTTCCGCCAGGACTGAGCAAGGGGCAGGGGGGCACGCGTAGGCGCGAGACGTCCAGAACAAGCCTTGCGAGGCCTTCCCTCGCAAGGTGATGTGAGGTTCGCCGGTGGCGCTGCAGCGTGCCTGGATACCATCGCAGACACAGAGAACACGATCTAACTCAGGAAAGTTGAAAGACAGGAAGATCGTGGCCTTCCGCCTTCCGCCAGGGAATGTGATACTGGGAGTAATCCACACGCTGAAACTTTGCCTTGAAGAGGGTTACTAACTCAAGAAGCTGCGGCACGAGCCAGAGTCTGGATGAGGCTGGGTTTTCGAGCAAAACGAACAGGCCGGCGGCGGCAGCAGCCTCTATCAGATTTAGGACGTGTGACAACATCAGGTTGGCTTCATCCACCTTCGACTGGTCAGCAGCCGAGAGGGATGGAAGGCCGAAAAGACAATCGTCACTGCGGAGAGGGGGCGGATTTTTTTTTTATATATATATATATATATCGAGCGCCTCCAGGCGGAGATGACCACCGTAGCCAACGAGATGAGCAGCGCCAGCACCGTCGGCAGCGCAGATATTGCCGCGACCATGCAGCAGAAGTTGGCCTTGTTCCAGAACCTCACCCAGATCTCGACCCAGGCACCGGCGGTGAACATGGCCGTCGATGCTGGCCCAACGGCTCCGGCACCAGGCTGGACCAGGCCCTGCGGACGAAGGCGCTGCCGCTGCCATTGTTCCGGGTGCCCGCGATCACCTACAAGCCCCCCTGTGGCCAAATGCTGCGCAGTCGCCGTTGGAAGGTCCTTCGGTGGCGGTCGCAGCCCCTGGAGGGGCGTAGCACTGTCTACGAATGCATCCGAATTCATACCGGGGAGACATGCTCACCTTCTTTGCTGCGATCTTCGTCGCGGTCCTGGGGGTGGCACTCCCAATGCCAGCCAGGCCGACAGAGCGGACCGTCCTGTCCCGGCCACGCCAACTTCTACACCCATATCTTCTCCTTCTGCCACACCAGCGGAGATGGTTCACAATTTTTTGCGGCAAACACTTCTCGCCGCGCATGCTTCCCGGCCCCACGCACCCAGGGCAGGTCATTCCCGTGCGGGAGCTCAGGGCTGGTCTGTTGAAGGGCGCCGAGCTGTTCGCCCAGTGCCTGGCCTTCTCGCAGGCCGTGCCATCCTGCCCCGACTGCAGGCTGGTCTGCCCCACGCTGTCTTGTCCAGCGCCGAACCTCTCGTACCCGAGATTTGCGGCGCCCAACCTCACGTGCTAGGCCCCGCTGGTGCACCTTGCCTGCCCCGAGGTTCCTCAGGCGCCGCCGATCAATCTGTCCTGTCCTGTCGCCTACGCCTAACCCGCCGAGGAGGATTTCTTCGGCTACGAGCTGCCCCCCCTGACAGTTGGCGCGCTCGTCGGCAGCGCGGGCAGCGCGGGTGCCTCCTCGTGGGGAAGGCGCCGGAGTCGAGGGGGCCAGGACGACAACGGGGGAGTGGGGGGGGCGGCTAGAGCGCAGGTCGCTCAGCTGCGCCGGCGCCAGCCTCTCCAGCGCGCCTGATGGCGTCGCCGGGGGACTGGGTCCTCATGCGGCATGATCTACCAGGGCCCGAAGTCTGGCACGAGCGCCCCATCATTGGGGCATCGGTCGCACAGCCCTCCCTCGTCTCCACTGTCACTAACGACGGAGATCACTACGCAGAGGACCTCAGCCAGCAGAACTACGACATTGCGGAGGTGAGGTGGGTCGGCCAGCCCGGGGTCGCTCCAGTCGGCGCGGACGGGCGGCGGATTCACAGGTTCCAGAACCCTCCCGATGCGGCTACCTTCGAGCAGCTGAAGCGCGACGGCGCCCTCATGGTGGGGGGCCGCGTCGCGGCGCCCGCTGCCGCAGGCGCTGTCGCTGCCGTGCCCGGGGGTGCAGGAGCCGCTGGAGCCGCAGTCCCGCACAGAGGAGCCGGCGTGGCAGGTGTCGCGGGGCGTGCTGGCGCTGCTGCGCCCGCGGCGCCCCCTGACTCAGTGTGGGTCGCGACTGAGGACTGCCACGGACTCTCTCGTGGTCAGGCGCTCCCCGACCCGCTCCCCGACGGCGCGCAGGTGCTTGGGGATTGCGCAGCGGCCCCCCTCCCAGCGGGCAACGTGACGGCCCGTCTGGTTGCGCCCCGAGACCTGGAGAGCTACGTGGTTGACGATCTCAGGGTGACGCACGCGAAGTTCAATCTAGGGGGGGTGCGACGACGGCCCTTCTCCGACGCCGTGGACCACCAGCTGGCGGACGAGCCAGAAGGGGGGGTCATGGTCGAGGGCCCTCGCACCTGCCCGCCCCTGGTGCGCTCTTGGCGTGACGCCGGGCTCTCGGCGGCGACCCGCCACGAGAGCTGGGTCCGCGGCGGCAGGATCCCAGAGGGGGGCCGCTCGGTCTACGAGCACGAGGTGATCTGCAGGGTGCTCGAGTCGATGCTGAAAGTGGACCAGCTCAACATCGGGGCTCTGCATTCGGCCGAGCTTCTCGCGAGGCGCCTCCAGCTCATCGCGGACGCGCACTGCGGCTCGCCGCCCAACCCCGACTACTCGGCCAGTGACGTCTACATGGGCCTCGCCACCAGGAAGGACGGGGCGCCCGCGGTGCCGGCTTTCCAGAAATACATCGCCGAAAGCTTGAAGGACAGGTCGGCTATCCCGGAGGAAACACGCAAGGCGAAAGAGGAGACCAAGTTGAGGAGGAACAACCCCAAGCGTGCCCCAGGCGGAGCTGGGGCAGATGGCGGATGACCTCCTCAGGCTGGAGGCTCGGGTCGACCTCCAGCCGACATCAGGCCCCCCAGCGGGAAGTGCCCGCCGCAGTTTTGTCTTCTCAGCCTGACCGCCAGCGTGACCTCTTCCCGCTGCCGTCGGCGGTGCAGACACTGCCCACGAGGCCTGGGGCCTCGGGGTGTGTTCGCCGCAGGCTAGCACGTCGCCGCACCCCTGAGGCGGAGTGCAACGAGGTCATCGAAGGCCTCCACATGCCACACCCTCCTGCGCTGCCACGCGGCGCCCCCGACGCTGCTAAGAGGGAGGCCCATCGGGCCATCTTTTCCCAGGTGAAGGCTGCCCCAAGAGCCGACACCGCGCATCACCCGCCGCGAAGCCGCTCGTGAGCTTCTGGCAAGCAGCCTCTCGTACACCGGCGACGAGGCCAAGAGTCCGGTGGTGCAGCATGACAGATCTCGTGCTGATATCACCAGAGCGGGATCGGCAGCGCCCCGGGTGGAGACGGTGATCGACCCGGTCGGGAGGGAGTATCTACTGCATTTCGAGACGCGGATGCCACGCTCTGCTGATGAGTGGGGTCAGATCGTCGAGACCGAGCCCCCCATCACCCCGTACATGGACGACTACCTGCGGTGGCATCAGGACGCTTACACCACTTTCGTCGGTGACCTTGTGGCCGCAGGCATGGCGTCGTTCTCTTTCAATCCTAAGGACATCGTGACCCCGTTTTTCGTGGCCAAGAAGAACAGCGCCTCGTCTGGCATGCTCATTTTCCGAACAGGCGTTTCCGCCACGCGCCCCCTCAGAGCATGGGCACGTCGGCGGCCTACGGGAGGATCGATTTCGGGTGCGTCTCCGACGACAGCGGCAAGTTCAGGGACATCTTGTACTGCGCCCAGGCCGACATACGCAACTACTTCTACATGCTGGGCCTCAGTGAGGAGGTCGGCTTGTTCTTCTCACTGCCACCTGTGCCCGAGGCTATGCTGTCGCAGTGGGGTCGCAGCGCGGTGGACGCCCCTCAGGTGGACCGCGGGGGTTGGGGTTTGGCCCTTCCTCTCGGTGGTCCCGATGGGGTGGAACTGGGCCTTCTGGCTTGGGCAGCGGTGCAACGTCTTCCGCTGCTTGCAGGCGTCCTCGCTGGGTCCTGAGCGTCTGCTCACGGATCACGGTCCAGTTCCATCTCTGGAGGGGGGTATGCCGTGTCTGCTGCCCTATTGTGATAACATCAACGTGGTGGGCACTGACCCCGCACGATGTGATAGCATGCTCGATGACATCATTGCCGATTGGGCGTCCTTCGGTGTCGAGGTCCACGAGGTGGCACGAGCCTCGCCGACTTTCACCAGCCTGTGGCGTCTCGTCGACGGAGTGCAGGGCATGGTGTTCTCGAAGCCCGAGCGCTCCGAGAAGCTCCGGCAGGCCTGCCTCTCGCTAGAGAGCAGGCCGAGGGTCACAGGGCAAGAGATTGAACGTATTGTTGGTCACGTCATTGATCACATTATGCTTCGGCGCGAGTTGCTATGTATTCTCAGGAACCTTTACGATTTCATCAGATACCATTACACAGACAGAGTACGCCTGTGGCCCTCGGCGGCACTCGGAGTTTTCCAGTGCCGTTCGCTGCTGCGCACTATGTTTAACAATTTGAGAATTCCGTGGAGTTCCACAGTGGTCGCCACAGACGCATGCCTCTCAGGGATGGCCGCGGCTACAAACTCCCTTCCTTCCTCCAGCGTTGCGTCCATCGGAAGAACCAGCGAGAGGTGGAGGTATCAAGTTCCGTCAGCTATTTCAGCACGTACGTCTGCGCTGGACCCCACTCTGGACTCCTACGGGGACGCGATGGAGATCAACAAGGGGCGCCGTCTTGGGGAGCAGCTGGATGTCTTCGGGGACGTCAACACCGTCTTAGGCTTCAAGGGCTCCCACAGCGAGGACCCCTGGGAGCTCGATCCCGATTTCCGCCAGGCCCCCCTCGAGTTCCTCAAGGAAGAGCTCCAGAGCGAGGTCTTCGCAGCCCCCTTCCACGTCTCGGAGGCCGTCACCGCCCTGGAGGCGCGGGCTAGCAACGCAGGGTCCAAACATATACTTCGGCCCCTCAGGGCCTTCAACAAGCGGCACATGAAGTTAGGCGACAACCTGGGAACCATATTGGCCCTTTCCAGATGCAGATGTTCGTCTTTCGGGCTCTTCCTGTGCTGTCGCCGGGAGGCCTCCTACTCCATCGCAGCCAATGTTCGGTTCGAGCACCGCTGGATCCCGCCCGAGTTCAACCGATCCGACCACGGCTCGCGCCGCTGGGAGACCAAGGATGGAGACGTCTCGCCTCCGAAGGGCCCCCGCCCGCCGCGCTGTCCAGGGAGTCCGCCCACTCGACAAGGCCGGCCTGCGAGGTCGGCCGTTCGTGGGCAGCTCGCGCGAGGAGCGGGCCGCCAGGAGGGCGACGGCCTCATGCGAGTTCCACGGCGCCCAGGAGGGCATCCATTCCTTCTTGGAGGTGAACGCTGTGGCCCCCGCCACGCAGGACGTCTACTTGGACTGCATGCTGGGGCTCAAGCGTTTCGTCGTGGCCCGCGCCCTCTCGCTGGCGACCCCAGCCGAGGACGACCGTGCGCTGACGAACTTCGCCAACTACGCCTGGGCAAAGGGCCTCGACAGAGGGGCCGTCCACCGGACCTACGCAGCCTTTCCCTCAGAGCACCCCGACTTTTCCCAGCGGGGCGCGCTTCGCCTCCCATGGTTGTCGCGAGCGACGCAGGGATGGGAGAGGCTCGACCCAGGACTCACGAGGCCCCTGATGCCGTGAATACTGACCTGCCTGATCGCCCTGATCATGATTGTCAACCTCAAGGCGCCCATGGCAGCGCTCATGGTGCCGCCGTTTTCCCCGAACCTGCTCAGGGAGGATATGGTGCCCCCGTCGGCGTCGCCCCCCTTCTTCGTGCTGTACCTCCTCTCCAGCGACCGCGGCGAGGTGAGCAAGGTCAGGAACTCCGACGAGTCGATCACGCCCGACTCCGTCGAGGCGGAGTGGCTCGACGATCTGATGTGCGCGGTCAAGAGCGGCTTGCCGCGACGCCCGCTGTTCAGGCTCACCGCGCCTCAGCTGCGCTACGAGGCGCACGCACTCATCCAGCAGCAGGAGGCCACGCTCCCCGCCGCCATCACGAAGAGGGCCAGGGACGCCCCAGGGCAGCTCGAGCGCCTCCTGCGCGAGCACCTGTGCTGTCAGCGCAAGCGCGGCGCCAGCGGCCAGGGCCCCCACGGGCCCAAGGTCCGCCGCGGCGTTTCGGGCCGCCACCCGGGCTCGCCAGCGTCATCCCGCCGTTCGTCGAGCTCATGCGCGGTTCCGCCAACCTCTCCAGCGCCGTGGGCGAGCGCGGGCTCGCAGCCGAGGGCTGGGACTACATCGACGGGGCTCAGGCCGACCTCACAGACCCACAAGTGATCGCCTGCTTTCGCCAACGTATTGGGTCTAGACAGCTGCGTGGTTTGCACTTTGGCCTCGACTGTCAGACCTGGTCCAGAGCCATATATATATAAATAGATATGCGTATATATAGCCCCTAATCCAGCTGTGCGGCTATGCTATGTTGTGTGCCATGCCGAAAGGGGCTTGGCCTAATGCGACTGAGGTTCAGTGTAAGCCCAAATGGCCTACAGCCTGAAAGCCCTACGGGGCTGGCGGATGTTATCTGTCACGTCTGTTGTGATTGGAGTTTGCTGCGCAGGACGGAAGGGGATGCATGTGTGATAATTTGGCTCAAGGGACCGCTCTGAGAGAAGGGGCACGAGACCTCGTTTTCTCCCATGGTAGCGGAGCCCGTGGCGTGAAATCCATACGGACCGCACGCGGGCTCCTGGCGCCGACCTCGGGCGCTAGCGGCGGTGGCGAGCGCGCCCTTGGCGCTGCCGCGCTGGCTACGACGCGGAGGACAGGGCCAGCGGACGAGAGACGGAGGCTGAGATTTCGGCATGGATGGGAGATCCGCTGGTGCCTCTAGTTGACACAAAGTTACTCGGGAAGCCCAAGCCGTACTCAGGCCAGAAGACGGACTGGCAGCAGTGGAAGGATGTATTCAAGGCCCACATAAGGGGCGCTGGATACGGATTTAGCGATGAGCCTAGACATGGCGGAGAAACAAGACGATCCAATCCCGTTCGGGCCCCTGGGCGCAGAGAAGAAGCAACATCCGCGAACGCTCTCGTTCATTCTGAGTCAGGTTCTGACGGGTGCGAGCCTCCAGTTGGTGATGAACGTTCCTGGCTATAATGGCCTAGAGGCTTGGATGCAGCTCGTCAAGCAGGAGGAACCAGTGACGGGAGCTGCGCAGGCCACGCAATTGATGAATATTTTGAACACGAAGTTCGACGGAGGTGTCTCGCAATTTCCAGAGCAGCTGCAGAAGCTTGAGGGTCGGTTCCAGCTCTGCGAGAAGCAGCGCAACGAACTTCTGAGCGACGCCCTCAAGCAAGCGATTCTCAAGGCGAGCGCCCCGTCGGCCATCAAGGCGCATATCGATTTGCAGACGTTCGCGACGTCCACGGAGCTGAAGGATACGATGAACAACTACATGGTGCTCCAGGCAATCAATAGCAGTGGACCTGCTCCTATGGACATCGGAGCGATCGATGAGGGCAAGTACGGCAAGGGCAGGACAGGAAAGAGCTCAGGCGACACCAAGGGCAAGGGCACGAGCAAAAGGCGACTCCAAGGGCAAGGGCAAGAGCAAAAGCGACGGCAAAGGCAAGTCTGATGGTGGAAAAGGAAAGGGACCACAGTGCCGTCGATGCCATCGCCACGGGCATATTGCTAATAATTGCTCGAACCCTCCAGCTACACATAATGAGGTCAGCTCAGGAGAACCTGCCCAGGGAGAACATCCAGCGAAAGCTCAAGATGGGCATATCGGTGAGGTGTACGGGCAGCCGGGTGACCAGTGGATCTTCATGATTGCTGAAGAACCGACCCTGGCGATGATCCGTCTGGACGGGATCCAGAGTATCTCGGGTGATGGGGGTCCGATGTTTGCAAGCGGTGCTTGCGCACATGTGGCACCCAAGGAGTACTCGAAACACGTGCAGATTACGGAACTCTCGGAAGAGCCAGAGCTGTTCTCGGCGACTGGCAGGCGTATGCGCGTTTACGAACAGCGACTCGCCCCGTTCACCGTTGAGACTGTGTGCGGAAGGTCGGTGGAGATCGTTGTGCCGTTCCTGATCTCGGATGTTCGGAGGCCGCTGATTTCGGTCGGGCAGCTGACGAGCAAGGGTTACGTGTTTCAATTTGGTTCGGAGGGCTACATGAACAAGGATGGCCTCGCAATGAAGCTCTCTCGGGGACGGAACAGCTACTTCGTGACGGGCATGCAGAGCCCCGCATCGAGTACAACGAGAGGCAGACATAATAACAAGGGGATCGTGGCACCAGTGACCGCCGACCGAGAGGCGAATCCTCCGGGGGGCGTGAGCGAGAGCGACCAGGCAGTCGAGGACATCCCAGAGGCGCATGGGGGCCATAGCGCTGAGGGTGCCTGTGCTGCCGAGCGTGGAGGGGCAGGAGCGTCACATGCTCACCCACGTGCCCTATGCGCCATGGTGCGATAGTTGTGTATGTGGACGTGGTCAAGAGGACGCTCATCGACGTAGACAGCCAGAGGGAGAGCGACCACCGAATTCAGTTTTGGGCATGGACTACTGTTTCATGGGTATCGACGAGAAGGGTTCGGAGACGGCCACGGTCTTGGTGATTCAAGATAGCGTCTCAGGGTACATGGAAGCTGTTCAGGTTACATCGAAGGGACCATCAACGTACACGGTCGCGTTTCTGAGCAACTTCTGCGACGATGTCGGCTACCCTCGGGTGACGCTGCAGAGTGACGGCGAGCCAGCTATCGTATCGCTCGCCAGGGCACTGCTGAAGGATAGGAGTAATGACTCGAAGGACATCCAGACGCATATCACTCTGAAGCATTCGGCGCCAGGATCACACGCCAGCAACGGTCTGGCGGAGTCGGCAGTGAAGGTAGTCCAGGGACTCGTGAGGACGCTGAAGCACGAGGTTGAGAAGAAGTGCGGCGTCCAGGTCAAAGGAGACTCTGCCATCCTGAGTTGGATCATCAGGCACGTCACGTTCGTCCAGAACAGGTTCATGTATAAGCGCGACGGCAGGGCCGCCTTCGAGGACCTCAAGATGGTCAGGTTCAACTCGCCACTGTTGAATTTCGCAGAAAATGTGCTTGCCAAGTGGTCAGGGGTTCCTGACAACAGGCTGGCCACAGCCTGGGCGCTCGGCATCTGGCTCGGGCGGGCGACGGGCACTAACGAGCACGTCGTGGGCACGCCAACAGGCGTCGTGAAGGCTCGCGCGGTCAAGCGGAGGCCCAAGGGGCAGCAGTGGGGGAAAGAGCCGTTCAACGCCATGGTCTTCCCGATGTGGTCGCAGAACGACTTGCAGGAGGTTCGGGATACCCTTGCAGGTTGGGCGCCTACGCAGGGGTGCCAGGCATGCGAGGGCGAGCAAGCACCAGTCAGGCGAGCCGGCAGGCCGAAGGCGCACGCGACGGCGTGTTTGCAGAGGCAGGCGGAGTTCAAGAGGATGCAGCTGCAGGGCCCGCTGCTCGTGCTCCCAGGCCCATCGGGGGCGGCTCCAGCAACGGCAGCAGCGGCGGCCGCATCGGCGGCAGCAGCGTCGCCAGCAGCACCCAGAGCGGCAGCGGCGGCTGCGTCGCACAGCCCTAAGCGAGAGGCTGAGGGCCGTGGCGACAGCGCCGAGAAGAGGTTTCGGACGGGAGACCCGATCTCCCCGAGATCTCGAGAGGCGATTGCAGCGCGAGCAGGCGCGGCTGCGTCGTCAGGATCAGCGAGCAGTTCGGCGGCAGTGGCAACTCCTACGACGCGGATCACGGGGTAGCAGGCCCCAGGGATCCCGAAGGGACCAGCTGAGGAGGTCGCGCCAGAGGAGCGACAGCCCAGCAAGAGGCCACCACCATCGGCGGCCGACAGGTCCGGCGTCGAGATGACGATCAATGTGGTCGAGGAGCTGCGCCCCAACGAGGAGGAAAAAGACGAGCAGATGAACGAGCGGGTGTTGCCGCAGAGGGAGTTCACCTGGGAGGAGACCAAGTCAGCGAGGTAAGCAGAGTTCGATCGCCTGGAGGACTTTCGGGCGAAGGTCGACGTGCAGCGCATGGAGGTGGACGGCCCGTTGCTCACGACCACTTGGGTCGATGAGGCGCGGGCGGAGGGGGTGAAACCCAGAGTTTGTGCAGGGCCCTTCAACGTGCCAAAGAAGCCGAAGGACATGCTGGACACCCCCACACCGGGCGCATCTACACTTCGAGTCCTGCTGGCACTGGCAACGATCATGGGCTGGAAGGTGAAGTTCTCCGACATCTCGAGGGCATTCCTGCGCGCGCCCATTCGCGACATGGTGTTCCTCGAGCCTCCAGCGGAGTACAATCAGTACTGCATCGACAACTTCGGCTACGACCCAGGCGACGTGGTCTGGCTCATGCAGTGCACGATCTGCGGACTCAACGAGGCCATGGTGGACTTCGACGCACACTACAGCGACATCAGTGAGAACCAGCTCGGCATGGGCGGGTTAATCTCGGAACCGAGCATCTACGTCAACGAGGATAGCAAGACGGTCGTGTCGAGGCACGTGGACGACGGGTTAGTTATTGGCGACGGAAGTGCTCCTGATGATTTCCTTGCGGGACTCGGTCGACATTTCCTGCTGGAGATCACGCCAGAGATGACGACGGGGAGTTCGCAGCTGCATCTCGGCAGGATCATCAAGATGCCGGACAATGGTCGGGGATATACAATTCAGATCGCGGCCGAGACGATCGAGAGTTTGTTGGAGTTACAAGGGGTCGGAAGCGGTAAGGCGGTGTCAACGCCTGGAGTGAAGATAGACGCTGAGCAGGCCGACGAGCAGCAGTTGAATAACGACGAGGCCAAGCGCTTCCGTGCCGGTGCTGGCAAGCTGCTGTTCATTGCCAGCGAGCGCTGCGACCTGCAGTTCGCGACGAAGGAGGTCAGCCGTGGGATGATGCGATGAGGCTTAAGAGGGATTGCAGGTACTTGGGCGGCGCGAAGGAGATTGTGAGTTTCATCGCGCCGACGCGTTCCGATGATATCGTACTCAAGGTGAAGGTTGACAGTGATTAGGCAGGAGACAATATCGGACGGAAGTCAACGTCAAATGGGCATCTGTATTTGAACGACACGGCGGTGGCATCCTACAGTCGTACGCAGGCGAGTCCAGCTGCGTCATCAGCGGAGGCAGAGATCTACAGCATGGGCTCGGGAGCTTGCGAGGGACTATTTATCAAAACAATGATCGAGGAGATGATGCCAACCGCGCACGTACAGCTCGAGTCAGACAGCTCGGCGGGTATTTCATCGCAGAGCCGACTGGCGCTCGGCAAG
Source organism: Prorocentrum cordatum (assembly GCA_963575745.1). Taxonomy (NCBI): domain Eukaryota; class Dinophyceae; order Prorocentrales; family Prorocentraceae; genus Prorocentrum; species Prorocentrum cordatum. The sequence continues at coordinate 608,313 of CAUYUJ010017294.1, forward strand.
TTAAAACCTATTCATTTGAAACACATATTCGTCCAAGGGTTTGCTGCGGGAAGGAAGGCTCGTCATCGGCGAGATCCCGACGGCCTTCAACGGCAGCGACCTGGGCACCGAGTGCCTGGAGAAGACGGAGTTCGAGAGACACCGCCTGGCGGTGGGTATCAAGCTTCCAGAGCGCGATGATGTTCATGAAGTTCGAGGTGGACACGGGGGAGGCGCTGGAGGTTTGGGAGACATTCGAGTTAGTGTGGTGCGATGCCTTACGGGCGTTTTGATGTTGGTTCAGGGAGCTGAAGGAGAGAATCGGTTCAGAGTTGCGACGGTTCAGCCAGCGATGATTGAGAAGGCTGATTCGAGTTTCGTGGAGACAGTCTACCACCAGCTCATCACGATGTTCTGTTTTGTGATATTTGCCGTGGTCTTCGCCATGGGGTTTTACATCGGATATAAGATGGGGCAGTGCCAGTCGAGGCCCGACGAGAGGAAGGAAACCAAACAGCTCCGTGCTACGGTGTGCGGGAGAGACTTGGTAGTCAGGCAGAGCGGGCCGAAGAGTGATTTGATTCGGCGCCTCAGGACGGTCGAATCCTGGTGGCGGTGAGCTCGACGTGAGGACGTTGAGCGGCTTGATGTTGTCAAGGCTCCGCACGGCTGGGACTGTGTGCGGAGTCGAGCAAAACAAAATGTGCTCACTTCGGGGGGTGGTGGTGGTGCGTGTATATAACCCCCTAATCCAGCTGTGCGGCTATGCTATGTTGTGTACCATGCCGAAAGGGGTTTGGCCTAATGTGACTGAGGTTCAGTGTGAGCCCACATGGCCTACAGCCTGGTAGCCCTACGGGGCTGGCGGATGTTATCTGTCACGTCTGTTGTGATTGGAGTTTGCTGCGCAGGGCGGAAAATGGGATGCATGTGTGGTAATTTGGCTCGAGGGACCGCTCCGAGAGAAAGGACACGAGACCTCGTGTTCTCCCTATATATATATATATATATATATACTAGAACCACGCGCGCGCTTCGCGCGCGGTTAGGTTCTAGTCACTCCCGAGACCACGCTCAACACCGCCGACAATGCCGTCGCGGCTACCGCCGCCCTTTCCGCCATCACCGCGGTCACGACCACTTCCGACTCCATGCCAATTCTGGGCATGACCACCCCATTCACGACGATTGCACTTCCCGCGACCACTATAACGGCCATTGGTTCAACCTCTGCCTGTACCACCACCAATACCACTACCATTGCCACTGCCACTGCCGCGAATACCACCACCAATACCACTACCATTGCCACTGCCACTGCCGCGAATCCACGACCACTATCACCACCAAGACAAGTGCCACCGCCACGACAATCCTAATCATCGGTAGGGCCACAATCGGCGCACGAATTAAAGCCAACTGCAGCCATCACTCCCATGACACCTCTAGGGCTCTCCTGGGGGCGTCCTCTGGGCCCCTTGGCGCTGTCTTGGGAGCCTTTTGGGGCTCTCTTGGAGCCCTCTTGGGCCGTCTTGGGGCTCTGATGGGATGTCTTGGGGCCCTCTTGGGCCGTCTTGGGGCTCTCTTGGGCCCCTCTTGGGGGGCCTCTTGGCCGAATTAGGGATGCCACTCCTTCTTCTCGCATCCTCGTTATTCAGTGTTCACTTCTCTTCGCCTTTGCTCGTTTCCTCGCCCGTCCTCCCCTCGTCCTTCTGCACGTTTCCTGCTCAGCCTTCCCCATTCTTCCTCCTCGTCCTGATCTGTTCTACAGTTTCCTTCTTTCCTCCTCCTCCTCCCCCCTTCCTCCTCCTCCTTTTCCCTCCCCCCGCGTGGGTCTCCGCTGGAGAAGCCTCCGGAAACTCTGGGAGGCCAGGTTCGTCTGTGCCGACGTGCCCATCGTCGGCTAGTGTCCGTTGAAGACGCACCCCTGGACCTCGCCCGGAAAAGAGTTTTGATCGGACCCTTCCGGGTTCCTGGAGTGGGCCCGAAGTCCGAAGACCTTCCATGGGCCCGGTGTTTCGTCGTAAATGTTTGACGGTCCCGCGCCCCGTTTCGGGCATCAGTAAGCGAAGAGTGGTCCGGAAGCTTCGGGAGCGGGAAGAGTACCTGAAGGCGTTTGGTCAGATGGGGCTGTTCGGGGGCGATCGAGGGAGCTTCTTGAAGGTTTTTGGGGGGCTTCTTTGGGGCGTTTTGGGGGCTTCGTGGGGCCTCCTTGGGACATCTGGGGGCGGAGGGCTTGAAATGTTCGTAAGGCATCCTCTCTGGGCCCCTGCTTGGGGCCGTCCTGGGTCCCTCTTGGGCCGTCTTGGGGGCCTCTTGGGCTAGCCAGGGGCCCCTTTGGGCTGTCTTGGAACCCTCTTGGGCTGTCTGGGGGCGATCCTGGCGGCATGGCGCGACCGCGCCCATTTTGGCACATCCCTTACATGTTTCGCGGCCTCATAGGGAGCTCCACCGAAGGCCCCATTGTCTGCGCTCGCATGGCACCGCCGCGCCCATCTCGGCACGCCCCTCACACGTTTCGTGGCCCCATAGGGAGCTCCACCGAAGGCCCTTCTGCCTTCGCTCGCACACCCCTCGCACGCTTCGTGGCCGCAGAAGGAGCTCTACCGAGGGCCCCAGTGGCTGCGCTCGCATGGCACCACCGCGCCCATGTCGGCACGCCCCTCGCACGCTTTGTGGCCCCCAGCCATGGAGCTCCACCGGGGGCCCCAGTGGCTGCGATCGCATGGCGCCACCGCGCCCTTTTCGGCACAACCCTCACACGCTTGGTGGCTCCATGAGGAGTTCCACCGAAGGCCCCAGTGGCTGCGCTCGCATGGCGCCCCCGCGCCCATGATTGCACGCCCCTCACACGTGTCCTGGCCACACAGGGATTTCCACCGAGAGCCCCAATGGCTGCGCTCGCATGGAACCGCCGCACCCATTCCGGCACGCCCCTCACACGCTTCGTGGCCCCATGGGGAGCTCCGCCGAAGGCCCTTCTGGCTGCGCTCGCATCGCACCACCGCGCCCATCCCGGCACACGCCTCACAAATTTTGTGGGCTCCACCGAAGGCCCCAGTGGCTGCGCTCGCATGGCGCCACCGCGCCCATGTCGGCACACCCCCCTGCACGCTTCGTGGCCCCAGAGGGAGCTCTACCAGGGGCCCCAGTGGCTGCGCTCGCATGGGACCGCCGCACTCATTTCGGCACACCACTCACACGCTTCGTGGCCCCACAGGGAGCTCCACCGAATGCTCCAGTGGCTGCGCTCGCATGGTGCAGCCCTTCCGATTTCGGCACCTCTCACACGCTTCGTGGCCCCATAAGGGGGCTCCACCGAAGGCCCCAGTGGTTGCTGTCGCATGGCACCACCGCGCCCATTTCGGCATACCTCACACGTTTCGTGGCCCAATGGGGAGCTCGACCGAACGCCGCAATGACTGCGCTCGCATGGCGCCACCGCGCACATCTCGGCACAAACCTCACACGTTTCGTGGCCCCATAAAAACCCCTGCCGGATGCCCCAGTGGCTGCGCTCGCATGGCACCACCGCTCCCATGTCGGCACACCCCTCGCACGTATCGTAGCCTCATATGGGTGTCCCCCGAAGGCACGAGTGGCTGCGCTCGCATGGCACCACCACGCCCATTGTGGCACACCCGTACACGCGCTTGCATGCGCCCGCCACGCCCCTGTCGATACATCCCTCGCCCGCTTCGTCGCCCCATAGGAAGCCCCACCGAAGACGATGCTCACCGCGCCCATCTCGGCACACGCTTCACGCGTTTCGTGGCCCCATAGGGAGCTCAACCGAAGGCCCTTCTGGCTGCGCTCGCACGGCGCCACCGGGCCCATTTCGGCACACCCCTCACACGCTTCGTGGCCCCATAGTGAGCTGGAGCTCAACCGAAGGCCCTTCTGGCTGCGCTCGCCTCACACGTTTCGTTGCCCCATCGGGAGCTCCACCGAAGGCCCCAGTGGCTGCGCCGGCATGTCACCACCGCACTCATCTCGGCACATCCATCACACGTTCGTGGCCCCATGGGGAACCCCACCAGAAGCCCCAATGGTTGTGCTTCCGTGACGCCACCGCACCCGTGTCGGCACACCCCTCACACGTTTCGTGGCCTCATAAGGGAGCTCCACCGAAGGCTCCAATGGCTGCGCTCGCATGGCACCACCGCGCCCATGCCGGCGCACCCCTCACACGTTTCGTGGCCCCAAGGGGGGTTCAGCGAGGGCCCCAGTGGCCGCGCCAACAGGCCTCTCACATGTTTCGTGGCTCCATAAAGGGGGTTTCACCCAAAGCCCCAGTGGTACGGTTCGCATGGCGCCCATCTTGGCACACGCCTCACACGTTTCGTGGCCGCATAGGGACCCCCGCCGAATGCCACAGTGGCTGCGCTCGGCACCACTGCGCCCATTTTGGCGCACCCTTCGCGCGTTTCGTGGTCCCACACGGAGTTCCACCGAAGGCCCCTCTGGCTGCGCTCGCATGGCGCCACCGCGCCCCTTTCGACATACCCCTCACACGTTTCGTGGCCCCATAGGGAGCCCCGCCGAAGGCCCCAGTGGCTGCGCTCGCATGGCACCACCGCAGTCATTTCGGCATACCCATCACACGTTTCGTGACCCCATAAGCTCCACCGTTGGGTCCCCCGCCAAGATATTATCCAAACCATCCTGTGGTGTTGGGTCCTCGTTCTGAAAAGACAGCGCCCCGCGATCCTTCCTTCCTTCCTTCCTTCCTTCCCCCTCTCCTCCTCTTCCCCCTCCTTCTCGTCCTCCTCCGCCCCCCTCTCCTCCTCCCCCTCCTCCCTGGTAACAGCTGGAGTACCCTCCGTGAGAGGCTTTGTTTTATCCAGCGCGAGCATCCTCCTGGCGCAGGAGATCGGCACCACCCAGGAGCGTGAGGGTGAAAGATGTAGCTCGGCGGGAGGACTCGGTTGGAAAGTTCTCCTCTCTCCCTCGTTGTCGGGGCCCTCGGGACGTCCTAGGGCTGGGGTCGCTGTCTTTGTTCGCTCGCATTTGGGCCTCCGATGGCCGGAGGACAACGGAGGGGTCATTGCCCCTGGTAGGTTGATGCACGTCATTGTGGACATCCCCGCTTGGTCCCCTCCATGTTTTTTGCGGTTATCTCAAGAGTGGCACTGGCCTCTGCCCCCTCAACGTTCGTTTACTTCGCCTTTTGGGGGAAAGGCTGGAGGGGGTCCACCTTTTTGTTGCTGGTTGCGATTGGAACCTCGAACCGTCCTTGGTCGAAGCCTCGGGGGTGGTTCGTCGCACGGGTGGCTCGCTCATGGTCCTACAGAGAAAACGTGCCTCTCCCCCACCAGCCTTACCAAGATTGATTATTTTCTGGTTAGCACGAGTTTTGCTAGAGCCTGCAGCAGGATCAATGCTGACACTGCGTGGACTCACAGGCCCCACAGACTGGTCATCATCACGCTTCGCGATGACGCCGTCACCTGCAGGCAACTCACGTATAGAGCCCACCAGAAGCTCCCCACGAGTCTCCCCGTAGGACCTACCCCTCGACCGAAGGACTGGTCTACGCCGCATGACCTTGCCGAGACAGCTGCCACCAAGGCCAAGACCGCACCAGTCGGCGAGGCCTGGGAGCTGTTGACCCTGGCTTGGCAGTATTTCGTTAACACCTTCGAGCTGGAGCTCGAGGCCTTCACAGGAGTTACGATTAAGCATAAAGGGTTCAAAGGTGCTTTGGTTAAACCCCGTTGGATCCCGATTTTTGCCAAACCCCGATCTGTCGAGACCCAGGAGGCCCATGCGGGCTGGATTTGGTTGGCGCGCCATTTGGCCGAAACCATAGGAGCCACTAGTAGGCTTCACTCGACGACCCAGAGCGATCGGGAGGACCATGACCAGGTCCAACGTCTAACTCGAGATGTTCAGATGCAAATCTCCCAACTCCTGTCGTCGCCATGCCGGGAGAGGGCACCAGTGTGCGCCTCGATGCCGCGATTTCTCAGGCCAGAAGTCTCGCCCGTCGTTTCCCAGTTGGAGACAGCTCCGATTGGCGACAGCAGTGCCAGGATTTTCTCGAGTCTTGGGAGGATGACCTCCAAGAGGCCGTCAAGGCCATAGCTAAGCGTCAGCAGGATAGTTGGGACGAGTGGCAGGAGAAGGCTTTAGAGGGGGGAACTAGGGCTATGCACCGACTTACGAAATTGAAGGAACGATGGAATCCCGCGGTCGTTCAGACCCACCCTGGGATCTTCACCAGCGAGCCCCAGGAGTTGCTGAGGGAAGCTGGCGAAGAGCTCGCTAAGTTTTGGCACGCCTCGCATAGGCCGCCTGAAGTTTGTGTACCTGGCAGGACGCACTTGCCGCGTCCCACGGTTGATGACATCCGAGCTGCCTCCCGTTCCTTCTCCCACCTCACTTCTCAGTCGGATGATGGGATACACCCTCATCAGTTCTGTTTAGTGTCGGACGCGGCTCTTAAAACCTTCGCGGCGATCATCCAGGCCAGTGAAAGCGTGGGCCTCTTTCCCAAACACTTGTTCTGGCTCCTCTTCCCTCTCCTGGAGAAACCGAAAGGGTGCCTTCGCCCCATCCTCCCGTGTGCTGGGCCCGCCCGTGTGTGGGAACGTTTGCGGAGACCCACCATCATTGATTTCAACGATCGTTACCCCCGCACATACTGGGCTTTTGGTCCTGGACGTAGTGCGGAGGACGCCGCCTGGCATCAAGCTGTGCAGTCTGAGGTTGCCCATCATGAGGAGCAGGTGTCAGGAGGAATTATCTGGGATGGCACTAAATAGTATGAGTCTTTCGACTTGGCCCTTCTCCGCCAAAGAGCCCTCGACTATGGTATCAACCCTGTCATCGTTAAAACTACGTTTAAGTACTGGCGGGGGCCCAGGCTTTTGAGGCTCGGGGCCCAATATGGGGTGCTCCCTGTGTTTGCTAAATCGGGTTTACCGGCGGGGGACATCTTTAATGACATTTTCGTTCGTGTTTACAGCATGGGGGCTTTCGACAGATTCACGATGAAGCACCCCAATGTCTGGCTCTCCTCTTACGTGGATGACGACAGCGTCACATCCCACGGCACCGATGAGGAAGTGTTGTAAAATATCTCTCGTGCTGCAGCGGCCCTCTTCATCGTGTTCCGCGATGACCTCGAGGTCGCAGTGCATCCTGATATGGTGTGCACGTTTGCAAGCAGCGCCGTGCTGGCCAGGAAGGTAGCGAACCTCTTGGGAAGGATGGCTGAGAAGGTGTCTAACAGTGTCGTTTCGCTCGGAACTGACTTAGCCCCAGGCCAGCAACGGTCGCGACATCGTGCTACTTGGAGGCGCAAGAAGCGCTTCAGCGACATGCGTCGCCGTCACAAAGCTCTCCAGCGAATCAGGCAGGGGCTCCCTAGACAGAACGGACGCATCGGACAAATTTACACGATGGGGGTTTTACCCGCCACCACGTTTGGGTCCGCGGTCCTGGGGATGAGTGGCTTCGAGCTGCAGCGAGCCCGACGTGTTTTGCTTTCCTTCAAGCCCCCGCGTCACCGAGGCTGCTCGTTTCACGCCGAGTTGGCGATTTGTGGCGACCCACTGTGGCGCGCTTCAATTGCGCCCATCATGCACTGGGCGAGCGTGGTGTGGATTGCGCTCACCAAGCCTCAGATTTCTTTTTACATCATCAGGGAGTTGTGCGCCATGTGGAAAGCCATTCCGTTTGACGATTCGGTTTCTTGGAAAACGTCCAGGGTCCCTGTCCAGAGGATGCATCTGTGTTTAAATAGGATCGGATGGACCTCTTCTTCTGCCTTGTCTTTTGTTGACGATTACGGGAGGGGGCATCGCATGAATTACACCCCTCCCTCCCTCCTCGCGCACCTCCTTGACCAGGCCACCCAGAGGGCCCACGAACGAGACCTCGCTTCGGTTACTCCTGATTTCCAAGGGACGTGTGTGTGTGTGTGTGTGTGTGTGTGTGTGTGTGTGTGTTGAGCCTCTGAAGAAGGTTCTCGGACCCAAGGGCAAGGGCATGGCGCCGCGTGAGAAGTGCATGGCTCTCACTTGTTTTTGCAAAGGAATCTGGGCCCGATCTAGGGCCCGATCCCTTGGGTATCGTTCCGACGGCTGCTGCCCTTTATGCGGCCAGCTGGACAGTGTCCGCCACAGAGTGTGGCATTGTACTCACCCCGATGCTGTTCAGGCTCGGACCGAGGCGCTTGGAGAAGACCCAGTGCCTTGGCATGCTAATGCCCTTGAAAATGATGATAGGACGCTGTTTGACGAGCTCAAGTGGGGCCATCCCGAAAGCAATTGGCCTGCCCCCAACCCTGATCCCAACCCGCGCCTTTTTTGATCCCCAGGGCAACGAAATCCCTTGGGCAGCGTCGAACTCACTGGAGCCGATGTGTGCGTCGATGGATCGGTGATGCGTCACAGTGTTCGTGAACTCTCCCGTGCCGCTTGCGCCTGGGTGTTTTTAGGAGATGGCCCCAATGAGATTTTAGCCACTGCTCGTGGCACGGTGTTGGACGCTCTCCCCCAAACGTCTCAAGTGGGGGAACATCTTGGAATGGCCCTGGTCCCCATGTCTCAGAAGTCGAGAGGGGCTCGTTTTTGTGACAGCATGACCGTCATGAAGTTATGTCAAAGCCCCCACCCACAGCAAGTCTCTCATAGGCACCGCTATGCAGGACTGAGGCGTGGAGCGCTTCTTCATGAGACTGCGGGACACGACCTGCCCACGTACCATGCACCTGCTCATCGCGATATGGAGGTACTAAGCTCGTTACCAGAAGACGAGAGACGAATCGGTCTCGGAAATTGGCATGCCGACGTCCAGGCCAAGAGAGCGCTCCTCGACCACCCTCAACCTTCCCCTCTCGAAATCCAGGAGGTGGATGCTAAGTTGAAGCAGCTTAAGGTGTTGTCCCGCGTCCTCGGTAAAGTTTTGGCGGTTTTCCCTCATGGGCGTTTTGAGAGGTGCTTTGGAGGGGGTCCCAGGGCCAAGTTTTTGAAGTCTGGAGGTTGGCACGCGTGGCAAGATCTTAGTGAAGGTCATGCCCGCTGCCTTCGTTGTCCGGCCTTCTGGAGAGACCCCGCCACGCGCCCCATGGTTGGATATAAAGGAATGACCAACACGCTCCGCCAGACCCTGGACATATCCTTGGGACACACCATAGCTCAATGTAAAGTCAGCAAAGATGACCAGGATATAATCATGTTCTTTTGTACTGTTTGTGGCGCCTACACATCTAGTAGATGCTACTTGCCAGGTAAGGAGTGTGTACAGCACAAATTGTCTGGGGCTACTACCACTCTGCGCAGGATTTACCAGGGCTTGCATCCTCACTACAGAGAGGAGAGAACCCGAGTCACCACCTCCAGCAGGCGAGGGGTAACTAATTTAGCTTATTCCTCCACCCCTCCCCCACCAGAAGAGGTGGGTTCGACCAGCAACGCAGGAGGTCTGATACAGACCCCCCGCATGTTGGCTTTGCTTGAGCGCGTCCAGGCGCGCGAGAGGGCCCGTTTGGCCACTAGCGCTGCCGACTGCAGCTAAGTTCCAAATTTTGTTTCTGCGGTTTGCCCCGTCTGTCGGGGTGCATAGCTGGGTTTCGTCAAGTTCAGTTGTGCACCTGGGCAGCCGCACCCAAGGTTTATCGTTATAACACGGTTCGGCCTCCTGAGGACTCCAGGAGAAACAAAAATACCCCTCCTCCCTCCTCCCATCCCTGCCTCTGCTTTCCGCGTGCCCACCATGTCGGCACACCCCTCACACGTTTCGTGGCCTCATAGGGAGCTCCACCGAAGGCCCCACTGGCTGCGCTCGCATGGCGCTACCGCGCCCATTTCGGCACACCCTTAACACGTTCCGTAGCCCCATAAAAGGGGGCTCCACCGAATGCCCCAGTGGCTGCGCTCGGATAGCGCCACCGCGCCCATTTTTGGCACACCCCTCACACGTTCCGTGGCCCCAACGGGAGCTCCACCGAGCCCCCCAACAGCTGCGCTCGCATGGCGCCACGGCGCCCATTTCGGCACACCTCTCACACGTTTCGCGGCCCCATAGGGAGCTTCACCGAAAGCCCCACTGGCTGCGCTCGCATAGCGCCGCCGCGCCCATTTCGGCACGCCTCTCACGCGTTTCGTGACCCCACAGGGAATTCCACCGAAGGCCCAAATGCCAGGGTCCACATGGCGGCGCCGCACCTATTTCGGCACGCCCCTCCTCCCTCCTCCCTATCCCTGCCTCTGCTCTTCGCGTGTCCACCATGCCGGCGCACTCCTCACACGTTTCGTGGCCCCATAGGGAGCTCCACCGAAAGCCCCACTGGCTGCGCTCGCATGGCGCCACCGCGCCCATTTCGGCACGCCTCTCACGCGTTTCGTGACCCCACAGGGAGTTCCACCGAAGGCCCAAATGCCAGGGTCCACATGGCGGCGCCGCACCTATTTCGGCACGCCCCTCCTCCCTCCTCCCTATCCCTGCCTCTGCTCTTCGCGTGTCCACCATGCCGGCGCACTCCTCACACGTTTCGTGGCCCCATAGGGAGCTCCACCGAAAGCCCCACTGGCTGCGCTCGCATGGCGCCACCGCGCCCATTTCGGCACGCCTCTCACGCGTTTCGTGACCCCACAGGGAGTTCCACCGAAGGCCCAAATGCCAGGGTCCACATGGCGGCGCCGCACCTATTTCGGCACGCCCCTCCTCCCTCCTCCCTATCCCTGCCTCTGCTCTTCGCGTGTCCACCATGCCGGCGCACTCCTCACACGTTTCGTGGCCCCATAGGGAGCTCCACCGAAAGCCCCACTGGCTGCGCTCGCATGGCGCCACCGCGCCCATTTCGGCACGCCTCTCACGCGTTTCGTGACCCCATAGGGAACTCCACCGAATGTTCCAATGGCCGCGCTTGCAGATGGCGCCACTGCGCCCATTTCAGCACACCCCTCAGACGCGTTCGCATGCGCCTGCAGCGCCCATCTCGGTACATCTCTCACACGTTCCGTGGCCCCATAGGGAGCTCCCCAAATACGATACTCATATTCACAACTGCATATGGCTGGGTTTTCCTTTTGCTTTTTTTTTGTTTTTGTTTTTTTTTTTTTCGTTTTTTTTTTTTTTTTTTTTGTTTTTTTTGGGGGGGTGGGGGGTGGGGGGGGGGTGTGGGACGGTTTGTGTGATATGTGTGTATATATATATACATATGCCAATGTGTGCATATGCAGATGGGCTATATAGAACGCATCCCTTGCTGCAGCACCAGGGTTTGATTTGGTGTGTTTGAGACACTTGATTTTGAAATCCTTCACGGAGATGGCTACGGTTTTGAAGGATCCTGGCATGCGAGCGCGGCGGCGCATGTTTTTTTGGTATAAGGGGCTCGTGACAACTGACGATTTCTCCTGTCCATCCTGTGGTGTGGGGCCCTCGTTTTGAAGAGGAAGCGCCCTGCGTCACTCACTCCTTCTTTCCTGCTTCCCGTCCTCCCTCCTCCCATCACCATCACCATCACCATCACCATCATCATCATCATCATCATCATCATCATCATCATCATCATCATCATCATCATCATCATCATCAGTACCATCGTTATCATTAGCATCATCGTCATCGTCAACATCATCGTCATCATCATCACCATCACCATCATCAGCGTCGTCATCGTCATCATCACCATTGTCATCATCATCATCAACAACATCATGGCCACTAACATCACCATCATCGTCATCATCATCATCGTCATCATCACCATCGCCGTCAACTTCGGCACACCCCTCACTCGTTTTGTGGCCCCATATGGAGCCCCACCGAAGGCCCCAGTGGCACATTTCGCATGGCGGCGCCGCCCCACCCGGGCTCAAATGGCACAATTCGCAAGGCGGCACCGCCGCATGTTGGCACACCCCTCACACGTTCCGTGGCCCCATAAGGAGCTTCACCTAAGGCCCCAGTGGTACGGTTCGCATGGCGGCCTGCCCCGTGTTGGCCCACCTCTCACACGTTTCGCGGCCCATAGGGAGCCCCACCGAAGGTCCCAATGGCAAGCTCCAGATACGTTTCCCCCACCCATTGCAACGTCTCGTGGCCCACTTGGAGCTCCACCCAAGGCCCCAATTGCAAAGTTCGCATGCGTCTCCCTCACCCAGTGCAGCGTTTGTAGCTCACTGGGAGCTCCACCGGAGGCCCCTGTGGCAAAGTTCGCATGCGTCTCCCCCACCCAGTAGAGCGTTTCGTGGCCCATGGGGAGCTTCACCGAAGGCCCGCGTGCCAAGGTTCGCTTGCGTATCCCTCGCCCAACACACAGTTTCGTGGCCCAAAGAGAACTCTAGTGAAGACGACACCCACACCTGCGGCACCCACAAGTGCAACTGGTTGGGTCGTTCCGCAAACTGATTGAGAAACGAATGCGCGAACATAGTATTTTTCGGCGAATATGAGGGGGGTCGATACCGGTTTGGCGGGGAAAACATGAATGTACATGTAAGATGAAAAATGGGGCAGGCTCGCATGTAAACTGCACATCGCGAGGCCGGCCGGATAAGTCTTGGGGGGGAGAGGGTGGTAGATCCGAGCTCCTCGTATAAAGGGCACGATAACCGGTGTGAGCTACGTGGTGCAATCTATGCGGGGCAAATACGTTTGAAGAACTGAAAGTTGTCAAATCCACTGCTCGCGCAATCGTCACACCCACCGAAATTTTGCCAAGACTTTTACCACCGACGCGTGGACACCATCACCGTCATCGGCGTGACCTGCATCGGCGCCGTCAGTGGCCGTGCCATCGTCATCGACACCATCGTCACCATCATCGCTGCCATTATCGTCGTGTATGCCGTTGTCGACGTCACCATGTTACTGCGCACGCCCGAATCACCGACTCGCACTGAAGTGACCGCTCGTCGCTGCGGCCTGCGAGACGCGCTGGAAGTCCTCAGCGGTCAGCGCCACGGCGGCCACGTGAGTCGCGCCAAACTAACTGGCCGCTCTGCGCGTGGGCCTGCGCGCGCTAGCGCGGCCGCAGCGAAACGCCAACCAGCGCTACGCACTCATCGCTATCGCCGCCGCATGGGCTTTGCAAACCAAGTTGCGGGTGGCCGCGTTGTCTTCTTTTACACGGGTCGCGCCCCCAAGAAAATGCCGAACAGCGTTCGATGATTTCGACATGCGCACGCGAGAGGCCCGCTTGGCCGCACGGGATGAAAGTATTGAACACCCTGCGGTTTCCATAGGACTGTGCCCGAGCGCATTAAAACAATGGCCGTGCAAAATCATTGTTCAATTATGCTTTCGGGAACATCGATTTGGACATCTTCACGAAACCTCAGCAACTTTGAAACAACGATATGCATGCATGCGCGCGACGCCGCGCGCATGCGAACCGTGTATCACTTTTGCAAAATATTCGTGAATACTGATGAGATATTCGGGAATACTGATGAAAGAAGGCGATGCCGGCTTGGCTGGAAAGGTACGAACACAAACTTTCGGTGGGCGCTGGGGGATAACCATATGTACATTGTACTATCTCAAAGGAATCCAATCACTCTGGGTGGTGGTGGTGGATCCTAACCTCTCTGTAAAAAAACGCCGATGTGGTACATTACTTGTGACACAGGCTGCGGACTTAACTCTATATATACATACGGCGTGAGTTACGTGGTGCAACTTATGTGGTGAGATTCGCTGGCCGAACTTGAAATTGTTAACTCCTCTGCTCGCGCAATCATCCCACCCACGCGCCCGCAACTTGGTTTGCAAAACCCATGCGGAAACGATTGCGATGAGTGCTGGGTGTCGGCTGGTGCATCTCTGCGGCCGCGCTGGTTAGCGCATGCTCGCGCGCGCAGCGGCCAACTAGTTTGGCGCGACCGACGCGAACGCGGTGGCGCTGACCACTCGGCACATCCCACCGGGCACATCAATGCAAGTCGGCGACTTGGGCGGGCGCGGTATCATGGCAACGTCGACAACGGTAGACACTATGATGATAGTAGCGATGCTGGTGACGATGCTAATTACGCCGACGACGATGCCGGCGTCTTCGCGTCGGTGATGAACTTTTTGGAAGGAGTTCGGAATGCGCGCGCGGCAGACGCGCGAACGGGGCCCTCATGGTAGTACTTGACACGGATCGTGCCACCCCAGCGCGCGCGCAAGGGCGTTCGAACGATTTCGACATGCGCGCGCGCGAGGCCCGTTGGGTAGCATTTAATAAAAATTTTGAAAACTTACGATTCTCTTAAAAATGAGCCCGACCGCGCCAACTTTTTTGGGAAATCCGTGTTGCGAAACCTCTCGCTTTTAGACATTTTTTGGGCACTCGATTATGAAGTCCTTACGAAAGCAAAGATTTTTGAAGGATTCCGGCATGCTCGCGCGACGACGCGCGCGTGTGCTCTTCGTCCCATGGGTGAAAATGAAGGATTTCCAATAAACGAGTGTGCGCGCATCGTATTTTTTGCAGCGGATGGCGGGGGGGGGTCGATACTGGCTGGGCTGGGACAGTATGAATTCATCATTCCGATGGACGATGAGGCAGAATCATATGTAAATTGAAATACGAAAAAGTGTGCCGATAATCCGGGGTGGGGGGGCGGGGTGGAGTCAATTCTCTTTTTAGAAAAGGAGAATCTAAATTGTGCAAGACATGTGGTGTAAGCTGTGCAATGTCTACGCAGCGGTTCAAATCAATGTAAACCGGTGCACCACAACGCACGGACACCAATGCAAATCAATATCATGCAATACGAAATCATGCAAGCCAATGCGACGCAATGTAAAGCAATGCAAACAATGCAGAGCAATGCGCAGCAATACCAAGCAATGCCAACGAAACGGGCGGCGACGAAGCGGCCATAGCGGCCCGTAGGCCGAAGCGACGGGTGGCGACGAGGCGGCGAGGTGGCGACGCCGGCCACATGGCGGCCAGAACGGCCAGCAGGCTCAGGCGACGTACGGCGACGGCGCCACATGGCGGCCAGAGCGGCCCACAGACGCATATTATTAGAAGACGAATAAATCTCCCTCAATGCAAGCAGCAACTATTTGGGGGACATCTACGTTTGCAATCCGTTTGGTGCATTCTGTGTAAGCTTCCAGAGACGCCATCCAGCGCACGAAGTGCCCACGGGAGGCGACGAGGCGAGAGCCTGGAAGCGCCAGTCAACGCACGGGGCGCCCAGGAGGCGTCTATTGGCGGCGACGGTGCGAAAACACTGTAGCGCATTTCTGCTTCTGGAGTCATGCACAAGTTATGCCAATACATCCTCCACGTCTAGACTGGACTCCACCCCCCCTCGCCAAGACGGCGCATTCATCATGGGCCGCCAAAGTGATACCTCGACAATCATGTCTTCTGGGGTTGCTGCTGAGGGTGGGCTGCAATTACCAGCTGGGGCTGCATCGATGATAGCTGGAATGAAAGGCACACTAAGGTATCGAAACGTGCTGGCGGGCACCCAACATCCTGAGGAGCAGTAAGAAAGGAACATTCTCACTGGAGAGGGGATGACTCCGAGTGCCAGACAGGCAAAAACATGCTGCCGTATCCGAAATGCGTCAAGGCATGGCAGCAACACCATGTTTGTGAGATGACGTGATGTGCGAGAAACAAGCAAGCCAATGTATCAACACAGTGTGTGTGTGTGTGTGTGTATTACCAGTTCGCACATGATGTCAGCGCGTGCACCCAAAACATGCTCAATCGCCATATCATTCGCGCGAGTGAGCTGCAAACACGCTGCGCAGGCGCTGAATGAACAAGGGCCCCGCTTTGGCGAAACATTGTTGCGATCTCCCTTTGCTGAAGCCTGTGCTGACTTTGCGATGTGTATTCGCCCCTTGTAGAACATTAGGCATGCTCCTTGCTGGCCAAAGTTCCAGAGATAGAGGTAGAGAGACAGCAAGAGAGAGAGAGAGAGAGAGAGAAAGAGAGAGAGAGAACCAAGAACACACAAGAAACACAGCAATGAAGACCGTTGACCTTGCCGAACGCTGCGGCTGCAGCAGTGAGGAGCAACGTCGGATGATATGGACGCGGCGGGCTCCATGTGAGTGCATCCCCGATGAGGAAACATTATTTCTGGGCCGCCCATGCCACACCACAAAGGGTCGCGCACAGAACCGGTCTGGTCTCACGGTGTACGTGGTCATGCGGCGATCGCCTGCGGCACACCACGCCACATTCCCGCTGCCGCATACACGTCGTTCATTTCTAATCGTGCTCATTTCTAATTGTGCTCGTTTCTAATTGTTCCTGGCCCCCTGGTGGCCAGGAAGAGGCCACTGATAGAACAATTCGAAATGAAAGGGTCTTGGCCCCCAAAAAACTCAAAGAACTTTCGAAGAATTAGAAATGAACAGTGTGTGCATTTCTTCCTTCCCCGTCCTGTCCCCAAGCCGATACAACACTTGCGACTCCGTTCTCCGCCCGCCCACCCTCGCCGAAGACGTGTGGGTGTGGTGGCCACGTCCGCAGCTCAGCCCTCGCCTGCTTCTCCTATACGTGAGCAGGAGAACAGTGGCTCCAGCTCGAGACTTCATATGGGAACTCTCCCAGTGCGTGTTAATCCCGATTGGGTTTGGACAAGCGATCGGCACACCCGCTCGGATTCCAACTCGCTCTCCCGAACACCTCTGGGATAGCAACACAAATAGCAGGAGAACGGCTACCACCTGGCACGCCCACATCATTTGCTCGGGAATGCGGCTCCCGCTTGAAGCTTCCGCGTAAGCCGCTCAAGGAAACTCCTCCTCGGCACCGTTTTAACACATCATCCGAATCAGTTCTCTGACTCGAACTTGCACTCCTTTCACCCATTGGGCTTGCAGACGGGCGGTTGCCAATAGACACTTCATCACATTGTGCCTATCGCACAGAGATGTCAGCAGCGGCGCGATAAGAGTATGTATATACAGACAGAAGAGGTGCACATATATATATGTGTATATGTAACGAGAGAAAGAGAAGGAATGATAGAGATAGAGAGCGAGCGAGAGAAAGAGAGAGAGAGAGAGATAAAGAGAAAGAGAGAGAGAGAGAGAGAAGAGAAGAGAGAGAGAGAGACATATATATATATATATAGATAGATATAGAAAGAGAGAGATATAGAGAGAGAAGGGAGAAGAGAGAGAGAGAGAGAGATAAAGAGAGCTAGAGAGAGAGAGAGAGAGATACATAACGACACAGAGAGAGGGAACTTTAAATGTACAGTATACGTATACAGCGACCGTAACAAAAACCGACACATGGAGTTCGTACACACTAGAACAGAGAGATGTCATCACATATGCCTATGTATGCACGCATTACAAGCGTATTCCTAGTTTACTCAGTGAGTCGGTGCCGATTTGTTCCTATAACTGTCACAGACGCGCCACGGATCAAATAATCAAGTACTTCTTCCTGCGCGCGGAATGGTGCGCGCGCGAAGCTCCGCAACCGCGGTTCTGCGTTGCTTGCTCGACCTGTCGAAGCCTCGCTCAGTGATTCAACCGTCCCCAACCCCCGCCCGCCCTCCGCCCGCCCCCGCAGAGGGCGCGACGCCCCGTTTGGGGCAATGGCGTTGACACATTGCCAAGATTCGCGCGTGCTCCCCCGCCCCCCTCTCCCCCTGTGCTTCTATTACTTTCTCCGCCACAGTGCCTCTGGCACGGAGTAGAATGCCCAAAGGCCCATGCAGCACGGAGAGGTAGAGGCTGTACTGCTGCTGCTGCTGCAGCGACAGTTGTAAGTCTTTAGTGGCCTGGACCAGTCGCTTCCCAAACCTTTTCCGGGCTGGCCCTCGTGAGTTCTGGGGGGGGGTTCCTCCAGGTCTTCTGGACGCTGTGCCCGCCCAAAGCCTCGATTTGCCGAACAATCGTTCAAATCCACTTTCGATGAACCCGCAACGGCCCAAGAGGCACCCAAGACGCCCCAGAAGGCTTCCCAAGAAGGCCCCGAAAAGCAAAACTCAATGTCTTCCGGTTTTTGAAGAATTTGGGCCTTCTCGCCTTTTGCGGCTTCCCGACGCCCCAGAAGAAGCCAGAGGGCCCCCAAGCTCGTGTCAAGACGAGCCCCATAGGCCCCCAAGAGGGCCCCAAGACGGCCCAAAGACAACCCAAGAGGCGCCCCAGACGGCCCAACAGGGCCCAAATACGGCTCCAAGAGGGGTCCCAGATGTGGAGCCTGAGCGGACATTTCGAGCCCTCGGCCCCGAAGGCCCCAGGAGGCCCCAAGCGGCCCCCAAGAGGCCCCCAGGGGGCCCCAAGAGGCTACCTAAATGCTCCAAAAGAGGCCCCCAAGAGGCCCCAAAACTGTCCCCAAGAGGCCCCCCGAGAGCGCTCCGAAGAGACTCCAAGAAGCATCCTTGAGATATCGGACCAACAACTCACGCACGGTGGCGGGATGGGCCGACGGCCATTCGATCCGCCGCCCCCTGTGGTCTTGCCACAAGGGTGGCTTGGTTTTGGTTCTTTTTCAAAAGACCTCCTCCTGGGGCTTCGGCCCAGCGCGCTGGCCAGCCGGAAAGGTTCCCCCCAAATTTTGTCTCGCGTTGCGCAGATCGCCTCTAAGGCGGCAGAGATGGCCCAAATGGCCTTCAAGATGCCTCCAAGACGCCTCCAAGACTGCCAACACGGCCCCCCCAGAGCCCCACATGGCCCCAATATGCAATCAATACGGCCCACGAGGCCACCACAACAGCCCGATCTGGCTTCAAGATGGTCCAAGACGGCCCAAGAGGCCGCCCAAGAGGCCTCCCAAACTGCCCTGTGGTCTTGCCACAAGGGTGCCTGGCGTGCTGAACCCTACCGCCGTTGGTTCTGGTTCTTCTCCCAAATAACTCCCCTTGTGGCTTCGGCCAATCCCGCCAGCCACACTGAAGGCTCCGGGCGGGGGGCGGGGCGGCTCCAAAAGTTTTTCCTGCTCCAGATGGCTCCAAGATCGCCTCACGGACAAGATGGCCCAAGACGGCCTCCAAGACGGCTAAGATGGCCTCCGAGGTCGCCCAAGATGGTCCAAGACGGCCTACAAGACGGCCCGAGAGGGTCCCAGATGCCTCCAAGTCCGCCCAAGAAGCATCCACGATGGCCCACGACGGCCAGAGAGGCCCTCAAGACGCCTCCAAGACGTCTTCTAGGAGGGCCCGAAAAGGCCGAAAACACGGTTTTCCTTAGGTTTTTGAACAATTTTGGCATTTGCTTCTTTTCGGCCTTCCGACGGCCCGAGACAGCCCAAATGCCCCCAAAGATCGCCTAAGAGGCCTCCAAGATGACCGCATGACGGCCCAAGATGCCCTCAAGACGGCCCCAGGAGGGCCCCGAGACGGCCCAAGAGGCCTCCAGGACGCCCACGATGGTCTCCAATACGGCCCTGAAGCACCCCAACAGGGCCCCAAGTCGGTTCAGAGAGGCCCCCCAGACAGCTTCCGACGGCGTCAGACGGGCCAGGAACGCCCTAAGAGGGCCAAAGAGGCACCCGAAAAGCCCCCAAAGGCCCGAGAAGCCACCAAAGGCGCCCAAGAGGCCTAAGGAGGCCCCCAAGATGCTTCCAAGAGGCTCCCAAGAAGCTCCCAGGAGGCCCCCAAAGTGCCCCCAGAGGCTCCCAAGATGCCCCCTCCTCCAACTCCTCCACCTCCTCCTCCTCCTCATCTTCCCCGCCATCCTCCCCCAAGTGTCCTCCGAAGGGTTTCCACAACGGCTGGGGGAACACATGGTGCGATAGCTTGGTAGAGCGCTTGCCACAAAGCTCGGCCACATGGTCGATTCTAGAAGGCAGGGGGCGGCGGTGATTCGCCGTAGGCGTCTTCGATAACTTCCACGATCGTCGCAATCTTTGACTTCGTCTGAGGGTCGACGAAATGGCGCAAACCACTTGAATAACAAGGAGGGTGTGGATGATTTTCCACTGCATCCATGATGAATCAGCTCTGCAGCAATATGCGAACCTACAGTGAGGATAGGATAAGAACAACATGTGTGAACTATGTGCGAACAAGATACGCGACGCCGACGAAGGATAACAAAAGGAGGAGGAGGAGGACGGATCAGGGGAAAAGATAACGAGTAGGATGGAGCGGAGACGAAATTAGATGTCGAGGTTGAGACAGAGAATGAGGAATCTTACGGGGAGGAGGAGAAGGAGGAGGAGGAGAAGGAGGAGGAGGATGAGGAGGATGAGGAGGAGGAGAACGAGCAGGAGGAGGAGGACGATGAAGAGGAGGAGGAGGAGCAGGAGGAGGAGGAGGAGGAGGAGGAGGAGGAGGAGGAGGCGGAGGAATATAAGGATAAGGCCGTTGGGGGTCTCTGTCTCGGGCTGCAGGAAACTCAAACCACTTGGCGAGCCCCTTAGTATTTACGTGATGCAGGCCCCCTGGACCGTTGCCAATCCTGGGGGCATGCATGTGGTGCCCCAGTACCTGGTAGGTTTCAGGTGCACGGGTGCCCCGCTAGCAAGGAGCCCCTAATCAGCCGTTCGCAGATGTGCCAAAGCAAGGAGGTCGGCGCTGCGGCTGTCTTGCACGCGCACGCCTCCCATGGGCGGACCAGACACTTTGCCACGCCACGGGAGAACTCCTCGTCCACTCACCAATCCGACTCGCCATATGCATACCGCTGGGGGCAACACCGCGACGCGCCATGTACGCGCCGCAAAGTTTGAAGGTGTTAGTGATTTCGCAAGTCGAATACGTACCAATCGCGCCGCCGCCTCACGATGCCAAGATCTTCGCAGCTGCCCAAAGCGTGTACGACGTTGTCTCATGTATACCATGAGCTGATGCTATGATGTGTATATCCAGATGGGAACTCCTTCTGCCCTGATCGCATCAGTTCTTCATACACTTTATCCACAACTTGGTATGTGTGCTCTGTCACTGGGTCCACACTGTTTCCTGCCCCAACTGCCGCAACATCTTCCAGGACGTCATCGTCAATGTTATGACGTGTCGTTCTCTGCTTTCGGGTCAGGCCAGGCTGCTCCAACATTCCTAAATATTTAACATTGAGCTTCTCACGTGATGTTGTGTCTCTTTGGGCCGGAGCAGAAGCAACGTCTTCTCTTGGCACATGTAAAACTACGCCTAATGGTTTCTCCGTGGGGCGCCCTGGTCTATTTGTGGCGCTCTGCGCGATATTGGTTTTCACCTCTCTAGCCTTCTTATTAAATTTGGCAAACGAATGCTTGGGCGGCTCCTCGTATGCCCAGTGCTCCATGTGACAGATGACTCCATATATGTGAGCATTAACTACTGCTTTGCCGTCATTCAAGTGTGACGTTGCCATATTTTCTGCATCGGCGCCCTCGGCCTCCATTTCCTGATGTTTTCCCCCTCTACTTGAAAACCAAAACGCGCCCCCGATAATACAACTTATACTCGCATGTCTCCATTGTCCTAGCAGCCTCGTCAATACGTGCACTTCTGCTGCGTGGCTTTTCCTGGCATGCGTGCGTCGAACTCAGTCTCGATGTTTTTTGTTGGCCATCATTTCCAAGGCCGCACCCGAACCCTCAACATACATAGAATTTGTTGCGGTACATGTCAAAGTCATCACGTTTGTTACCAACGGCCTTCCGACGAGTACTTCAAGGAACGGTGGGCGGGAACTGTGTTCTCGTACGTAAACCCACCGGGCTCCCCCGCGACCAGAAACGATCTGCAAAGGGCCTGTGCAGTCGCCTTCGGGACAACACTGCAATCCGATCGGCCAGGCGGCAGTTCTGAATCCCCAAATGGCGGCCCAGGGGCATGCGTGGAGCTGGGGGAGCGGACGTCCACTTCGATCGAGGCGGGCGCCATCCTCGGTGCGCAAGCCGCGGGGGGCAGCTCAGCTTCATTGAACGGGTTGTCCAGGTATATGAAGAGCGACAAGATGAGGCGCTGGAGAGAAGTCGACAGCGAATGTCCCCCCATCCTATGGATAATGCGAGCCAAAGCCGATGCGGTCGAGCATGCTGTTCTTGGCGAAGGTGCGCGGCAAGCGCGTGAGGTGGCGCGGTCGATCGCACTGCAAGTCGTGCGAGATGGAGTCGCGTGCGCAGACGGAGCCGAACTTGCGCGAGTCAACCTCGGGCGCGACGTGCATCCTCGAGATGATGCGCCGCCCGCCAACCAGCGTCCGCATGTCAAGCCAGCGCGATGACGGTGGAAGGATTGTATATCTGCTCTGTCAGAGCTCGCCGGCGGGCGCGGCGGTCGTGCGGGGCGCTGCCGTGGCCAAACAGCGCCCCCAAGCGCTTCATCAGCGTGACCTCGAAGTTGTCGGGCGTCCAGTTGGCGACTTGCGCGCTGATGAGGTGGCGCTGGGGCATCGGCTTGATGCCGTCCTGCTCGGCATCGCGCGCGGCGCGCCTGGCAGTCGTCGCGGCCCCGGGCAGATCGTGGCGGCGGCGAGAAGGAGCGACCGGCGACTCGCCTCGGACGGCGGCCTCGAAGCGCTGGGCGATGGCGAACGGCTCCTTCAAGAAAGCATGCGACTAATGGTTCTTCGCAGGTGCGGGTAGACCGCAGGCGCGGCCAGCGGCAGTGTGCAGCTAATGGTAGAGGTCGTGCCACTGCGTCGTAGTGTAGGGGGCCGTGCTCCACAACGTCCCTGGCGAGTGCGCGTGCAACGGCCAAGGGATCCAGTCGGCCAACTCGTGAACGTCCACCAGACGGGAGGTGCTGGGTGGCACCCGCAGCATTTCGTGAACGGCGTGGATCTCTCTGCGACGAAGTTGGGAAGGTCGGTCGGAGAACTGCGCGAGGTGGCCGAGGACCGTGGTCGCCGACGTCTCGTACAAGCGAACGTTGGCGTCGACCGTGGCAGGCGAGGGGCCGATCGCAACGGCCTGCTGCCACCACTTCGACCCCGCTGCATTAGGTTGCCAGCGCCAAGGCCCGCGCGCGCGCCGCGGTAAGGGCCCCGTCCGCGTCCTTGGAGGCGACCCGGTCGGGCAAGCACCGGTGGGGGAAGCCGCTGACCTCGGCGCTGACAGAGCCGGCGAGCTCGACCCAGGGCGGGATGGGCGCGCATGTCTTCACGTTGAAACTAAGATTGCCAAGGAGCTCGGCTTGCTGAATTGTTGTGGTGAGCGTGATGAGGAGGGGCCGTTTCTGCAGGTGAATGCCCCGGTCGTCGGCGCAAGCCCGAGCAGCGTCAGTGAGAAGCATCTGAGCAATGGTGCGAATGCCGATGTCCATCGCTCTGGCCCACGCTGTGCCTGACAGCGGACAACCCTGGGCGACCGCCCCGGAGTCAAGGCCGCGCGCAGAAATACTCGTGGCGCAAGACGGCGTAGCCGTCAGGCTGGTCATGCAGCGCGGCGACGGCGTTGAGGAAACTGGGCTCGAACTTGAACTGCGTGGGGTCTTCGACAAGCTACTGCCTCCCGAGCGAAGGAAATGCGGCCGCAATGTCGAAAGAAACCAGAATCGGCTTCTCGACGTTCACAGACGGGCGCCAGCCCGCCAGTCGCCCCAACGTGTCCGTCAGCAGGATGTTGTTGCAGAACTTGTGGCCTCTGATAAAGCCCTGCTGGATCGGGTACGCGTGGCGCTCAACCTGGGCCTTCAACTGCTGGTTGAGGGCGCTGGCGAAGATCTCCGAGTCGGAGTTCTTGCGCGAGATCGGTCGAAGGCTGCTGGCCTCCATGGTGCGGGGCCATGTGCTGGCGTCCGAGATTTGATCGCCGCGTGCACCATGGCCTTGGTCGACGGGATGTTGAGAATCGGTGTGGTGATGTTCGGCAGCGCGAACTGCGAGACGTAGTCGCCTAGCGCGTTCGCGTCCACTTCCTCGTGCGCGAAGATCAGAAGCTAACGCTCTTGAGGTGCGCGAACCTTTTCCGCAGGGCCGGTGGCGATCTGCCGCGAGTCTGGGACTCGAATGCCAACCGATGTGAGCGCGCGAGAACGGGGCCCAGGCCCGACTGCGGCACTGCATGGCGCGAGATTGTTGTTTTTGGTATTCGACTTCGAGTGCGCGTCCTTGCTGTTAGGCACGACGCGCAGCTGCGCCAGCTCTCCTGGCGAAGGCGAAGGTGCTAATGATGCGCGCGTCAGGGACCCTCGGCTAACTTCGCCTCGTCGACGAGTGAGACGGTGTTGCCATCGGTGTGCAGCGTCTCCTGGCCGATGGTGGTGGTAGATTGGAGCGTGTAGGCGAGGGCGAGGTCCTGCCTCCAGATGGCCCTGGAGACAGCGAAACGTGAACAGGTTTGCCTCCGCCGCGGCCAGGTAGCAGGCCCCGTCAGGAATCCGGACAAACTATTTGCGCGTGAGACGGGCAGCCTCAACCCTGATCTGCTTAGTGGCCGCCCAGTGAGCCGTCGCCGTGACGTGCTCTTCCCGAGCGTAGCCGAAGAGCATCTGCGCATTCTGCTTGCAACGCGGTGCCAGGAAAGCGGTGGGATGCGCTGGGTGTCCTCCGCAGTAGGCTGCGCGATGGCAATCGCAGGCTCCGGCGCGGCATGAACGCTGAGCCTCCTGTCGCTGAGGGCCGCGGGGTTAGTGTTGGCGGAGAGGGCCATCTTCGGGTTCGGCTGCGAAGTGTGTTGGCAGACTGCGGAAGATGCGACCGATCCTTTTTTTGTTTTTTTTTTTTTCTTCAGAAAACGCGCGTCAAACAAAGTCGGCTCACCACTGCTGATCCCAGTCATGGTGGCGAAGAGGCCCCGCCCTGAGGACAACCGGTGCTGGTCGCCGCCGATGCTGGCGGGGGCGAGGGGCTGAGGCTCCGCGAACGAGACGACGGGCTCATCGTTGGTGTTGAGGCCCCCGAAGGCCGCGAAGATGCAGGGGGGCAATCCTCGACCAGCGCTGGCATTGAACCCTCGCGACGCGATCGCCGAGGAAGACCGCGGCGCGGCTGGCCCGAGAAGCACTCGCCGATCTGGGACCGGCCTCGGACGAGAGGTCGGTGAGCGAGGGTGGCGCGATCGGCAGGTGCGCCAAAGTGTGACGGGGCGCTAGGGGCCCGGCCTGCCCTCTCGCGCGAGCAGCTAAATTTCTGGATCTCTGTCACTTCGCTATGGTTCGCCCCCGCCCCAGACAGTGCTGCGCCATTCTCGTGGTAGGGTGGCCTGGCGGCGACCTGTCGATCCAGAGGGGGGGCCAGCGGGGGGTGCTGGGCGCGATAGTTCGACGGCAGGGTGTGGAGCGGCATGTCCCTGGAGCGTGGCCGCCTCGTTTTCTGGCGGAGGTGGCGACGCAGGTGCTGGATGCAGACGCGGCGGGCATCAGCTTAGCTTCGAAGTTGTTCGCGCGGCCGGCGAGAATGTTCGAGCTCAACAGCGCGCGCAGTCAGATGGAGCGCCAGGTTGTAGCGCGGCCATGTTCGCAGGGCGCGAGGGCGCCGAGCGAGTCCATGAGGCGCGGCGGACGTCGTCGGCGCGGCGCCGGCGAAAAGGGCCGTGCGTGTCGTTGTCGGGCCCCTCGAACAAATAATCGAAGTCGCCTCGTCTGCTCAGGGTGAACTGGGTGCGCCGGGCGAGCCACTGGTCAGAGTCGTCGAGCTCGGGGTTTTCGTAGAACGCGCTCGGGAACCGCCGCTCGGGCGATGCGCGCGACGACCTTCGTGATGTCGTCGAATCGATCGCGGTCGTGGCCCACAGGAGAAAGCGGCAACTGCCTCGGCTGCAGTCCAGCGGGTAGATCGAGAGTGTCTATGATGGCCTGCTCTTGATGAGTGGCCTCGCCGAGCTCCTCGGGCCCGGGGGCGTCGGGCGAAGAAGAGGCCGACCTGGGGGTGGGCGAAGAGGTCGAAGACGCGACAAGAGCTGAACGAGTAGCTGTCGAAGCGTGGGAGCCTTTGATGGGCGCCCAGGGGGGCGCGCCAGGGATCTCGCTGCCGGTCTCAGACATTTCGACGGCGCCCGCATTCTCGAGCGGCGGGGACAGCAATGCGACGCCGCCATCGCGATAGTTGCCGCTGCTGCAATGGAAGATGGGGTAGCTGTGCGGGTTGCTGCTGATCAGACGGCGAAGACGTGGACAGGTTCCGTGGACCTCTTGACTGGCAGTGATGTAGGTGTGGCGCATGTATGTCAAGAGTTTGATTCCTCCCACTTTTCTTTATCTCTTTTATTGGCGTCGTCGTCGACGAAGGGTGAGAAGGCTGCGATCGTGCTGTTACGTGGGGCGAAGCCCATGAGACGAAAGGCTCGCGCGCTGAATGTCACCCCGTGATATGCCGCGATCCTCGGAGAAGAAATCGTGGGCGCGCCTGTGAACCGGGTCGCGCCTGATGCTCTTACGAGCGGCAAGGATGCAACTCCAATCGATCTTGGTGTCGGTCTCAGCGGTGGTGCTGCTCTCCAACTTGGCAATGGGGGGCCCGTCGAGCGTGATCCGACCTTTCTGCTCGTAGGGCTTGAACGAGAGGCTGGCGTAATCGGCTTCCAGAATGAAGGCGACGGGTCTGGATCTCTCGGCGAACCGGACGCGCGCTGCGATCGGTGATGATGTAGAGCGGCGCAGGCGGTCCACTAACTGCAGTGCTGGATAAGGTCTGTCGTGCAGGACCTGGTAGATTAAGTCCCCTGACGAAAGCACTGGCACGAGGAAGTGTGACCAGTGGGGCTCCATCAGGACGGATGGTGAAATCCCCGGCTGGAGCGTCTCCGATGAGAGTGGCGCTGCTCCAGTCAGCGCCAGAATCCTGGAACCGTTTTTACAGGCCAGCTTTGCTTGTTGACTTGCAGCGAGCTCTGGGGAGCCAATAGGGAAGACTGCATGGCCAGGTGCACGGTCGAAGTCTTGTCCTGCAGCCAGGTCGACGCAGGAATGGCGACCTCTGCTGGTGCAAGGGTGCGGTGAATGTGGTCGGTCGTCCCACGGCGCCGCTCCTGCTCGGACTCTGAAGCAGCAACTTTGCGCGGAGTGCCCGCCACTTCAACGTCGGTCGCCGCGATGCGCCTGTTGGAGGACCCTGGTGCTTGAAAGGAATTGGCGACGGTCTCGGCTGTGGATCTGCGGAACGCGGCCATGGTGGAGCCCGCGTGGGGCGAGGGCTCGTCGTGGAACGATGCCGTGATGGCCTCGATGCTGCCTGGCTCTGGAGCGGGGCCGCCACGTCGAGGCGATCCATCAGCAGCGGCGGCGCTGGCAGGAGCAGCAGAGGCGGGAGCTATAGGAGGTGGTCCGCCTGCAGGCCCTGCACCCCAAAGGTCTGCAGCATGTAGCGGATCGAAACCTGCGCGTCGCCTGGGGTGCGGCAACAACGGCAACAGCCGGCCCTCCAGCGCGTGGTGCGTCGCGAGCTTGATAGCCCCTGTGGGGACCTGCAGAAACGTTTTCCTGTGACGGGACGGTGGGTGCACCGTCCAGGGCTGCGTAAGCGGCGGCGAAGGCAAGCGCAGACGGAAATGTTGTGGCTCATCCGTGAGCGTGGGCGGGTGCTTGTCGAAGTCGTGGTTGCGCTGGACCAAAACGCGTCCTGAATTGGCAGATGCGTCATCTTTGTCATCATGTTGCCGTTGTCGGTCCCATTCTCGATCGCTATATCGGACTTTGGCGCGACGTGGCGGGCGTGCACCGACTGGTCCGCGGTCATAATTGCGTCCAGCTGCGTGTCGACGGCGGAAGCGGCCACGTCCACAACGAGATGCATGCGTTCTGGCTGTGATCCTGAACCCGCGCTGAACATGCCTGCGTCATCAGTGATATGATGGTGGTCTGATCTTCCAGATCTGGCCATGCTGTCCATTGCGCTGCTCTATCCACACCACTGCGCCAATGTGGATGTTATGGAACTCGTAGGAGGGGTCGGCGAGGCTCGGAGCTGGGCTCGACGAGACTTGGACATGGAGGGCCAGCAGCAGCGCCAGGGGTGACAACGACACAGAGAATATGGAGACCCGCCGGCAAGGAGGTGGGTGGCCGCGCACCCCTGCTTGTAGCGGCACAAACTGAATACTGCACGGTGACTTCAGCCAAATTTGTCACGAAAGAGGCGGCTTGGGAGAGGAGGGGGAGGAAGAAGAGGAGGAAAAGGCGGAAGAGGAGGAGGAGGAGGAGGAGGAGGAGGAGGAGGAAGAGGCGGAGGATGAACAGGAGAAGGAGGAGGAGGCGGATGATAAGGATACGGATGCAGGATAACGATAAGGATAATGATAAGGTTGAGGAAGAAGAGGAGGAGGAGGACGAGGAGGATGTTTTCTTTGTTTTTGTCAACGAGGCCGTTGCTGGCGAGCAGTCCTGCCTCGCCAACCGAAAACACCTGGCCCGAGAGATGGCAAACGCGAGAAAGCCACAACCCCAAGGGCCACGGACGAATCGGAGGCCGACGACTCCGCGCGGGCTGCGCGAATAGCCTGTACCAAAAGGGCCTCGTCGTCCTCTTGGCGGAGTGCGCCTCGCACTGCGCTGAAGTGCTTGGTGAGCTCCGTCTCCTCCTTGTTGGGAGAGGGCTGAGCCTCTGCCGCGTGCTCTGGCGCCTCGAAATATTCAAGGACACCTCTATGGCAACATTGTCCAATGTCGGGTGTCTCCTTTCCAGCGCACGATATTTCTTTCCACCGCTCAGGATGGTCGGGGGGCGGCACTCCTTGGCCAACAAGGCCAGCGGGTCGAGTGCCGATATCGCTTTGCATTCAACGCAAGCGAATCGAATTGATCAGTCGCTGCAGTCGAAAGCCAAGAGGCGATGGCCTCTCGCACCCACTTGCGGCAACTCGTCTGGCACTGCTCCCGAGCAACCCAACGTCGGTGGCTTGCCGCTTTCTCCAAAAACGAACTCCTTCAAAGGACGGCGTTCTTTCAAGCACACAACGCACCTCCAGTACGTGTTGCACCATTCCCACTGGTGGTGGTCAGAAGGGGCCAGGGTCTTGACCTCGAGCTCCCGACGGGTCCTAGGGCAACCTTGGAGGCCCAACGCGGGCCACAAGGGCAAAAAGCGGGCCGCCCAACAACACATGGCCTTGGCTATCTGGACCTTTCGGTCAACCTACTGCAAATCGTGACTCGAGCCCGTCGGGTGGGCTTCCAGCCCCGCCCGAGCTACTCTACCAGCCGCGTCGATACCGTACTTTTCCCGGCGCTGCAGCTGAGTTAAATCGGGGCTGTTCGCCACGTGCGCGTTGACCTCCCTCAAGACCGACAGGTCGCCCGCACGCGCGATTATCATCGTGCCTGCGTGTATCGTCTTGTGCGAAAAACGGGCCGCAAGACCCAACGCGAACGTGTTGACCACATTCGCGCAATCCTGACCACCAACAGAAATGGCGAGGGTTAGGCGTGTCCCCCTACAGGCGGGTTTCGGACGAAAAATAAAAAATACCCTCAAACTATCCCTCAAATGCCCAACAATTGTCAAAGCACCGTCCCCCGACTATTTTTTCTTCTCTCTCCCTGTAGAGGGACAGGCCCAACTTGAAGACATGGCTAGGGCACCAAACTCCGCCACCTGATGGGGTTTGCGGCACTGGGGCCCACATCGGCCCACACACCGAGCAGGTCTCCTGAGCCTCCTGGGAAGCCTGCGCAGAACCCCACGTGGCCCTACCCAGGTAGGAGGAGGAACAGGAGGAGGAGGAGGAGGAGGAGGAGGAGGAGGAGGAGGGGGAGGATGATGATGATGATGATGAGGAGGAGGAGGAGGAAGAGGAGGAGGAAGAGGAGAAGGAAGAGTAGGAGGAGGAGGAGGAGGGGGGGGAGGAGGAGGAGGAGGAGGAGGAATATAAGAAAGACGAAAAATAATTGATGGATAAAACACCTGTCTTGCCGTGTCCCCGTGTTCCCCTCGAACCGGAGCGTATCTGATCATAACCTAAGAGAGGATGCAACGCAGGGGCATAAGGGAAGGAACGCAATCAGGACGAGAGGGACGGGGACAACGAAGAGTAGGAGGGGTGTAGGAGGGAGCAGGAACATCGCGAAGGTGACAAAGGGGGAATAAGGGAAGGAGCAAGGGGAGGCTGAGGAGGGGAACTTCGGAAGGGAAGAAGGACAAGGCAGAGAAGGAGGCCCTGAAACTGCAACCGTGGTGGCAGAGCTGCGTCTCCAAGTTATGTTGCCGTCCACCTGCAAACTGGGAGAACTGCGCGGGCCACCGAAGAATGGGCCAATCCCTTCGAGCCCATTCGGGGATGCGCGAAGCGCGCTTGAAGAACATTCCAAACGCACAGGAGTCAGCATCTCTCGGAGAACTTCGAGCCAAGGGGCCGCGGCAAAGTCCGTGCAGGCCGCTGCCTTGCGCGCGCCAGCGGGCCTGTCGGCTCTGCTGGTCCGGCGGAGGCGTCGCAATGCTAGGCTCCGTGCTCCGGGCGTGGGCCTGCCGGGCCTGGCCAGCAAGGCGGCAGCCCGCTGACTGTGAGGAGGCCCGCTGGGAGTGCTTCGCTCCAGTCCGCGCCGCTTTGCAGCGCGTCTTCAACAGTTCCGCCACCGCGCCTGCAGCGGTCGGGGTGCGTCGGGCCGGCGCCTTTCTCCTCAGCTCGGCCTCTCGCGAGGCAACCGCAGGGGCCCGCCGACGCATCAAGGCTAACATGCGTTTGCCTGCCGGACCCCCACGCAGCGGGTGGTGCCAAAAATGAGGAACCGAACTTTATACACCTATGCTTTTTTTTTCTGGTCCCGCACTGAGATCCGCACAAGAAAACGGATTCTGGTGTATACGGCATCCTGGTGTATATATTTTTTGTTGTTTCCCACGGGAAAACGGGGAAACAAGTATACACCACACCACCCCGACGTCGCCCCCGACTCTCAAAAAGTTCTGGGATTGAAAAACAGCCCGGCACTGGTAATGTATGTGTTCCAGTTTCCGAAAAAACAAGCACACGGGTGACGGGGTCCATGGCCTTCCTCCCTGGGCGATCCCCCAGGACTCCCCCCCGCCCCCAGGCCCCGCTTCTGGCGCGGTGGCGGATCCTCGCGGCGGCGGTGGAGCTTGATACAGTACTTAATTTGTGGCAGCGGGGAACCGAGGAGACGACAGGAGGACGAGGAGGATGAGGAGGAGGAGGAGGAGGAGGTGGATGGGGGAGGAGGCGGAGGAGGACGAGCAGGTGAAAGGCCACGGATGGAGACGTCCAGTGCAAGGGAGCTTGCCGAGCGAGCCTGGACCGCGCCCTGGCGGCAGCGGGCAACAAGAAGAAATGAGCTTCGCAGAGTCTGCGGCCCTGCCACGGACGGAGCCCTGACGTGCGCCCGCGAGGCGCACCTCGCAGCCGCGCACTGGCAGGCAGGCGGATCCTGCGCCTCACGGCGGCCCAGGGAACACTCGTCACCGCCTCAGGGGCGGCGCCTCCATCGTGGCGTCGATGCACTTCTCGTACTCGTCGATCGCCCTCGGCCAGTAGAAGTTGCTCCCCATCGCGTTGCTCTGCATCTGCCTGAAGAGATCCTTCTTGTGGTGGAAGATGCTCAATGCCTGGTAGAGTCGCTCCTTCAGCCTGTTCGCGTCGAAGCCAGAGAAGAGGAAGCCAGTCGCCCTCTGCCTGTCTCGGCTCTCATCATACAGTCCATGGACGGAATCCTTCAGGCCGCCAGTTTCGTGTACGACGGGAAGCGTACCGTACTGCTGTGCGTACATCTGGGGCAGTCCACAAGGCTCGTACTGCGAGGGCATCAGGAGGATATCGCAGCCGGCCATCATCCTGTGCTCCACCTCTGGGTCGAAGCCGATGTAGCCGCAGACGCGGCCCTTGAAGTGCGCCTCGGCGGTCCTGATCATCTGCTCGTAGCCAGTGTCGCCCTTGCCCATCATGATCAGCTGCGCTCTACCGTTTACGGAGTTACCTGTGTCGGTCAACAGCCAGGGGATGACCTCGTTGATCAGGTGTATGCCCTTCTGATTGCACAGGCGCCCGCAGAAGCCGATCAGGCACGTGAGCGGATCCTGGTGAAGGCAGAGCTCCTTTTGCAAAGCACTCTTGCACTTTGCCTTCCCCTCCTCG
This sequence comes from Prorocentrum cordatum, assembly GCA_963575745.1. NCBI lineage: Eukaryota > Dinophyceae > Prorocentrales > Prorocentraceae > Prorocentrum > Prorocentrum cordatum. The sequence goes on from CAUYUJ010017294.1 coordinate 640,120, forward strand.
AAACTCTTCGGCGAGAAATTAAAAGGAATATCCACCACCGTGCCGGCACGATGTGGAGAGTCAGAATGCTTGTTCGTTGTGTGGTCGGTATTCTGCAATTTTTCAGGGCCGACCGCAATAACCGCCGTCCGCAAATCGCCCACTCATTCTCCGTCCTGGTACACTTTTCGGCCTCCACATGGCTCCAAGATTGCTGCGAAATATCCCAAGACCAGCTGGAGACGGCCCAACAACGCCACAATCCGAGAAGCACCTGATAGAGCTCAAGAAGATGCCTCCAGCGAGGCCCTGAAAAGCAAACAAAACATGGAAACACCCAACAAACACGTGCTCCGAAGCTTTTCAGCTGCAGATCGCCTCGGGGAAGCAATAGAGAGCATCAACAAGCGCCCGAAACGCCCAAAGATGGCTCCACGACTTTCCTAGAACACCCCGAGACAGCCCAAGAGGGCTCTAAGACGGCCCCCAGTCTGGGAGAACTCGGTAGAACGGTCGCGCCCAAGACGGCCCAAAGGGTCTCTAACGGGCCAGTAACAACCCCCAGGGGGCCCCAAACAAACTTCCATGAAGCTTCCAAGATGCCTCCAAGAGAGAAGAGCGAGGAGAATAACCAGGAGGACCAATGGGGAGACCGATGCGGCGGACAAGGAGGCGGAATTCCAGACTCGCGCCAGATTAGATAGGCAGTCTGCCTTGTAGCGGGTCTTCAACTCCACCTCCTTGCTGAGTGCAGATGTACGGGCACGGTGGCAGGGTTTGCCGCAGGCAGCTGGATAAGGGTCTATCATGGGGCTCCACTCATCGGAGATACCGTTGAGTATGCCCTCGAACCGCTGCAGGCCGCTCTTCTCCCGCAAGGCGTGGTCTAGGCCAAGTCCACCAGCGGCTGTCTGGATCTGCCTAGCATAGTTCGGAGACACCGTCAGGACCCGGTCTGCTACCTGAATGCCCGCTCCGAGCAAATTCAAGCAGTCGCGATCGCAAGAAAGCTCGCGCTCGGCCTCCTTGGGCAAGCCAAGGAAGCGGTCGACAGGGTATGTCGACTTCCTGTACCTGCCTTGGTAACCCATATTGTGCAACACCATCATCACCCGCGCCTTCCTATAAGTAGAATTTGGCTTGTACTTGTAGTTCAAGTAGAGGGGCAGCAAGCCAGTCTGCCAATCGTTGGCTATGAAGCAGATCTCCTGGCCGTATGTCGAGCCCCCGAGGTTGAGCAACAATGGGGCCTCCAATGCGGCCGCGCTGAGCAGAGCGAACCGGAACAGGTTGTCCTGGTACTCCCCCCCGTGCTTGGGGTCGCCGTAGATGCCGGCGGAGCGGTGGTACGAGGGGTGGTCCACGAAGACGTAATCGCAGCCATTGCCGCCACCGTAATCCTTGCGAAGGTGGTAGTACTTTACCTGGTGCTCGCGGCCGTCCAGCCACACCTCTGCGGAGCCGACGATCTCCGTGCCCTCATAATCGCCGTAGCGAGGAGCGATTGCCATCGTCCGGTGGCCGCGCATGGCGAACTCGTATGCGTAAGAGCCGACAACCATGGCGAGGCCCCCTGTCTTGGACCACGGGTGCATCTCGGAACTTACTACAACGACTGGCGTGTTCAAATGCCTGGCTCCGTACCGCACTGGTCGCTCTTCAAATAACTCCTCCTGCCGTATCTCGTCCATTCTGTCCCGCAACTCCACGAGGCCGTCCGTGTCCACAGTCTGCTCGAAGCACGACATACTCGAGCCACGCAACATGTCGGGAGTATTCGTGATTGGCGCCCTTCGACCGGGCGGTGTGCAATCGGGAATGCTGTAGCAGTAGTCAGAGTGCGGAGACCCGTGTATTGAACTAGCCTCCGTCGTCAGCCTGGTAAGAGGCCCCTCGGTGGTGCTCTCGTGGTCCTGATCGCTCGCTCTGTCGCTGACCGAGAGGCTGCTCGGCTTGAGGGCTATCTTCGAGGTGCCCACGAGGTGGGGATGCCTCCTCGCCTGGCCCTCCGACGCAAGCTCCGAGGCCGCCGTCGACGGTGCTGGCGACCGGCCCAGCGAGGCGGAGCAGCCCTCCTGCTGCGGGCCGAGCGCCAGGTCGCTGTGCACGCCCGGCCTGGCGTGACTCGCCAGGGCCTCCCGAGCCTTGGCCAGCTCGGCCTCCGACGCGGCGAGACCAGCCTTCAAGGCTTCCACCTCCGCTGCGTGCGCGCGCTCCTCCTCCAACCTCTCCCTCTCCTGCACCCGGCAGGCGGCCGCCATTCGTTCGCAGTGCTCCAGCTCGAGGGCGGTCACCTTGGCCCTGAAGCCCTTCTCTCGCTCCGCGCCCTCCCTCTGCTCCTGCCGCAGGCTGGCGACCTCAACCCTCAGCGCCTCGCACTCTGTCTTCAGCACCTGCTCTGTGGGCGCCCGGGCCCCCAGCTCCGCCTCCAGCGCGGCGGCCAGGGCCCTGGACTCTGCCGCCGCCGCCGCGTGCAACGACAGCTCATGCTCCAGCCTCGCCGTCTTGGCGAAAAGCTCGCCCTCAAGAGCGGCGACCCTAGCCTGCGACGCTGCGGCCTGGCCGGAGAGAGCCGCGACTGTGGCCTCCAGCCTTCTGCGCGCCTCCAGCGAGGACTCGTCCGCCTCCTGTGGCGCGGCCTGGTGCTCCTCGCAGCAGGCCGCATTCTCGCAGCGTGCGGCCTCGGCCTCGCCATCCAGCTTCGCCCGCTGCGGATCTGGGGCGCGGGGCGCGCCCTCCACTCTGCGCCGCTCTGGTACGCCTGGGGCCGCTTTGGCGCCTCTCCTCTTCCTCCGCGGTGTTGCCTCGGCCGCCGCACGGGGCGCCACCGCGCCACCCTGCGCCTGTCCCGCGGTCCCCGCCGTGCGGAGGCTCAGGCAGTCGGGGCCCAGCAGACAGACGGAAACGTACTGGCAAGGCTGGGCCCAGCTCCATGCCACCTCGCGGCCAGCGCGCAGGAGGGCCCCGTGGCCGGCTGGCACCGAGATCGTCTGCTCGTCGCACAGGAGCTGCACCTCCCCGCTGGTCACCAGCACGTACTGGTCGTACTCGGGCACCTGGCGCAGCCGGCCTGTCGCCGCGGTGACCTCGGCCGCGCAGGCGGACAGCTTGGCGTCCCCGCTGGCGGTGGGGCCGAAGTACTCCGCGATGCTCAGCGCGGGGCTGCGAAGCATGCCCACGGCCTCCGTGACCTCGGGCAGGTCGGCGCGGACCTCGGCCGCGGGCGCGTCCCACCTGTCCAGATCCTGGAGGCCAATCCAGTCCGCGACCGGCAGCTCCCCGTCCTCGAACTGCACCTTGAAGGGCACCTCGCTGCCGTCGTCCGCCAGCACCGCGGCGAAGCGGCCCGATGCCCTCGCGAACATGCACCCGCTCAAAGTGGCCCCCGGATCCCTCCCGGGATACACCCCGACTCGTTTTTCCAGACGCGTCCAGCTGTGGCGGCAAGGGGGGCCTCCGAAGGCCAAGAAACCAGGACGATGAGATTTCCAGAGGTCCCTGACGGTCCCCGCTGAGGAGGTCCCTTCAGATCTCCGGACGATGATTGCCGGGCCCCCGAACAGAAGGTCCTCGCATCCTCGATGTGCACTGCTTCTTGTACAGCCTATGTGAGCTCGCAAAGCTCGCGCGCATCGCTCGCGCTTAGGTGTTAGCTCAGGCAAAGCAGTTGTTGCATCAATGATCGAACGGGCAGGCACACCGTCCCACCACGATCCGATCACCACCTGGGAACAACTGCACCATCGTGGGCATACATGCCTCCATGGCGTATCCCGCCTACTGCGGCACATCCTGCGCACGGATCGTGCTCCTCAGGGAGCTCCACCCACGGCCCCAGAGGCAGGGCTCGCATAGCGTTTCCCTGCCAATCCCGACGCACCCCTCACATGGATCGTGTACGGTCCCAGAGACAAGATTCGCATGGCGGCGCACCTCTCACGTAGATCGTGCCCTGCAGGCAACTGCACTTGCGGCATCAAAGAAATGCTTCGCATAGTGCCGCCCCGCTCACTTCGGCACACGATCGTGCCATGAAAGGAATTCCACCTATGGCCTCAGAGACAAGATTTGAAACCCGCCCCCCCCGCCCATTTCGGAGCACATCTCACACCGATTGTTCCCAACAAGGAGCTCCACCGACGGCCCCAGAAACAGGATCCGCGTAGTGCCCCCCCCAGCCCATTGCGGCACGCTCCTCACGCGGATCGAGCCCCACAGGGAGCACAACCCACAGCCCCGGAGGCAAGATTCGCACATCGTCCCACGGGTGCCCCCCAGATGGAGCTCTGCCTATGGCACCAGTGTGCAATTTCGCATGGCGTTCCCCCGCCCTGGGGGCGTCTTGGGGCCTCCTGGGGGCCTCTTGGGGGCAATCTTGATGCATCAGCAGCCCATCGCAGGCGAGAAAGCGAGAAGGCAAAGATCACTGGCTATCCCGTAGTTTTTGTTTGTTTGTTTGTATGTTTGTTTGTTTGTTTGTTTGTGTGAATGTGTGTGTGTGTGCTTTTTGATGTGTCGGATATGTCCTGAAGGGTCTCCTAGTGCCCTCTGGGGCTGTCCTGAGCGCCTCTAGAGGCCTCTGGAGGCTCCCTTAGCCGTCGGCGACCCCTGGAGGCCGTCTTGGGGGTGGCTCGGGGCCGTTTGGGACCGCCTGGACGGGTGTCGGCTCCCTCCGGGAGGCGAGGCGGGGCCTCCCAGCAACGGGCCCGGCGCCCCCGGCCTCACAGTGGTTGCTGTGGTTTCGGCCCAAAGGGGCCCCGGGGCCTGGTCCCCCGTGTTGTGCATGTGCAGTGCTTGCGTAGGGTGTGACAGGGTGTGACCCCTATGTGATGCCATGTCTCGTGAACACTGCGTCTGGTACCAGACTCGGCCGTAGGGTCAGACACACACGGAGCTGGGTAAGAACTAGCAATTACGCCTAATTGAGGCACCAGTGGGCGCCAACCATCGGGCAAACTGCTGCAGGGCTTCAGGGCAAGGGCGAGAACATGTAGCACATAAGGCATCTTTTACAGCCGGCCATGAGGAACCGCTCATCGGACATCAGGGCGAGAACGATAATTCGCAACAACTAAGGGGCATCAGCCATGGAGCACCGTTCACAAGGCACCAGGGCAATAACGATACATCGCAATCACGACGCACCGCCCATATGTCACGCGCATACTGTATCAGGGCACGACGAAGCATCGCAACATTTGGGGCATCAGTCAGCATCAACCATAGGGCACCACCCAAAGCGCACCATTCATAGGATACCGTGGCAAGAAGGCGTCACATGGTACTAGCCATGGGACGCTATCCATAAGGCAGCATGGCAACAAAACGTTGCAACGGATCTTCCATCATCGGGCACCAGCCATGGGGCACCACCCCTAGGATACCAAGGAAAACACGAATTCGCAACACGTAAGGCGGCATAGGACACCTGCCTTCAGGAACCATGATAATGACACAGCATCGCCCGACTCGTTGCGTCGTAAATAAAGTGCCAACCATATGACACAACCCGTACGATATCACAACAAGAAGGATCAACCAATCGCAACGGGGAAGGCATCATGGGCACAGGCCGTAGAGCGCCACCCAGACTGCATCACCACAATAACACATTACAATCTAGAAACATCTTGGCCAATTATGCAATATCACCCTTAGAACACCGTGGCGAGAACCTGACATTCGCGACACGCCATGTAAGTACCACACATACAGCACCACCAATGCAACACCAAGGAAATAACGAAGAAACCGCACAATTTAAAACACCCTCGGGCACCAGCCATAAGGCACCAACCCACAAAGCACCAACACAATAACGAAACAACGCGACACTTAAGGCATCAATGCTACCGTGCATAGGGCAACGTACATATGGAACCATGAGAATACCGGAACATCGCCCGACGAATTGCACCATTTGGTGCCAGCCGTAGGGCACAACCAGTTAGGTACCAGGGTCACGCCGATACATCACAACATTTAAGACACCATGTGACACCAACCAGATAGCACCACCCATACTACAAGACTGCTAAGACGAATAATTCACAACATTAAAGATCCATAGGGCGCCAACGACGGAACAGCGCTCACATCGCAAGGGCGTTAACGAGATAACCGCTTCACTTCATGCATCGTAGGGCACTACCCATGCCATAGCAACACCAAGAAGGCACCATGACGTCGCAATGCTGACCATTCACGATGGCACCACCGCTAACTGCATACACGCACAACCACGTAGGCATATGTGTATGCATGCACAAATATATGTGCCTTTGCACAGGTGTGTATGTGTGCATGTATGTATGCATGTATGTATGCATGAAAATATGCTTGCCGAACTGTTTATATAGTTGTTTGTATACGTGTATATACATGCGTGTACACACAAACATATATATATATATATATATATAAATATAACGAGTTTCACACAGACTCGATTAATCTATGTATACCACACCCATCAGACACCAAGACACTACCGATACTTCGCAACGCTGAACGTATCATACGGCACCAGCCATGGGGCACACCTCATTGGGCACCAGGCCATTCACGCCATACTCGAAACATGCATTTCCAACTCCATCCGTACGCACTGTTTGGGATGTAATTATGCGTTCAACACCTGCCACAAGGATAAGCTATAGAGTACCAGGGCAATAACGAGGCAACTCGCAGCATCCGGAGAATCATATAACACCAGCCGCGGGGCACCGCCTACAGAGCACCAGGGCAACAACAAGAAACCTCACCAACGATTCGATTTCCAATTCCCCTCACCACAAGCAAGGGCCCCTCGGTGCAATCACCGCCGGGAGAAACGAACACTCAAAGCCTGGAAGAGAAAGGGGGGGGGACGAGGGGGAGGGAAGGGGGAACGGGTGGAGGGGGATATGGTGATGGATGAAGAGGGGGAGAAAAAGGGGTGAAGGACGGGGAGGGGGGGGGGCTGAGAGAGGATGAGGATGAGGAGGAGGATGACCACTGTAAACCCAAGACGCATCGACGATGTTGCAATACATTCCTCCGCAAATTTCCCTCTTCATAAGTCCCAGCACGAATTTTCTATTGCTGGAAGTACTCTGCTGGACGACAACTTTTTGAGAATCCCCAATTGCGCCCAAACGCCACTCATGGGACTGCGTCGCCGCGAATCAACGCGACTATTGCGTCCAGACAATCCAAAATCATGCCAGATCACCATACCATTCCTGTGGCTGCATCACAGCGGATCAAAGTGATGGTTGCGTCCTGACAACCCTAAATCGTGCCAGAACACCATTCCTGGAACCATGCGTACCCTTTGACCTGTTGCTGCGAACTTTTAAGACCAACGTGCGTAGCGCTAGGGCGGGAACCACATTTTGAAAAGGAGCCGCCCTGCATCCATGAAACTGTCGCAAACCTCAAAAACAAATTGGCGGGGCGCTGAAGCGAGAACCACATTCAGAAAACTGCCAGCCCTCCATCCGTGACACCGTTGCATGCAAACTTTTCAACTTCAGGATCATGAACGGCGAAGTAATCGCACGCGAAACGCCCGGCCCGCTTTACCGACACGCCTGGGGGTGCGACAGGCTTTTTGTTCCCTCCGGCCAATGGCAACGTTGAACAGTTACTTCAAGATCCACTTCTGGGTCATCTGTGACTTGGTAAGTTTTGACAAGCCTGGTGGCAGACCTTGCTGCACCTTCGCCGATTGCTGCTTGCCGTATGTTTTGCGCTGGTGCGTGCACTCCTTGGCCAACTTTCTGACCGCCTGTGTGGCGTCACAGCCACAGGCAAGACAAACTGTGCTCCCAAACTCCTTATGATTAGCTGCGGTGTGGGAGCCGTGTGAATCTATGCCGTTGACCGTGCTCCGAGTGGCCACCATAATCAAACCTCGAAACAGACCCTCGTGGCAGGGGGCCGCGAGAAAGCTATCAAGCATTCTGTACCGAGCACAGCCACCACACTTGTAGCAGCGGAGAAGAGAGCCAATGCCTCCTACGGGCTCGTGCGAAGTGAGAAGCAACTAAATCTCGACCACTCGGCGCCTCTGATTGGGCGCTCACTCTCTGGGTACTCTGTTCCCGTCGGCCTCCAAAGAAGCAACCACACCGTGTACGAGGCGCTGCCGAACCTGAAAAGCAATCGCCTGAGCATGGGACCTGGCGTCTCTATCCCTAGCTGGGACTCTGAGGTTCTCGGCCCACTGGCTTGCAATAGTGTCAGAAACCTCATCCAAGAGGAAAAACAGGGGGCCGCATCACTGGTCTTGACCTCCTCCAGAGACCTGTGGTTTTCAGCCTTGGCCAAAACAGCAGCTCTGTCATAATGTTCTTTGACAAGGTCCCCGATCGAGTGCCACACGTCCAAATGCGACTTAGGATGCGCTCCCCTTTGGACCTGACCCAATTTTTTAGACACCGTAGGAAAGCTCTGAGACAAACACTCCATTGGCAAACGGGAAGGTGGCCTTCAAGAGCTGAAGGGAGCTCATGGCGTCTCCCCTGTTGGCCGACTGGCGTCATCCAGGCACATCGCCAAAACCACACGCATGTGCCTTAAGCTCCGGAGGATAGTCAATCACGCACGCAAGGCTCTGATCACGACCCAGGACCAGGCAGCACTACGCAGGGCAAGGTCGTCCGAATCAGGACCCCCACTGGCGTCTCCTCCTCTGAAAGTAATACCGTCAGCCACCGCCCTTTGGAACTCCACCCCGTAGGCCTGAACTTCTCCCTGGCCGGCGGAGGGGGAACGGCGGTCCAACTGCTTGGCGTCAGCCCTCGCAGCCAAACAACTCGGGTTGTTCCCCCAGTCTGCTAGCGCTCTGCGCCTGACCGACTCGGGCACCTTTGAAAGGCTGCTGTTCTATGGACAGCCCCACGCTCTGTGCACGTCACCCAGCAGGCTCCTCGCAACGCTTGCAGGCACTGTCCTGTGTCGACCCACAGTCTTACAACCTTGATGTCGGCCAACTGTTTCCAAGTGGCCACCACGGGCACGAGGGCTCTCCATCCAAACTTGCCCTTCTTGGTTAAAGACTTGAGGCGCTGGAAGCCGAAGCAATCTGGGACTTGCTCCAGGGGTCGAGGAGAAGGATGAGCAGGAGGAGGAGGAGGAGGAGGAGGAGGAGGAAGAGCAGTAGGAGGAGGAGGAGGAGGAGGGGGAGGAGGAGGAGAAGGAGGAGGAGGAGGAGGAGGAGAAGGTCCAACTTCCCTCAACATAGGCCCCTACCAACATTTATCATCTGAACAACCGCCTGAACATCCTCGATAATTTTGCCAAACCACAATTCATGGGATTTCAACGCCGCGAATCAGCGTGACAATTGCGTCCTGGCAGTCTTGAACCATTCCATAACACCATTCCTGGGACTTCAACACAACGAATCAACATGACCATTGCGTCCGGACAACCCTGCCTCGTACCAGAACGCCGTTCTGGGGACTTCAACCCTACGACACCTTCTAAAACTCAGACTATACAACGAACGCGCGCGGCGCTAAGGCGATAAATGCATTTTGAAAAAGACCCGCCCTCCACCCGTGAAACGTTCGCACTTTTTAGACGACTGTGAGCGGCGGAACCAAATTTAGAACATGGCCCGCCCTCGATCCGTGAAGCTGTTGCAAACTTTTAAGACGAATGGCGCTCATGCGAGATCCACACTTTGAAAATGGCCCGCCCTCCATCCGTGAAGCTGTTGTAAAGTCTTAACCCCAAGATCACGAAGTCTCACACGAAACGCCCGGCCGGCCCTACTGACACGTCTGGGGGTGCGACAAGGAGGAGTTATTCACAAGGGAAATGGATGTATGAGGACGAGAAGGAACAGGAGGATGAGGCGAAGGGGGAGGATGATGATGATGAGGAGGAGGAGGAGAAGGAGTAGGAGGAGGAGGAGAAGGGGGAAGGGGATGAGGATGAGGACGAGGACGAGGACGATGATGATGATGAGGAGGAGGAGAAGGAGGAGGAGGAGGAGGAGGAGGAGGCAGAGGCAGAGAAGGAGTGGGCGGCAAGAGGGGGAGGTGAAGGAGGAAGAGGGGCGACAAGGGGAGAGGGCAAGCCTCACGAGCACCCGCTCGCCCACGGCAGGTCGACCGTCCATGGCGGCCGCGGAAGAGGCGCCTTCGGGGCCCGCTGCGGGGCGGGTGGGTAGCGGGTTGCCGCTGAGAGGACTGGGCCGATGCCGCTGCGGACGGGCGGGGCCGCTGGGCGGGGGGGGGAGAGCCATGAGGCGGAGGGGTGGGGCAAAAAATGGGGGATGATGATGATGAAGAGGAGGAGGAGGAGGAGGAGGAGGAGGAGGAGGAGGAGGAGGAGGAGGGGGAGGAAGAGGAGGAGGGGCAACGGCACAATCACTCGCAGAGAGGGGACCACCCGACACGCCCCGATGTCAGCCAACAGCTTCGCGGCGGCGAACAGTGCCTGGGATGCCAGGGGCAGACGTAAACGTGATACATGAGCGAATAATTAACTACAAAATGAGAATGCCGACCGCGGGGCGCGTCCAAATTATCCGAACGCGACCAGCCGATTGAGCTAAAACGACCGCTCGCAGCCCACGACAATGTAGCTCAACGAAATGGAAGGCGAGGCCTCATTTGGCCGCAATGCTGGCATAGTCCTTGCCGAAATTCTCCAGACTCGCCTCCGTCTGTTGGGCTTTGACGTAGGCGATCGTCATCATCTCCGAAAGCCCACCCTGACCCTCCAACACGCTCCAGAGGTCTTACCGTGCACTTGGGGCCATCCGGGGCCTTCTTCGACTCACCTCGGGCCGTCGTCGACTCAAATTAAGGCCCACTGGACGCGCCTAGGAGGACCAAGACTCGCCCAGGGGGTGGGGAAAAAGGCTGGGGACCCAAATCAGGGCACTTCGGGCCCCCCAGATCCCCCTCCCCGTGAATACTTGATAGCTAGCGTGGGCCCGAAGCAGTGTGTTTCTACCAGTCTATGCTGTGCAATCTATGTCTGGCAAAACATGTGGTACAACACATGCGGTACAATCTATGTGGTGCAAATGGTTTTCACACATCATTTGACACATCCCACGCTCTTGCAAACATCCCACCCACCCGCCCACCCGCAACTTCGTTTTCAAAACCTCTTAAGACCGACTACCACGACACCGACGACAACGACTACGACGACACCGACGACGTCTCCGACGACTTCGACGACGACAACGACGCCGACGCCGACGCCGACGACGCCAACGAAGACCACGACGAGGGAGGAGGAAGGACGACGACGGCGACAACGACGACAACGACAACGACGAGGGAGGAGGGAGGACCTCGACGACGCGAACGACGAAGAAGGAGGAAGGACGGCGACGCCGACGACGACAACGACGAGGGAGGAGGGAAGACGACGACGACGACAACGACGACGACGATGACGACGGCGACGAAATAGGAGGGACGACGACGAGAGGCCGACGACGGACGACGACGACGACGAGGGAGGAGGAGGAAGGACGACCACGGCGACAACGACGACGGAAACGACCACGACGCCAAAGAGGACGACGACGACGACCACGAGGAAAGACAGAGGACGACGTAGGCGACCACGACGACGACGCGGGAGCGCGCGCGCACGCTTTTGTTGAAAATCCGTGTTGCGAAACCTTGTGTTTTTGTAGGTTTTTTGGACACAAGATTTTGAAATCCTTCCGAAACCGATGGGTTTTGAAGGTTTTCGGCATACGCGCGCGACGACGCGCGCGTCTGCACTTCGTCCCATTTTTTGCAAAGGATTCTCGCGACGGTACACGCGCAAGGGCGTTCGACAGATTTCGACATGCGCGCGCGCGCGAAGCCCATTTAAGAGCATTTTGTGAAAATCTTGAAAAACCTATGGTTTTCTTAAGATTTCGCAAGAGCTCGCGCGGAGGTTTTTTTCCCAACCATCCTGTGGTGTTGGGTCCTCGTTTTGAAGAGACGGTCCCCGCGTTCCTCCTCCACTTCTCCTCTTCCCCCTCCTCCCTCCTTCCCCTCCTCCCTGCGTTTCACCCACCCAGTACAGCGTTTCGTGGCCCCACAGGGGGCTCCACCGAAGGCCCCAGTGCTGCCGCCCGCATGCGTCAGCCACACCCAATTCTGCACACCCCTCACACGTTTCGTGGCCCCATAGGGAGCTCCAGCGAAGGCCCCAGTGCTGCCGCCCGCATGCGTCAGCCACACCCAATTCGGCACACCGCTCACACGTTTCGTGGCCCCATAGGGAGCTCCACCGAAGGCCCCAGTGCTGCCGCCCGCATGCGTCAGCGCACACCCAATTCGGCACACCCCTCACACGTTTCGTGGCCCCATAGGGAGCTCCACCGAAGGCCCCAGTGCTGCCGCCCGCATGCGTCACCCACACCCAATTCGGCACACACCTCACACGCTTCGTGGCCCCATAGGAGCTCCGCCGAAGGCCCCATGCTCCGCCCGCATGCGTCACCCACACCCAATTCGGCACACCCCTCACACGTTTCGTGGCCCCATAGGAGCTCCTCCGATGGCCACAACGCATGCCGCCCGACATGCGTCAGCCACACCAGTTCGGCACACCCCTCACCACGCTTTGTGGCCCCATAGGGAGCTCCCCAGTTGCCGCCGCCCCGCATGCGTAGCCAAACCCCATAAAACCAATTCGATCACAACCCTCACACGTTTTCGTGGCCCATAAGGGAGACTCCACCGAAGGGCCCCCGTGCCACCGCCCCGCTATGCGTCAGCCACACGAGCAACACCCCTCACACGTTTCGTGGCCCATAGGGGACGCTCCACGAAGGGGCCTTAATGGAGTGGCTGTCGCCCAGAAATGCGTCAGCCACACCACAATCGCCAATTCGGCCCACACCCCTCACACGCTTCGTCCCCCCCCCCCCCCCCCCCCCCCCCCCCCCCCCCCCCCCCTGGCCCCATAGGGAGCTCCACCGAAGGCCCCAGTGCTGCCGCCCGCATGCGTCAGCCACACCCAGTTCGGCACACCCCTCACGCGTTTCGTGGCCCCATAGGGAGCTCCACCGAAGGCCTTAGTGGCTGCCGCCCGCATGCGTCAACCACGCCCAATTCGGCACACCCCTCACACGTTTCGTGGCCCCATAGGGAGCTCCACCGAAGGCCGCAGTGCCGCCGCCCGCATGCGTCAGCCACATCCAATTCGGCACCCCCCTCACACGTTACGTGGCCCCAACCCGCATGCGTCAGCCACACCCAATTCGGCACACCCTTCGCACGCTTCGTGGCCCCATAGGGAACTCCACCGAAGGCCCCAGTGCCACCGCTCGCATTCGTCCCGCACACCCATTTCGGCACCTCCACCAAACACAGCGTTTCGTGGCCCCACAGGGACCTCCACCGAAGGCCCCAGTGGTGCCGCCCGCATGCGCCACCCCCACCCAGCACAGCGTTTCGTGGCCCCACAGGGAGCTCCACCGACGGCCCCAGTGGTGACGCCCGCATGCGTCACCCCCGCCCAGTACAGCGTTTCGTGGCCCCACAGGGAGCTCCACCGACGGCCCCAGTGGTGCCGCCCGCATGCGTCACCCCCGCCCAGTACAGCGTTTCGTGGCCCCACAGGGGCCTCCACCGAAGGCCCCAGTGGTGCCGCCCGCATGCGTCACCCCCACCCAGCACAGCGTTTCGTGGCCCCACAGGGAGCTCCACCGAAAGCGGCACCCGCAATGCGATATTCACAGCTGCGCATGGTTGGGTCCTTCGCCAGGATAATTGGCAAATCAGTGTTGCGAAACCCGGTGTTTTTGTGCATTTGTCCCAACCATCCTGTGGTGTTGGGTCCTCGTTTTGAAAAGACGGTGCCCCGCGTTCCTCTCCTCTCCTCCTCTCCTCTCCTCCTCTTCCCCCTCCTCCCTCCTCCCATCAGCATCATCATCATCATCGTCATCATCATCATCGTCATCATCATCATCATCCTCATCGTCATCACCCACCATCATCGTCATCATCACCATCGTCGTCACACCTCTCACACGTTTCGTGGCCCCATAGGGAGCTCCACCGAAGGCCCCAGTGCTGCCGCCCGCATGCGTCAGCCACACCCACTTCGGCACACCCCTCACACGTTTCGTGGCCCCATAGGGAGCTCCACCGAAGGCCCCAGTGCTGCCGCCCGCATGCGTCAGCCACACCCAATTCGGCGCACCCCTCACACGCTTTCGTGGCCCCATAGGGAGCTCCACCGAAGGCCGCAGTGCCGCCGCCCGCATGCGTCAGCCACATCCAATTCGGCACACCCCTCACACGCTTGCGTGCCCCATAGGGCAGGGGTTTCCACCGAAGTCCCCAGTGCTGCCGCCCGCATGCTTCAGCCACAACCCAATTCGGCACACCCCTCACACGTTTCGTGGCCCCATAGGGAGCTCTACCGAAGGCCCCAGTGCTGCCGCCCGCATGCGTCAGCCACACCCAAGTCGGCACACCCCTCACACGCTTTCGCGGCCCCATAGGGAGCTCCACCAAAGGCCCCAGTGCTGCCGCCCGCATGCGTCAGCCACACCCAGTTCGGCACACCCCTCACACGTTTCGTGGCCCCAGAAGGAGCTCCACCCAAGGCCCCAGTGCCGCCGCCCGCATGCGTCAGCCACACCCAATTCGACACACCCATCACACGTTTCGTGGCCCATAAAGGGGGCTCCACCGAGGCCCGTGCCGCCGCCCGCATGCTCAGCCACCACCATTCGGCACACTTCATCACACTTTCGTGGCCACATAGGGAGCTCCACCGAAAGCACCAGTTGCCGCGACCCGCATGCGTCAGCCCACACCAGTTCGGCACACCCCTCACACGTTTCGTGGCCCCATAGGGAACCCCACCGAAGGCCCCAGTGCTGCCGCCCGCATGCGTCCCGCACACCCAATTCGGCACACGCCTCACACGTTTCGTGGCCCCATAGGGAGCCCCACCGAAGGCCCCAGTGCTGCCGAACGCATGCGTCCCGCACACCCAATTCGGCACACACCCCTCACACGTTTCGTGGCCCCATGGGGAGCCCCACCGAAGGCCCCAGTGCTGCCGCCCGCATGCGTC
>CAUYUJ010017294.1:662649-672649 GCA_963575745.1 Prorocentrum cordatum
GTCTCCGCCACCCATCCCGGCCCCCCCCCCCGCAGCAGCATCATGTTTCGGGGACCCATAGGGAGCTCCACTGGAAGCCCCAGTGGCGGCCCGCACATGCGTTTCCGCCACCCATGTCGGCACGCCCCGCGCGTGTTTCATGTCCCCATAGGGAGCTTCGCCGACACGTTCCGTAGTCCTATGGGGAGTTCCATTGAAGATGAAACCCACAGCTGCGGTACTGACAACTGCATATGGTTGGGTTCTTCGCCAGGCTAGTTTTTGTTTTTTGCTACTATGTAAAACAGACACACCTGTGTATGTATGTATGTATGTATGTATGTATATATGTATGTATGTATGTATGTATGTATGCATGCATGCGTGCGTGCGTGCGTGCGTGCGTGCGTGCGTGCATGCATGCATGCATGCATATATATATATATATATATATATATATGTGTGTCTGTGTGTGTGTGTGTGTGTGTGTGTGTGTGTGTGTGTGTGAGATTTCGGCATGCGCGCGCGACGACGCGCGCGCGTGTGCACTTCGTTCCATTTTTGCAAGGGTTTTTGAAAACGTATGATTTTTGATAAACAAATGTGCGCGCATAGAATTTGCTGCGGGGGAACCGAAGGGGGGGCCGATACTGGTCTGGCTGGGATAGTATGAATTCGCAAGTCGGATGGACATTTGGGTCAGAATCGTATGTGTTTCGCATCGGTTCCCAGGGAGTCGATAAGTCCGGGCGGGAGGGTGGTAGAACTGATCTCCTTCTTAGAAAAGAGAATGTATGTGCTGCGATCGAAACTGTGCCATCGAGGTGGTGCAATGAATGTCGTGCGACCTATCTTTCGCAGTCTATATGATGCAAGATATGTTGGACACTTTGTGTGGTGCAATCAAAGTGGTGCAAGCTATGTAGTGCAATCTGTTTGGAATGGTCCATGTTGTGCAATCGATGTGCTGGAGTAGTTGTGGGACGACGTATGTTGGGCAACCCATGTGGTGCAATCCGTGTGGTGCAAAAGATGCGGTGCCATGTATGTGGTGCTATTCGCTGATGTTCCCATTGAGTTGTCAACTCCATTGCTCGCGCAATCATCCCACCTACCCGCCCACAACTTGATGTGCAAACCCATGCGACGACGATTGCGATGAGTGCTTGGCGTTGGCTGGTGCATCCCTGCGGCCGCGCTAGCCCGCGCATGCTCGCGCGCGCAGCGGCGAGCTAGTGCGGCGCGACCGGCGCGGCCGCGGTGGCGCTGTCCGCTGGGCACTTCCCAGGGGGCACTTCAATGCGAGTCGGTGACTTGGGCGGGCGTGGTATCATGGCGACGGCTACAACGGTAAACGCGATGATGAGAGTAGCGATGATGGTGACGATGGTGGCGATGACGACGGCAAAGCCATCGACGGCGCCGATGTTGATCGCGCCTGCCGATAACAATGACGATGTCCTCGCGTCTGTGATGAAGGTTTTGCACTTCGTCCGATTTTTCCCCAACCAGAGCTTACCTCTGTAAGGGTCCTAGCGGATTGATATGATTAGGTGAGGTGCGGCGCCGACTTCGGCGGCGCGCCCAGGTGCTCGGGTGCCCAGGTGCCCTATAGACCTATGGCCTTATAGCCCTATATATATAGCCTCGTAGCCCCACAGCCCTACAGCCCTAGAGTCCTGTAGCCCAATAGCCCTATAGCCCTGGTAGCCCTATAACGCAAAAACCCTAAAATCCTACAGCCCTTTAGCCCTATAGCCTTCTTACCCTATAGCCCTATAGCCCCGCAACCCCATAGCCCTATAGCCCCATAATCCTATAGCCCTATAGCCTTTTAGCCCTATGGCCCTGTAGCCCCAAAGCCTTGCAGCCCTATAGCTCTATAGCACCATGGCCCTATAGACCTACGAAGATTGTGATTGGGTTTTTTTCCGGCATCACTGGCAAAAAAGGTTCTTCCGACAGCGCGCAAAGGCGTTCGAAGGATGTCGACGTGCGCCTGCGGCAGGCCCGCTTGGTAGTAATCTGTGTGGTGCGAGTCGCCAGTGCCCGCAGTGAGTTGTCAACTCCACGGCTCGCGCAATCATCCCACCCAACCACCCGCAACTTGGTTTGGAATTCCCATGCGACGACGATTGCGATGAGTGCTTGGCGTTGGCTGGTGCATCTCTGCGGCCGCGCTGGCCCGCGCATGCTGGCGCGCGCAGCGACCAGCTAGCGCGGCGAGACCGACGCGGCCGCAGTGGCGCTGGCCGCTGGGCACTTCCAGCGGGCACTGCACTTTAGTGCGAGTCGGTGACTTGGGCGGGCGCAGTATCGCCGACAACGGTGGGCGCGATGATGAAACTAGCGATGATGGTGACGGTGGTGGCGATGGCGACGGCAAGGCCAATGGCGGCGCTGACGTTGATCGCGCCCGCCGATAACGATGGCGATGTCCTCGCGTCAGTGAAGAAGATTTTGGAAGGAGGTTGATATGCGCGCGCGACCGACGCGCGCGAGCGGCCCGCGTGGTCTTCCTTGACGCGGATCGCGCCCCCCAGAGCGCGCGCAGGGGCGTTCGGACGATTTCGCCATGCGGCGCGAGAGGCCCGCTTGGCAGAATTTGGACACAAACCGATGGTTTTCCTCAGGTTTCGCAAGAGCACGCGCGCAGTTGACGTTACACAACCATGTCCATATCTGTGTAATATATGTAAATATACACATATATATGTATGAATGTATATACATATGTATATATATATATATATGTATAGATATGTATGTATTCCTTGCCTAGGCTATGCCTCGAAGGGTTCTTACTCCGAGGCTTAAAGGCCCAGGCAGTGGGGCCCGCCCCGGGCGGTTCCCCCGGCATCCGCCCCGCGGTTCCCCCAGTGGCGTTCCCTTAGCTTCGCGTTGCTTATCTCATCTTATCTCAGCATATTTCATCTTACCTTAGCTTTCTTACCTTAGCCTAGCTTCATCTTACCTCAGTTTTATCTTAGCTTAGCTTACCTTCATCTTAGCTTCGCTGAGCTTTAGCATAACAGGGCACAGCATAGTATAGCATATCATAGCGCAGCATCGCATATCATAGCATGGGTGTAATTCCCTACCTAGGCTCTGCTTAGAGGGTTAGCTTAGCTTAGTAGCCTAGCTTAACTTAGCTTAGCTTAGCTTTTAGCTTAGCTCAGCTTAGTTTAACTTAGCATAGCGCAGCGCTGCATTATCATAACATGGCATAGCATAACATAGCCAAACATAGCATAACATAGCGCAGCAGAGCATATCGTATCAGAACATAGCATCGCATAGCGAAGCTTAGCATAGCATAGCTAAGCTTAAAGGGCCGGGCAGTGGGGCTCGCCCCGGGCGGTTCCCCCGGCATCCGCCCCGCGGTTCCCCGTGTGGCGTTCCCTTAGCTTCGCGTTGCGTATCTCGTCTTAGCTTAGCTTATTTCATCTTACCTTAGTTTAGTTTCATCTTACCTCAGTTTTATCTTAGCTTAGCTTACCTTCATCTTAGCTTCGCTGAGTTTTAGCATAGCATAGCTTGCACATGCGCAGCGCAGCAGAGCATAGCATAGCACAGCAACAACGCAAAGGCAACGCAAGAGCAGCGACAGCAAAGCAAAGCACAAGCAACGCAAAGCAAAGCAAAGCAAAAATCAAGCAAAGCCAAGGCAAAGCACAAGCAATGTGCGACAGATGCCGAGCTGGCCTCGATGGCCGGACCGGAGCCCCCGCAAGCAGTGCCTTCCGTAACCAGTTCGGCTCAAGTCCGGAGGCCCCAGCCACGCGGCCGCCCGCGCTCGTGTCCCGAGGTTGGCGGAGCGAGGCTCTCAGCGGTGCTGCGCAGCCCGCCTCGGCACCAGGTGGTGCTGCGCAGCCCGCCCGGCCTGTTGTGGCCATCGATGTGGGCGACGTCGAGTCCAAGCGGAATGACGATGAGCGGGTTGAAGTCAAGGTGACGTACGCGGCTGTCGAGGATGGCTTCTGGGCGTTCGTTGTGCTCTTTGCGGCTGAGTGCAGCCTGCAAGACATGCACTTCATCAGTCGCACGACGCGGGGCACGTGGTACTCGCACCATGCCCGCCTGGGCAGGGTAGAGGCGTGGGTCGTCAGGCTGATCCGGGGCGCGGGCTTGCTCGGGATGGGGATGCCTGGCGCGAACATCCATTTGACGTTTCAGAAGAGCGGGGGGGATGGTAAGGGTGTTGCTTGCTTCTCGGCGCATGCAGCTGGCCCACAAGATCGACGGCGATCTCGAGTGCTTGTGGAGTGTCTTGAACGACGGAGTTGGCAACTCGGGCCTGTCGATCAGGCGGAGCAAGGGCCGCGTCATCCAGTGTACGCGCATCCGCCCTGTGGACAGCAGGCGGTGGCTTGATGAAGACGACGGCTGGCTGGAGAAGTGCGACTCGTGGTTCCAGGTTGCCGAATGCGTCCAGCTTGAGCCATTGGACATCTGGGATGAATTGGTGAAGCTCGGGCCGCCACGACGCCCATCCCCCGCAATGCGTGTGCGGGGGATCGCTTCATCTGGGGCGGCGACTTCAACGCGGGGATCATTCAGCTCACCGCCCTGTTGCAGAGTATCGATGAAGGCTACGCAGCCTGCATGTTGCTGTCCTAGATACTCGAACGCCTAGGTCGGGTCGCACTGGGATAATTTGTATGTATATATACATAGATGTTTGTATAGTTCTCTCTCAATACATATATATATATGTATATCGGTCTATCTAGATGTATATATTTGTATATATGTATATATGTATATATATATATATGTATATTTATATACATATTTATATGTGTGTAAATGTCTGTATGTATATATATATATATACATGTATAGCGGGGCATTCGATTTGAAGTCCGGAGGACACCTAACGTTTTTGAGATATTTAGGCATGCGCGCGCGACGACGCGCGCGCGTGAACTTGCGACGAGCGACGAGCGATTTCGACGTGCGCGCGAGAGGTCCGTTGGTGACACATGCGGAAAATGTTGGAAACTCGATGGTTCTCTTGCGCCTGTCTCCACCGCCCCGTTGTTGGCCTGCATGGGCTGCGGGCCCAACGGGTCAGAGAGAGCGTCGCCGCTCCCTCCGCGGCTGGAGCGCGCGCAATGCAAAGTGGTCGCGCCGTCGCATGATGTTGTGGCGATGGGGCAGTGGATCTCCCTGTTCGCCGCTTGTGACCCGTTGCCCACTCCTGCCAAATATAATGGAGCAGACAACATCTCCTCCGAGAGTTGCGGCATTGCCTGCGTGGCTTGCCATGCCGAGTTCTGGGCGAATCGCGTGCCCCAGGTTGGCCCAGGCGCTGGTGTCGACGATGGCGCCCAACTGGCCGCCCGACAGTGAGGTGCTTGTCTGGTAGTGCGGCGAGTCGTCCTGGGAGCTCGAGCCCGCGCGCGACGAAGTCGGCCACCGCGGAAGTGCAGGTCCAAGGGATGTAAGCCTGTATGGTGGCATGTGAGAAGTCCAGGTGTGCGTCGCAGGGCGCTGGCGCATCTACCGCAGACGAGAAACTGGAAGCGCTGCCAGGGGATCTCAGAAGATCTTGCCGTGGTGTCTGGGGTGCTGGAGCTTGCTGATGAGAAGGTGCCGCGTCCTGCTGTGGCGGCCCCTCCCGCGGCATCTCCTGCTGCCTCGCGGGCTGGCGGCGCATCTGCCGGGCCCGCGCGCGCGATCTGCGCCGGTGAAGCGGGAGTCGGCGATGGCGTCGGCTGGTCCGCGGCGCGCCAAACGATGAACCAAGCTGGTGTCGGTATTCTGGATGGGCTGTAGATGGCGTGCGTGCTGCAGAATGTGTCAGCACTGCAGTCATGCGACCGTCTCGCCGTGGACAGTGGCCTCGAGACAGATGGGGCCGCTATGGGAGGTGCCGCCGGCGCTGTGAGGTGCCGCTGGCGCTGCAGTTGCCGCGCCAATAGGAATCGTAAGTATGGGAAGTGCTGCTGGCGCTGCAGCAGGCGCAAGAGGGAAGTTCGTCGGCGCCCCTCCCCGACTCCGTGTGGCTTGGCGCTGCTGGTCTGCCTGCAGTCGTAGTAGCTCCAATGCTAGCTGTGTGCGGTGGAGCTCGTCGAGGTGTCGTCGAGGTGCCGCCGGACATCCGCGTCTCGCGGCTGGCAGAGAACATGGCCGCTCTCCCAGAGGGTTGGCCCCCTCTGGATTGGCCCTGTGCAGCGCTGTCTGCGCTAAACGGGGCCCATCCAGAGGGGGCGTCCGGCACTGGCGGTGGCGCAGGTGCTGGCGCCGTTTGCGGTGGCCGAGTGGAGCTCGATCGGCATGGCGTGCTAGTGCCGAGCGAATCCACTGATGGCATGTAGGCCCATCTCGGCAGCTGCACGTTGGCAGCTGGTGGCGTGGGGGCTGCGGCCCGAGTGTGGAGGCCGCCCGGCCGATCGCGCCCCTGGTCCTGTCCCAGAGGGCAAGCGCCGACAACTCGTGTCCATAGTGGTGGTGCTGATGATGCTGCTGGAGCTGTCGGTACTGTGGGTGCGGCTGGTGCTGGATCCCCCGCTGCTGCCGAATGGGATTGCAACGAAATTGCGCTGCCCGCTGGCTGAACAGAGACTTGCGTGCGGCCTGCGAGATCGCCCATCTCCTGTCGTAGTCGTCGTAGCACGGCGTCGTGGGGGTTGGGTGATGCTGGTGAAAATGATGTTCGCGCCCGACGTGGCCACTGGCTGTGGCTAACCTATTGCCGCGAACCGTCGGGCGACGAACGTGGCGGGGCTGCTGCTGCTGCTGCTGCTGCCGGCCTCGGTGCTGCTGATGCTGGTGTAGGCTGTCTGTCCCCCGCTCCAGGGATCAGCGCTCTGCGCGGGGTCACTCGCGCCCGAGCCTGCAGACGCAGTCTGCCTATTGCTGGCAGAGACCCTGATCGTCTGAACCGAATGCGTGATCGTCAGGAGCTGCTGCTCATCAAAGCTCGGTGGCCGTTGCTGCCAAGGGGCTGATGGTGGCGCGGGCGCTGGTGGCGCTGAGGCGTACGTGTCGAGGAAGGGGGTCGCGCCCTGGATTGCGGCGCCAGGGGCAGTCGCGCGCGAGGTGTTCCTCTGAATCGCAATTGCGGCACTTGAGTCGCGCCCCGTCTCGGCCCAGAGGGTTGCCCTGTCGGCCCGAACTCATTCCTCTGGTCCTGGATCTCCCTTTCCGCTTGCCTTTGCCCTTCTTGAAGCCAGGGGGTGTCTCCTGGAAGTCGTTCTCGGACACGTGGGCCGGGCGGGCTCTGTTGCCCTTGCCGCGGCCCTTGCCCATCCTCCTGATGGCCCTCCGGGCGCGGCGCGTGGGCTTGCGGTCGTTGAAGCGTCGCCGCCGTACTTTGGCGCGCTCGCGCGCCCGAAACAAGTGTGCGCCGCGCTGCTGCACGAGAATATCGCGTAACTCGAGGTCGTCGGCGGCTATCTCTCCGTCGCCGAATGAGATGATGGTGTCGGTGTCGGTGCCTGAGTCGATGGCAGCTGCTGGGGGTGCCTCCTGCGCTGGTGGTGGTGCAGGCGGGCCCGGTGCCGCCCCTCGTGCAGATGGGCCCGGGCCGTTCCAGCATGATCTGGCCGTAGTCCCATGGGCACTCTGAGCCTGCGCAGGCGCGCCCGTGCGGAAGTTTTGCGAGATTGCCAGCCGAACCCTCAATCGTGTGCCCAAAGCGTCGCAGTTGGCCGGTGCTGCGTCGGTAGTGTAGGTCATGTTGCACTTCTGCAAGATCGTGGCCAGTTGCGTGTTTGACACTCCAACCGCGCGCAACAGGAGGAAGCTGATACCCTCGTAACGGATGATGCGTTGACCAGCTTGTTGAGCGTGGTTGCGGAGGATGGCCTAACGCGCGAGGAGTATGTCGACGCGTTCCCGCGGTCGCTCCTCCTCGCCCACTTGGCCACGGCGCTCGGTCGAACTGTGCATCGGGAAGGTCATCGGAGACGCTGGGTTGCCGTTGATGGTGCCTCCCTGGATGAGGACAGGTTGCGGCCATTCGTCCACGTACTCTCGGGCCATGCTAGTGATTCGTGACGACGCGTAGGCCGCCTGGCGGAACTCGTTGAGGTCGGAGTTCGCAACTGACCATATCATCATCTCCCGCGTCCAACGTTGCAAGGGAACCCGAGATTGCTGCTCTGGACCCCCAGCGCGGAGGTGGCGCATCCTGCCGTTGCCGCCCCCTGCGCCCATGCAGGCAGGGCCAGCTTGCTCACTCCGATGGCCTTTCCATGCGGAGTGGAGGTCCTTCCATAAATCAACAAGGTGCTGAAGGCCGGGGGCCTGGCGACGGCCTTGCCCTGAACGCGAGCCTCGGAGCCGTCGTGAGTCCCTGCCCTCAATGTGTTCCTCTTTGTCAGCGTATCGGGTCTTGCCTTCGATCGTGTCGCTGCGGCTATCTTTGCACTCGGTGCACTTCGCAACGTGCTTGCGCTCGTGCCGCATCGTGTGTCTTGTCGTCACTGTACTGATGACCACCAACTTCACGATCGTCCAGAGGAATGCGCGTTGAGATCTCGTCCTGCCAGCGTGCAGAGAATCGGCGGGCGTGCTGAGCTGTCGGGTGCCAAGAGAACGTAGGCAGGTAATCCCAGGCCTGCTGCATTGTTCCTTGGAGGTATGATAACACAATTGTCTCACACCCCACCGAATTATCACTCTGATTCTCGCTCTTATCCGACTGTGGCTCCCAATGCGTCCGCAACGCAGTTGCGGAGCGTTCGGGACCGCGGACCGACGCTGTTGACGTGAGCTGCTCCTTATTTCCAGCTTGAAGTCCGAGCGGTTCCAAGAGCGACTTTAACACAATTGGAATGCGCCCCAGGAGAAAGGCAGGCTGTGATTGCGACGGGTGGGCGCCGCGCTCCTCATTGATCGTGACGTCGTTTTTGTACAGGTAGTTGTCCTGACTGTACGTCTTAGCGTACATGGGGTCATGAACACGGGTGGCATGGTGATCCAGAGGAGAGAGAGGAACCTTGCCGAAGGCGAAATCGATGATGGGGTCTAGGAAGGCAAGCACAGGACTGGTGGAGAAACCGCGCGGTCCATGGCGGCGGGACGAATGTAAGTGGTGGAACGGAGCCGGAGCTCCGCTACTAACTATGATAACGGCAAGTAAGGTATGGGAACCTGAACACGGAATGTCTAAAACGCGTCTGGCACGGACCGTGTCCATGGACCGAAGCGGCGGCGGCAGAGGGAGAGCATCGAGGCAGCCAGGATAGGTAGGCTACCGTTCGGGTAGGGGGAGCAGGAAAACGAGGAGGATGATAAGGAGGATGAACATGTTGATGATGATGATGCTGATGATAATGATGATGATGTTGATGATGATAGTGATAATGATGATGCTACTGATGGTGGTGGTGATGATAATGTTGAGCTGATGCTGGTGATACGGAGGATGATGAAAAAGGAGGAGAAGGATGATGATGCTGAGGGGGAGGAGGACGAGGAGGAGAGGAGGAGGAGGAGGAGGAGGAGGACGAGGAGGAGGAGGAGGAGGAGGAGAAAAAACATGAAAAGGGAGGAGGGGGAGGAGGGGGAGGAGTGAGGAGGAGGAGGAGGCGGAGGAGGAGGAGGAAAAGGAGGAGGAGGAGGAGCAGGAGGCGGAGCTCCTGAGCTACTGCATTGAGGCGTAGCCTCTCCACCTCGCCATTGGGCTGGTGGGGGAGGACCCATTAGATGGTTTTTGGCTCGACAGCGATAGCGCAATCTACTGTCCTGCCAGGACACGGCGCCTCCACCATGAACACCGATCCCGAGACATTAATCGGAACCCGACTCGTGACCGCAAAAGAAAATTCGGGAGGGCGGGCCAGCTGGGCCTCTTCCCGCCTGAGGGCTGTGGCCTCGGGATCAGAGACAACACCAAAAAGGGCCGTCTTCGACGGCGAATTGGGATTCTGCGCATCTTCGGGCCGTTGCAGAGAGGAGGACGATCCCAAGCTCGGCTGAGGGTTCGCTCCCGAGCTCTCGCCACGGGGCCCTGCGGGCACCTGCTGGTTGGCGTCTCGAAATACGGTCTCGGCAACGTAGTGCTGGG
>CAUYUJ010017294.1:677649-805149 GCA_963575745.1 Prorocentrum cordatum
AAATTGTGGGGAGGTGGGGGCGGGGGCTTCGGTCTCTTCCCAACAGCCTCGCGGCAAAGTTCCCCCACCTGCTCTTGGAGCGGGGGCCATCCTGCCAGCACCTTGTCGATACCTCGTACTAACTTACTGTAGCACGATGTGGCTAACTTGATCATACCACAATCGGCATTACTGAAAGCATTCACATTTGCAGCAACTCGGGCATAGTGATCGGCACATTTGTTCCCTAGAACAAACAATTCGTCTTGCTCATCCTGGGACTGATCCCTCTCTCGGTGGGCTTCCCCATGCACGAAACCGACCACCCGCTCAGCCCCCGCCACACGCGACATCGCCCTCCAGAAATGCCCCTGGGGGCACTTGGGCCCGAACTTTCGAGAGGGGGGTCCCAGGAGAGTTTTGCAATACACAAATGCTTCACTGTCTTCTAAACCATCTTCGCTTAAAACCGTGGCTAGGACTCCCGCGGCGTGCTCAGCAGAGACGGCTGGTTGAGACAAAGTGTCTGGGAGCCCAGCGTAGAGCCCTCGGACCAGGGTCCCATCTTCGGTGATTTCCACCACCGAGCAACCCGCTCGGGCCAAGGTGGTCGGGTGCCGAGGGTAAACGCAACTACCGTCAGAAAGTAATCTAGCGCCTGGCGGGAAGTTAAACGGGTCGCATGGTTCCCCATGCTCTCCAGTGAATTTGATGTGCCAAGTTGACTCTGGCCTAGCGAGATCCAATTTCGCTACCCAGCCATGTGTGAACAACGGGTGATCCTCCCCCGCCTCCAACACCTGACGAACCAACCTCCCGAAGGCCTCCTCCCGAGTCGAAGCAACATGAGGACATTTCCATATCCTATGCCACAACGTGTCCTTACATCCGCAGTGAGGGCCCTTGCATCTCAAGGGGGGGGCCCCCCGATTCGACCCCCCTTTCCTTCCCGGCGTCCACAGAACGCACTCTCTTTCAGGTCTAAGGACGCGCATGCGCCATAAAGAAATGGGGACAGGATTTTTTTGGCCGTGAGATCTCGCAGGCGAGAGAGACCACGACCGGGCTTCAGGACAGTCAACAAACGACTCGGGATTCAAAACTGGCCCTGTGGAAAGGGTCAGGACTTCTGGGGACCCTGTCTTGAACAAATCGGGACATCGGGCATCTGGGTGTAATCCTTGAGTGGCCAGTGGCCAAAACTGTGTCGTTTGCGTTCCTCTCTGCTCCCTGTCTACCCCCGTCCCTCTCCTTTCCAAGGAGGAGCCGCATGGGTGGTCTGCAAATCGTCGACATGCCTGGCCGATGGCAGGTCGACGCTTCCACGATGGTCTCTCTTCTCAGGACCCGATCTCCACAGGAAAGCGAGGAGGGCGACGATGTGGAGGAGGCAGGATCACTCAACGTCGAATCGCGAAGTCGAATCGGATTGGAAAGTGAACAGGGATCGGGTGGCATCGGCACGGAATCGAGATTGAGTCGGATCGGCTGCGCCATCGGACCGCATCGGATCGCCGGAATCTCGGGATCGAATCGGATCGGGCCGGCCGCAACCGATACGGAATCGGATAGATCGGATCGAAATAGGCCGTGAGGAGGGCGGGCTTCCACAGACATCGCTGCCTTGGCTTTTCACTATGGGGTGTCTGGAAATCCCGATCCTTTTCCCCGGTGCTGGTTTTTCAGGCCAGGTTGTTATTCCGAGTCGCTATTTTTGACCGTCCTGGGGCCTGGCGACGGCCCCCAAGGGCCGAAAGCGGCCAAAACCTCCTCTGTTGTTTTTCACGACGCGAGCATGTCTGGGTCACGACTTCCCCCCCTCCACGACTAGAGACTAGAGGCCTCCCAGATGGGGTCGGAGTAGGTGGGGTCGGAGGATCGCGCCGCATTGCCAATGCATCGCCGATGCATCGGCGATACAACGGCGACACATCGGCGATGCCTCGGCGTCGGCGGCGAATGCATCGGCGCCATCGCGTCGAGTCGAGTCGAGTCGCGCCCTGCACAGAAGAAACTGGCCCCAATGAAAGGGGAGGGCGGCGTGCTGCTACCAGGCAGGCGGACCCGCCCGGAGCAGCGAAGTTGAAAGTACAAGTCGGGCTCCACATCGAGTCGCATCGCCGATGCATCGGCGATGCGGCACAATCCTCCGACCTCATCTACTCTGATCCCAGTGGAGCGACGAAAACAAAAAAGGGCCTTGTGCGAGATGACACAGCGACCTTACTCGGCGGCTTACGCGAGCCGCCAGTGCGGTACGCCACATTGGAGCGAGGACGCTGACGCGCAACCTTGTGTGATTGCGCGGGCAGCTTACGCGCGAATGTCGGCGCAACCGAACCTCTGTTTTGCATTGCTCATCTGGGAGGCCCAGAACCCAGACTCCCGACGCCATGATCTTTTCATGACGTCGACCCCCAGAGGTCTCGACCGATTCCCCGGGACCGATTTTTCACCTGTGCCGCTTTCTGACGGCCCTGGGGCCCGGCGAGGGACCCCAGAGACCGAGAATAGCAAAATATCATCCGTCGTAGTGTTGCATGACTCCTCCTCCTCCTCCTCCTCCTCCTCCTCCTCCTCTCCTCCTCCTCCCCCTCCCCCCCCCCCCTCCCCCTCCTCCTCCTCCTCCCTCCTCCTCTCCTCCTCCTCCTCCTCCTCCTCCTCCTCCTCCTCCTCCTCCTCCTCCTCCTCCTCCTCCTCCCCCTCCTCCTCCTCCCCCTCCCCCTCCCCCTCCTCTTTCCCCCTCGACTCGAGGGGGTTCTGGGAACGACGCGAGCATGTCTGGGTCACGACCTCCTCCCCTCCAAGACCCGAACCCTTCCGCTCGACGGCCGCCAGCTGTCCGGAGAGCAGGCCGAAGCCCGCCGCGCAGCCGAGCCCAGCGGCGAGAGGCACCGGCTGGCCGGCGACATCGCCCGCACCCCCCACGGGGAGGGAGGAGGGAGGGCGAGGCTCGACCTCGAGGTCGAGGTGGGCGGGGGGAGGGCGGAGGGAGGGGGAGGGGGGGGGGAGGCGGAAGGAGGAGGGAGGTGGAGGTCGAGGGAGGGAGGGGTGGGGGGGGCGGAAGGAGGGGGGGCGGAGGGAGGCGAGGGCGAGGTCCTGGCTCGGGTAATTTTTGGGCCCCTCTAGGGCCTCCAGAAGCCAGCGGAGGATCCGCTGGGGACCAAGGAGGCCTTCGGGGGCACCCAGATGCGCCTGCGGACGCCATGCCTCCCGGGACCCCCCTCGGAGACCTTCGGGGGACTTCTCGGAGGCCTCCAGCGACCTCCACGCGAGGGCCTCCTCCTCGAGCATCGGCCGGCCAGCGACGGTGCCCGCGCTCCCCTGGGCACCCCTCTCGAGCCCGAGGGCCTGCCGCCGATGGGCACCAGCTGCTCCTCTCGCCGCTGTTGCTGCCTGCGACGCCCTGCTCCCTCAAGCCCTGCCTGTCCCCGCCCCCCCCCACCCGCAGCGAACCCTCCCCCCAGATCGTCCTTCATCCCTGTTCCATACAAGCAACTCCTTGCCGTCGCACCCCCAGACGTGTCGGCCAGGCGGGCCGGGCAATTCGCCGGAGACTTCCTCCCCACTCGTGACCCTGAGGCTTGAGATTCGCCTCAGGGATTGCAGTAACAAGCTCGCGACAGCTACAGGGGTGGAAAAGGGGTCGGGGGAATACTGAACCTCAGGTCGGAAGCCTGAGGGCTAGGGCAGCATCCCCAGGACACTAGAAAGGACACGCTCCAGAACACGTTTGAGGACGCGCTCCAGGATGCCCTCCAGAGCGCTCGCCAGGACGCCGCCAGGTCGCACGATCACGCCAGGGAGCCCTCCAAGGCACTTCCAGAGCATCCTCCGAGAAACCGTTCAGGGCACGGTCCAGGACACCGTGCGGGGGTATCTCCAGGACTGTCCCTGGGACACACCTAAGACAACCTTCAAGACACTGCCAGGAGGCGCCTGGACGCTCACATTTTTACCTAACAGCGAAGACTGATAGGTTTCTAATGGTCTCAAAAGAAAGCATCTTGACTCCTCAAGGGGGTCTGAGCAGATGCCGGACGGGTGCCGGGGAGAATCCGCGGAAGTCGTTTTAAGCAAACAGTTGCACACTTCGTGGTCTTCGAGGTCCCAGAACTCCATTCCTGGGCATGCTTTTGGATGCCCGGAGCCAACTGTAGGCCACTTCGTGGTCTTCGAATTCCCAGAACTCCATTCCTGGGCATGATTTTGAATGCTCGGAGCCAACTGTAGGCCACTTCGTGGTCTTCGAGTTCCCAGAACTCCATTCCTGGGCATGATTTTGAATGCCCAGAGCCAACTGTAGGCCACTTCGTGGTCAGTTCCCAGAGCTCCATTCCTGGGCATGATTTTGAATGCTCGGGGCCAACTGTAGGCCACTTCGTGTTCTTCGAGTTCCCAGTATTCCATTCCCGGGCCACATTTTGAATGCTGAGGCAGGCTGATGCTGAGCTGAGGCAGGCTGAGGCTGAGGCTGAGGCAAGCTGAGGCTGAGGCCGAGACTGAAGGCAGACTGAGGCTGAGGCTGATGCAGGCTGAGGCTGAGGCTGAGGCAGGCTGAGGCTGAGGCTGAGGCAGGCTGATGCTGAGGCACGCTGAGGCTGAGGCTGATGCAGGCTGAGGCTGAGGCAGGCTGAGGCTGAGGCCGAGGCTGAAGGCAACTGAGGCTGAGGCTGAAGCAGGCTGAGGCTGAGGCTGAGGCTGAGGCAGGCTGAGGCTGAGGCTGAGGCATGCTGATGCTGAGGCAGGCTGAGGCTGAGGCTGGCTGATGCAGGCTGAGGCTGAGGCAGGCTGAGGCTGAGGCCGAGGCTGAAGGCAGACTGAGGCTGAGGCTGAGGCTGAGGCTGAGGCTGAGGCAGGCTGAGGCTGAGGCTGAGGCTGGCTGAGGCAGGCTGAGGCTGAGGCTGAGGCTGAGGCTGCAGGCTGAGGCTGAGGCTGAGGCTGCAGGCTGAGGCTGAGGCTGAGGCAGGCTGAGGCTGAGGCAGGCTGAGGCTGAGGCTGAGGCTCATGCAGGCTGAGGCTGAGGCAGGCTGAGGCTGAGGCCGAGGCTGAAGGCAGATTGAGGCTGAGGCTTAGGCAGGCTGAGGCTGAGGCTGAGGCAGGCTGAGGCTGAGGCTGATGCAGGCTGATGGTGAGGCAGGCTGAGGCTGAGGCTGAGGCTGATGCAGGCTGAGGCCGAGGCAGCTGAGGCTGAGGCCGAGGCTGAAGGACTGAGGCTGAGGCTGAAGCAGGCTGAGGCTGAGGCTGAGGCAGGCTGAGGCTGAGGCTGATGCAGGCTGAGCTGAGGCAGGCTGAGGCTGAGGCTGAGGCTGCAGGCTGAGGCTGCAGGCTGAGGCTGAGGCTGAGGCAGGCTGGCTGAGGCTGAGGCTGAGGCTGAGGCTGAGGCTGAGGCTTGAGGCTGAGGCTGAGGCTGAGGCTGAGGCCGAGGCTGAGGCAGACTGAGGCTGAGGCTGAAGCAGGCTGAGGCTGAGGAGGCAGGCTGAGGCTGAGGCTGAGGCAGGCTGAGGCTGAGGCAGGCTGAGGCTGAGGCTGAGGCTCATGCAGGCTGAGGCTGAGGCAGGCTGAGGCTGAGGCCGAGGCTGAAGGCAGACTGAGGCTGAGGCAGGCTGAGGCTGAGGCTGAGGCTGAGGCTGAGGCTGAGGCTGAGGCTGAGGCAGGCTGAGGCTGAGGCCGAGGCTGAAGGCAGACTGAGGCTGAGGCTGAAGCAGGCTGAGGCTGAGGCTGAGGCAGGCTGAGGCTGAGGCTGAGGCAGGCTGAGGCTGAGGCAGGCTGAGGCTGAGGCTGAGGCTGAGGCAGGCTGAGGCTGAGGCAGGCTGAGGCTGAAGAGGCTGAAGCAGGCTGAGGCTGAGGCTGAGGCAGGCTGAGGCTGAGGCTGAGGCTGAGGCTGATGCTGAGGCAGGCTGAGGCTGAGGCTGAGGCTGAGGCTGATGCAGGCCACTGCGACTGTCATCGCGAATGCGACTACGACTGCGAGAACAGCAGAATTCTACAACTTGATTCTCATCTAATCTTAAGGGGAATGCTTCCAGATGTGCTCCTACACATCGCTGTTAGGTTGCTTTGCCGGGATAATTCTATATAAGCCAAACAATGAAAACATAAAGAACAATGACGCGGGCAGCCGATAGCCAACGTATCCAACGTCCAAACGTGCCGAGGGAGGAGCGGCAGAGTTTCAGCTCCCCAAATACGCTCCAGGACACCGAAGGGGCGAGGGTGGGAGGTAGGGGTGGCACGATCCACTGGGGTTTTAGGGGGGGCGGGCTGGCAGACTGTGGGGGCGGGGCAGAGGGGGGGGGCGGAGGGGTGGGTGGGAAGGGGGTGGGGTGGGGGGGGGAGGCAGGGTTTGGGGTCGGGATAGGAGCACGGCCCACGGTCGGAAGACGGACTGGGGTGACGTGCTCGGGGCGCGGTCCACGGTCGAGCACATGCGATGCAAGCAAGCTCCTCCCTGTCGCGCTGCCATTCGTGCCCGGGCGTTTCGCTTCAGGCTTCCTCACGGTGTGCTATCCAGAAGCTGAGCGTTCCCAACGTCTACGCGGACGGAGGCTCGGACGTTTTCAAAACGGGGCTCTCGCCCTAGCGCCGCGCGCAGTCGTCTTCAAAATGAGACTCTTGCCCTAGCGCCGTGCGCACTCGTCTGGAACACTCCGAACAATTGCCAGGCTGGGGGGCGATTTCTTTTTCGAAATGGGGCTCTCGCCCGTAGCGCCGCGCGCACTCGTCTTCAAAATGGGACTCTTGCCTCAGCGCCGCGCGCATCAGTCTTAAAAGCTCCTGATTAACAGTTGCAAGGATGGAGGGCAACATATTTTTCGAAATGCAGCCGAACATATAATAAAAAACGTGATCATTGAAGAACTCTGGGCCAACTTCCCGGAAGTCTCTTGAAATAAGCCTGGGCTAATTTCTGTTGTTGACGCTAGAGTCGGGGGCGGCCAATAAGGGGGCGTCAAAGAAGGGGGGGCGCAAATCATGGCTGGCGGCTTGTGCGGCCCAGGGCAGGGGCCAGGGACGTACTGAAAGAAGAAGAGGCGCCATGAAATCTTGGGAGATTTCGTGGCCCCCGCCCTGATATCCCCCCCCTTCTCGTCCTCCTCCTCCTCCCCCTCCTCCTCCTCCTCCTCCTCCCCCTCCTCCTCCTCCTCCTCCTCCTCCTCCTCCTCCTCCTCCTCCTCCTCCTCCTCCTCCTCCTCCTCCTCCTCCTCCCCATCCTCCCCCTCCTCCTCGGCGCCCTCATGGCCGCCCCCGATGGAAAGGCGAACGCGCTCCGGAAGCCGGGCCAACTTTCCGGCATGCTGGTCAAGAGATGCCGGCCCAGCTCTTCGGGGGGAGATTTCTCAATTCGACGCTCGGCTGTGGGGCTCTCTCCCTGGAGGGCGGCTTCTTTCTCGACGCGTCGAGTAGGGGATCGACTACAGAGCTCATTTACTCCAGAATACGTGTTGTTTTTGGCAAATGTGCGAACACATACAGAAGCAATCTGCGCATGTTTCGTACATCAATTTTGTGGTAAATCGATTATGTAGTCGATCCCCTGCTCGAAAACGGGGCTCTCGCCCAGGATTTCCCCGAGTGCTAAGGGCCAGGGAAGCTTGAGCACGTGCAGCAGCCGCACGGACGGAGGACGAGACCGTCTTTCCAAAGACGTGGCCATCTCGCGCGTGGCGTGTTTCCTCAGAGAACTAATGGCCAGAGGTGCACAGCCCGATCAAGGACAGAAAAACATCCTTTATAAGAACATGGGGCTCTCCGCTGGCCCAAACTGAAGGCCATGCGAAGGTACCCTCTCGCGTGGTGTGTTCTTCTCAGAAAACGAATGGCCAGAGGTGCACAGCCGGACCAAGGGCAGCAGAACATCCTTCAAGAACATAGGGTCCTCCAAGCATCATCATCACCATCATCAGCATCATCATCATCACCATCATCATCATCAACATCAACAGCATCATCAGCATCAGCATGCTCGCCAGCATCATCATCATCATCACCAACAGCATCACTATCATCATCATCATCATCATCATCATCATCATCAACATCATCACTACCACCACCATCATCATCACCACCATCATCACCATCATAATAATAATCAGCATCATCATCATCATCATCATCATCATCATCATCAACAACATCATCATCATCATCATCATCGTCATCGTCATCGTCGTCATCATTGTCATCACCATCACCATCACCACGACCATCATCAGCATCATCATCATCATCATCCTTATCATCAGCACCAGCATCATCAGCATCATCACCACCACCATCATCATCACTCACCATCATCATCACCACCATCAGCAAGGTCATCATCAGCATCATCATCAGCAACATCGTTATCATCAGTTTCATGGACCCTCCGCTGGCCAAGCTGAAGAACATTCGAGGGTGCCCTTCCCCAGGATGCACAAGAGCATTCCACACATATGAAGAACACTAGGGTACCCTCCCCGAGCCGACCTCGATCGTATACCTAGGTCCGACCGTACGTAAACTGGTGCAGCTGCTACACGGACGGCGGGTCTTCCTGGACGTATCGTTTGACTTTACGACCTTATACGGTCGCATTCTTTATACTTCGCTAGACGGATGCAGTGGAGTTCCCGTTAAAAGTGGGGAATCTCGTTTAACTTGCATGCCCACAAGGTGCGCGTCTTGCAAGGGGTTACTTCTTGCAGTGGAGAGGAGGGCTTGTATCGACTTGTGAGGAGGGAGCTTGGGATGCCAGTGTGTTGCAGTACCGTTGCTGCACCCTGGTTTTACTCCAGCCCCCCTTCTCCCTCTCCTCCTCCTCATCCCTCCTCCCTCCTTCTCCTCCCTCTCTCCCTCCACTCCTCCTCCTCCTTCGACGCCGGCGACGCCGACCCCGAGCGGGTGCCCAGCAGGCGGCGGTCGCGCGCGCGCGCGAGCCGGCTCCTCCGGCGACAGGTACGAGGGCACCGGGGAGCCTCCGCTCCGCCGAGGGGAGGAGGAGGAGTAGGAGTAGGAGTAGGAGTCAAGCTAGCCAGCTCGAGCGAGTCAAGCATGGCATGCCCAGTCCCACCCGCCCTCCCGCAACATAAGAAGCAAAGCTGGCACAACTGGGGGCCGAAGTCACACCGGCCAGCCGGTTTGGTACAGCTGATGCGGCCGCGATGGCGGTTGCCGACGGGAACTGGCGAGCGCGTGTTGAATGCCGCGCACGCATTGCCAGACGAGTCGAGAATGGCCCGGTACACCGCAGGAAGCCAGAGGTGGCCGGAGGAAGCCCGACGGTCTGACAGGACACCCCAAAGCATTTTTGTGAAAAAGCATTGGGTTTTTGATGTTTTTATGTTGAAATGCTTGCAAAAACACGGTGTTCGGTAGGATTCTGACATGAACGCGCGAGTGTGCTCTTTGTAATATTTTTTGCACAGGATTCGCGGCCTGGGTGCATGACAGAGCATCGCGAGTGCACCGCGCGATGACGTGAAATCGCTGGATTTGACCGAATTCTTAAGATTCCTATGGTTTTCCTATGATTTCAGCAAGAGAGCCCGGGCGGGAAATTTGTACAATTTTTGTGAAAAAGCATTGGGTTTTTGATGTTTTTATGTTGAAATGCTTGCAAACACACGGTGTTCGGTAGGATTCTGACATGAACGCGCGCGTGTGCTCTTTGTGGTATTTTTTGCAATGGATTATCGCCGTGGACGACAGGACGTCCATGTCGAGAGGAAAAAATAAGAAAAATGTTGATTTTGTATTGTTTTTTACAGGTTAGGATGGGACCACCCGGATGCGGCCCCTATCTGCCGGCCTGAGGGGGGAGTAGGAGTATATTCTAATAAGGAATAAGGATAGGAGGAAGAGGAGGAGGAGGAGGAGGAGGAGGAAGGAGAGGAGGAGGAGGAGGAGGAGGAGGAGGAGGAGGAGGAGGAGGAGCCCCTCTGGCACCCAGGGGCTCCCCCGTCCGGGCCCCTGGCGGCCCTCGGCAGCCCTCGGGCGGCCCTCGACGGCCGACGGCTTCAGCGTGCTGCAGTGGGCATCATGATCACCATCACCATCACCGTCACCATCCCCATCCCCATCCCCACCATCACCATCCTCATCACCACAACAACAAGCATCATCATCATTAGCATCATAATCATCATCGTCATTACGAGCATCAGCATCATAACCAACATCGTCATCACCAGCATCATTATTCTCCTGATCATCAGTAGCATCTTCATCAGCCTCAGCATCACCATCTTATGATTCATAATCATCATCACCGCCAACACCATCATTGTCATTATCAACATCATCATCACCGCCATCATCATCAACTCTACCACCACACTCAACATTAACATACGCTTCATGGTTACTATGTGCATCGTTACCATCATCATCAGCACATCATCACCAGCACCATCATCAGCAGCATTATTATCACCATCATTGGCATCAACACCATCATCATGAGCATCAGCATCATCATCAGCACCATCATCCCTTTTAGTCTCATCATCATCAACATCATCATCATCACCACTGCCATCATCACCATCATCACCAAAACCACCACCACCCGCATCATCATCATCATCATCACCACCACCATCATGATCACCACCATCACCACCATCATCCCCATCATCAACATAATCAGAAGCATCAGCATCAACTTCAGCAGCAACATCACCATCACCATCGCCATCAGCATCAGCATCAGCATCAGCATCAACATCAGCATACACCTCATCATCATCAGCATCAGCATCAGCATCATCAGCATCATCATACTCATTACCACATCATCATTAGCATCGTCATTATCATCATAATCATCATCTTCATCATATGCATCATCATCATGATGATGATGATGATGATGATCATCATCATCATCATCATCATCATCACTGGGGTGATCACCATCATCATCGTCGTCAGCTCTGTCGTCGACGATTGATAATCGAAAGCCGAGGTTCTCGGTCGTTGCTGAACGGCTTGGAATGTGCTTGGGTAGCGTGGGTTCTGGGGGGGGGAGGGGCAAGGGGAACTGCACTACTCCTGCAGGCCGAGGGTAGCTCACCGCACGAAGCTCGGCAACCTTCTCGCTCTCGCGCCGCCCCTCTGGAAAAGAGCGCTCTCTGGCCAGGC
Source organism: Prorocentrum cordatum (assembly GCA_963575745.1). NCBI lineage: Eukaryota > Dinophyceae > Prorocentrales > Prorocentraceae > Prorocentrum > Prorocentrum cordatum. Next base: position 688,759 of record CAUYUJ010017294.1, read on the forward strand.
TACGACTTGCGAGGCGAGGCTCATCCTCGCGGCCCTGCCGGCGACGTAGGCCGCGCTCCCGCCCCTTCGCGCCTGGCGCCTCCCGCCGCTCCCCGACAGTGGGTTCACGCGAGGCCTCCAGAGGTCCCAGAGGCCTCCGCGCGAGGCCGCCTGGAGGCTCCTGGAGGCCTGGAGAAAGGCCCCCAAACCAAACATCGGCCGGAAGCACGAAGTCGGCGGCGGCGACGACGACTGTCGAAAACGACGGCAACGACGGCGGCGGCGACGACGACGTTGAAGACTTTTCGACGGCGGCGGCGGCGAAGAGCCAGCCAGGGGCTGAGGCCGGGCCCCACCAGGCCAGGCTCGAGAGCTCGGCGCTCTAGTGCGAAGGGGGGGGGGGTTCGCCCTGCCGCCAGGGGATGTCGAGATCTCGTCGTCGTCGTCCTCCTCCTCCTCCTCCTGCTGCTACGGTCGGGAACCTTGGCTTAGCGTGTCGCGGCGGCGGCCCTGGCGACACGCTATGTCCTGCAAGCGGATGGCGTGTCGCCCCGCTCGGCGGGGCGGGAGGCTTGGGAAAGCTCGGGACGTTGGAGTCTAGGGGCTGGGAAATGGATAGCGTGTCGCGCCGATGCGTGGTGGGCCAGCTCCGGCGGAGCGACACGCTATCCAAAAGTTCCCGACTGCAGTGCCCGCCCTCAGACCCGGAGGGGCAACTTCGGGGGTCAGGATCCTGGGGGGAGCCATTTTCGTCGTCTGGGGGCCTGCGGAGTCCTCTGGCGACCTCTGGGATCTCCAGGGACCTCTTGAGACACCGTCCCTTGCCCTCTCCCCTCTCTGGCGGAGGAGGAGGAGGAAGAGGAGGAGGAGGAGGAGGAGGGGGAGGAGGAGGAGCAACGGTAGAGCTGAGGGGGGCGGTCCTCTCCTCAGCAGCGCGGCAGACACACCGCGGGCCCGCGGGGCCAGCTCACAGCTTCATTAGACGGCGAGGGAGAGGAGGAGGAGGAGGGAGGAGGAGGAGGAGGAGGAGGAGGAGGAGGAGGAGGAGGAGGAGGAGGAGGAGGAGGAGGAGGAGGAGGAGGAGGAGGAGGATCGAGGAGCCTCCTGGTGCAGCCCAGGGCACCCCCTGTTGAAGCTCAACCGTCTGGGACCCTCCGCAGGGCTCCAGACGATTATGTTTTCACTTTTGAGTGCTCCAACGCAGTGCCTGCCTGCAACAGCGTCGTCTCTGTATCCCGCTGCACGCTCTCCCTCATCGCCCTCGCGAGCCTTTCTGCGGGCCACTCCGCGGAGGTGGAAAATGATATATCGGCGGCGGCACCTGGGGATAGGTGGTGAGACCGAGACGGTGCGCCAAGGATCTCAACGCACGAAATCGTTCCTGTCCGTGTGCATCATGTAGTGCAGCCTCCGCGTCTTCCACAGGTGTGCCATCGCGCGCAGCCACAGAACCCTCATCGCAGAGTTGGCCCTGTCTTCGTTGACGAAGTAGTTGTTCGGGGCGCTCTTCCACTTCATCCGGCCGAACTTCGGCTCCATGAACGCGTTCACGGCCAGGCGGCGGCTCTGCGTGGATACCACCTTGTGCCATGCGTGACTGGGCACCGCGATGCCCTCCCCCTCCTGAAGAATCACGTGGAAGAAGGGCGAGCGGATCTCGCCAGGCTTCTGCCCCTTCTTCACCCAGTCCTTCACGGTCACCTGGTTGGGGAGGAACTGGGCGCTGGCCGAGCAGTTCGCGGGGAAGACGATGATGTCGGCCTCTCCCCGCCCCCTTCTCTGCCCACCCCCCTCCCCCCCTCCCTCCCCTGCCCCCCCACTCCCCCCTCCCCAGGGAGGGCCTGGGGATGGAAACGATGATCTCGGCGATGCTTCCCCCTCCCCACCTTCTCCCTCTCGTCCCCCCCTCTCCCTCCACCGTTACACATTCTGAACACTACTCTCCTCTCTCCTTAACTCTGTCCAGGAGATATTCGCCCCTCTCCGCGTACCGTTTTAGCACGCAAGATTTCTAACATTTGTTGTCTGACGGCTTTTTCCAAGCCGATTTTCGGCGTTTCAGAATAGCGCTCCCGCTGCAGCGTGGGCCTCATTTTTGGATCGGCACTTTGCTCCCTTTGTTCGGAATGGCGCTCTCGTCCCAGCGCGGGCCACTTTTCTGGATCCGTGTCCTTTTTCATCGATGCCGCCCCCCTCATTTCCCCTGCTCCGCCTTCCCCTGGTCCTTCTGCTCCTCCCTTTCCTTCCACTCCAGCTCCTGCTGCTGCTGCTGCTGTTGCTCGTCCTCGTCCTCGTCCTCCTCCTTCCTCCTCCTTCCTCCTCCTCCTTCTCCCTGCTCATCCGCCAGCTCCTCCTCCAATGTAGACAGCCCTCTTTTTTTCCCTGATTGCGCCTCGCATGATGGGGTCCTCTTTGGAGTTCTAAGTCCTCTATGACACGCGTCGGCGGATACAGAAATAACCCGCGCAATGGGAGGGGATGGGTGGGAGGCGTAGCACGCAGGAGTGACCTCAGGCAAGAGTGACCTCTTGTGCGCGACCTGCCCACCGTGGCGTGCGATGCGGCAGCAGCCGCCTGCGTGCCTGGGCCTGGCCGCCCCGCGCCCAGCCCGAACGCCGCGCACCCCAGAGGTCACTCTGGCAAAACGGTCACTCCTGCGTGCAGCCGCTCCTCCTGGGCCTGGGTGAGCACGCGTGCCTCCTCCTCCTCCTCCTCCTCCTCCTCCTCCTCCTCCTCATGGCCGGCACTTCTGGGGACCCCGTGCTGGACAAAAAGAGGGACACCAGATGTCTGGGACTGCGCGGTGATGTGTGTGTGTGTGTGTGTGTGTGTGCGTGTGTGTGTGGGGCTGCACGTCTCGCCACCTGAGCGCTCCGCGAGGCCGCGGCGGGAAGGCTGCCTGTCCGGCTCGCTGGGACCACGCCGCCGAGCACCCCCCCTCGCCCCCCTGGGTGATGAGACGACGACGCCCAGCCTTGCCCGTGAGCTGGATGATGATGTTGTCCTGGAAGTCCGCGTGCATCCCCCCCCTCTGCTGGCCAGCCCACAGCAGACTGTGCGTGGCCTCCACCTGCCCCGGGAAAATCAGCTCCCCGAAGTCCATCGAGAAATTCTCCAGGCGGTTCATGTTGACGCTGGCCAACGGAAGCGGGACCCTCGCCCCGGAGGGCTTCCAAACGAGACGTGCCAGATGCGATAGGGGTCAGAAAGCGCACAGCACCGCAAATGCATCGGCGAAGCTGGGATGGAAAACATCGGGCTTCGGATTGCACGGCATCGTCCAGCGCCAATGGGAAGGCCTAGACCCCGATCGCCCTGTCATACTGCAGCCGTGGGGAGCGGATGGCCTCTAGGTGCTGGCCGGGGTGCTGGCCCCCCCATATAAGGGGGGTCTTCTGAGCTAGCAAGCCGCGCCGACCTCCTCCTCCTTCTCATTCTTCATTCATGCTAGTCGTCCTCCCCGGGTTGAGAAATTTGGCGCCCACCGAAAACACGAGGGGAACACGTGGGAGCCCTAGCTTTCAAAGCTGGCTCCGAAACAAAGAGGGCGGGTATAAAGATCACCTGGAGGAGGGGCAAGAGGATAATGAGAAGGAGGAAGAGGAGGCCGAGGTGGAGGCTGGGGTGAAGGTCCCCGATCTCGTTGGCCTGATGTTAGTGACTCCGATGAAGACGTTCTCGTGCTTTCGCTTGCTGATCTTAGCCTGTGCCTTCAGGGCAGCGGGCGTGTTGTTGAAGAGGTTGCTGTGAGGTACGTCGTCGCGATGGAAACGCTTGGACATCCTAGCTATCGTCCTGAGCGATAGCGGGCCCACCTCCATGGGGCACACGTATCTGAGGAGGTACGGGATCACTAGCGCTCTGATGGCCCTGGCCCTGAGTGTCCTGTGCCCGTACGCGCGGAACTCGTCCTGAAAGGCATGGAGCCAGTCTGAGCACTGCCTGCCCCCCTTGGTCCTTCTCATGCCGTCCCCCATCCAGACAGGAATTTCCCCAGCCATGTCTCGGTGACGATCACTAAGGTCAGAAAAAGTGATATTGATCCACGAAGAGGGTATCAGATGCTTGGCATCGAAAGTGACCGTCTCGCCATGGCTCAACGCAAACGGAACCTCCGAGAAATTCACCCTCCGGTCGCGCAAAGGAAACATGCCGGATTTCAGATAAGCATCCTTATCCGCAGGCTTGTGCTCCGCGAGCTCGTCTACTCGCTTGTACCGCGTGCTGCCCTTACATGCATCCCCGGCCCCATGCACGGGATGCTCCCAACGCACCCCTCGCTCCAGCACAGTTGCGTCCAATATCTTCCCGGCGCGCAGGGCATGCCTGAGCAACTTCTGGGCTGGCTCGTCAAGGGTATGGAAGGCCTGTCGGCAAGAGTCGACGTAGCCTCGCCACCTCTCCTCGGTTGCCAGGTGGTACGTCTTAATGCACTCCTTATACATCGAGTTCGCCTCACAGATCAGCGTCACCTCATCGTCATCCTCACCCCACCACCACGCGCCCAGCGCCGCTAATGCAGCCGCAGAGGCAAGCACGGTCCTCAACATCTCGCAGACGACGCCGCGGACCCTGCCGCGGGCCGACAGCCTCGCCGCTCCGCTGCGCGAACTCCGCCCGCGTGCATGGCCGGCTGCGGCTGCGGACGGGGTCCTTGGCCCGACCTCCAGAGAGCTCGAGCCGGAATCGACGTCCGAATGGGGCGGCGAGCTCATCCACCGCCCCTGGTCAGGCCCATCCTGGGCCCAGGCTGTGCCTCGCCAGTGGCAGCGCACACGTCCAGATCTCGGCGCCCCGCATCACACAGCGTGCGGCGAGCTCTGCCTCTGGAAGCTGCATGGGCTTGCCCCCTGTGGGGCTCGGCGGGCGAGAGGGCTCGGCACGAGGGGCACGGGGCCCATGGGGGCCCTGGACCCTGGGGCCGTTCTCAGGGCCACATGTTCATCGCATCGCCTCGCCACCGGCACGGAAACTGTCTGAACTGTCGCGGGGCGCCTTGGCACCTCGTGGCAAGCATCTGGGCGCCTGCTGCTCAAAACTGTGGCAGAACACGCTTAGTTCTATCATGGTACCAAGCTTTCGTCCCGAGTAGTTGTAGCGTTGTGGACGGCCCCAGGGCCCAAGAAGGGCCCCACCGTGCCACAAACGATGAGACACCTGCAGGGCCCCAGTGTGGGAAGGCCCGCATGGCGGCGACGCCCATTTCAGCGCACCCCGCGCGAACCGTGCTCCTTCAGGAACTCCACGTGCATCCTCAGTGGGGTCAGCATGGCGGCGCCGTCCACTTCGGCGCGCCCTTCGCACGTTTCGTGGCACCCCGTGGAGCTCCGCGTGCGGCCCCGACGGCGGGGTCCGCACGGCGGCGCCGCCCAGTTCAGCGCACCCCTCACGAGAACCGCGGCCCCGTGTGGAGCTCCACCTACTGCCCCAGCAGGAGGGTCTGCATGGTGGCGCCGCCCATCTCGGCACACATCTCACGAGGACCGCACCCCAGCAAGGAATTCCACCTGCGGCCTCAGCGGGGGCGTTTGCCCGCGTACTTGCGCCCACTTCGGCGCAATGCTCATGCCAGCCCCCCCTTCGGCCCGATGGGACGATTTGCATGGCTTCCCCGCGTATTTCGGCGTATCCCTTACACGTTTCGCGCCCCAGCATGGAGCTCCACATGCTGCTCCAGTTGGGAAGTTACGTGCGCGCCCCACCACAAATTTCGGCACATCCCTCACAAAGGCCATCTCGGGAATGGACAGAACCCCCTTTAGTGAAACGTGGTTTAGTGAAAACGACCTCGGGCCCAAACCTGGCGGGCGCAAGCCTGGAAAATGACGGCCGCGGCGCCCTCTCGAGAACCGAAAACGGACAATTCACTAATCGACGTGTCAGGGTGGGGGTTCTGTCCACCCCCGGCCATCCATAGAGAGGTTCATCACCAATGTAACATGAAACTGCTAAAGTTTGGGCCGCTCGCCAGGCTCATTTTTTCCAGCCCTTCGCCTCGTCCCCTCCAGGATGCCACAAGAAATAATCAGTCTTCCTAGTCGTCATCCTCGTCTTGATGTAATTTTACCTGATCTTCTTCCTATGCGCCCTCCTCTTTACCATTATCATTCCCTTCCTCCCTTATCACACCAATCCTCTTCCTCATCATCGTAATCCTTCTCATCGTCGTAGGATCGTAGGTCTCCGGCGTCTCCCATTCGCATTGTCTTCTCTCTCTCTCCCTCACGTTTTTCCCTTCTCTATTTCCTCACACTCCTTTCTCATTGATCCTCGTATGTCCTCCCCTTCTTTTGCCTGGCGTCACGTTGCTGCTCCAACGTGGGACATGGCGAAGCGATCATTCAGGATCATTCCGCGACCTGGAGGCTTCCACCCAATTGCGGCCGCGCTCATTTTGTGCCGTGCCCACTTCCCTGCTCGTCTACGCGTCGCGCACACACCGCCGCTATGCTGGATCCTTGCCTTGCTCTCGTCTGTCCTCTCGCCTCTTCCATCCGCCTGACGCAGACCCTGGCCGCCACTCAACATGACTTATGTGACCGAAACTACTTGCTGCCCTTGGTTGCTTGTGGTTCCGTTCTTTAGATTGCGATTTGGCGACGCGTGTGGTCGTACATTTACCGGAACTCTGTCCTGTCCTTCGCGATTCATCGTCCTCACCCTGGATTTGCGGCCCTGGCCTGCCCCCCGCACCGAAAGCGTCGAGTCCGCGAGCCTGCCTCTGTCACATCCTGGAATTTTCACGTTCTGAGGGTGCTTTGGCCGTCCCGCAGCCCTCCTCCACCTCTCCTCCTGCCTTCCCCTGCCTTCGCGCCCAATTCGCTTCGGACGCACCCCGCCGCCAGCTCGACTGCTGCTGGACACTTTCTTCCTCTTCCTCTTCCTCCTCCTCCTCCTCCTCCTCCTCCTCCTCCTCCTCCTCCTCCTCCTCCTCCTCCTCCTCCTTCTCCTCTGCATATCGTATAGTTTTTGTGGGTCTGTTCCATTCAATGTCGTTTGCGGTGTTGGCTCCCCCCAGCCTGATCTCCCCGGGCTAGGGGACGCGGCTCCACGATGCACGGAAGCGGAGGCCAAGAGACACCAACAAAGCCAAGCAAGACAACAATAGGGTCTGTTGGGTTTCCAACCTTGGTTGTCTGCTGTGTTGATTTTGTTATCCTCAGCCCTTGGCTCCCTCGGGCAGGGGTCTCGCTCCCCGAGGGAAGACCACTTCTTGGTGCACATAAGCGTTTTGTGTTTTGGCTCCCAACCATCCAGTGCTGAGTTTGGTCCTCGTGATGAAACTGTAGCGCCCCGCGTCCTTCCTCCTCCGCCTCCTCCTCCTGCCTTTGTCCTCCGCGTGCCGAGTGCCCATGTCGGCCCCCCCTCTCTTTCTTGTGCTTCTTCCTCTCACGGCCCGTGCCTGATGACGAGCCGGAAGGCCCCCAAGCGCGCCCCGCGTCCCCCAGCGGGCGCGCCAGCGCTGGCCCCCGCCGCGGCAGCTGCCTCCAGGCTAGGGCTGGCCGGCGCGCCACTTGCGCCGCCTGGACCACCCGCGCCGGCCACTACTGCGACGCCAACAGGCTCAGGCCTGGCCGCGGCCGCGCCAGCCAGCACGCCTTCGACGCCGGAACCCACAGCAGCAGGGCCGCCCGCGCCAGCCACGCGACCCCAATCTTGCGCGCGGACGTCCGCTCCCGCTGTCGGCCCGTCCGGGCCAGAGCCAGCCACTGCCCTCCGCGCCACCTGAGCCAGCAGCGCCAGCCTGCGCCGCGCCTCCTGCACGCCCACCCGCGTTTGCCAGCGCAGCGACGTCTCCAGCGCCATTAGCAGCAGGGCCGTCCGCAGCCACTGCAGCGTCGTGGCCACCTCCAACAAAAAACAGCCGCGCTGGCCAGCTCCACAAGCGCGCCCTGGAGCTCGGCGTCAGACGCCACGCCGTCGCACGGCCGGCGATCATGCCATCTGTCTTCAGGGCCACCTCCGCCTTGTCCGCCACGCCGGCTGGCCCCAGCGCCGCTGCTGCGCCCACCAACGTTTCGTGGCCTTACTGGGAGTCCAACCCTATAGCCCACGTGAACTAGGCCACATTCGGCCGCCCCGCCCATGACTGCACACCCCTCACAGGTTTGGTGGCCCCATTGGGAGTTCCACCGAAGACGCCAATGGGCATGGCCACACATGGCCTCCCCACCTATTTCGGCACACGTCTCACACGGTTCGTGGCCCCCAAATGAGCTCCACCGAATGCCCTAGTGGGTGCCCCACGCGCCTCCCCGCACAGTTCGGAACACCCACCACACGTTTCGTGGCCCTCCAAATTCGCCGGCCCAACGGGCCAGAGGCGTGCTAAGATCTCCGGTAACTGGTTAACAATAATTCTAGTTCGCGCGCGCGGGGCGGCCCCTGGGGGTCCCCCGGCGAAAAGTACCCCGACCGAAGCCCGGGAACTATTACTCAGAGATGGTTTCCCTCCTGGGTGCGGCCTTCCACGCCCCCCGGAGCGCGCCAAGAGGGCCAAAAGAGGCCCCCAAGACGGTCCAAGAGGGCTTCGAATCACCGAACGATCGGCCCAAGACGCCCAACACGGCGTCAAGACGGCCCAAGAGGCCTCCAAGACGTCCCAAGAGAGCCCCGACCCTTCCCAAGAGAGTCCCAAGAGGCAAAAATCAATGATTTCCATAGGTTTTTGAAGGTTTTTGGCTTCCTCGCCTTTTCGCCTTTCCGACGCTCCAAGACGGCCCAAGAGGCCCCCAAGACCACCCCAAGACGGCCCAAGAGGCCCCCAAGAGAGCCCCAAGACCGCCCAAGAGGGCCCCAAGACAGCCTAAAAGGCGCCCAAGAGGGCCCCAAGAGGGGCCCAATTTGGAGACCACGAACCGAAAATCCGAGCCTTCCGCTCCAAGAGGCCTCCAGGACGCCCCAAGAGGCCCCCAAGAGGCCCCAAGAGGCGCCAAGAAGCCCGAAAGAGACCCCCAAAAGCTCCAAAACGGAGCCCCAAGAGGCCAGCCGCGCTCCCCGCAGCAAAAAACTGTCGGCGAAATCGCTTACTTGCGCCCCCCTGCTGCTCCATCACTCCCCTCTGGCTCCTCTCTCCGCTTCACCCCCCTCGTACATTTGCCTCGTCCCCCTTCCCCCACTGAAGCTGCACACTCCCTCCCCCGCCTCCTCCTTTTTCTTATCCTCCTCCTCCTGCTCCGCTTTCCCCCTCCTTTTCTCGCCAATGCACTGTCGCCCCTCTGCACTGCGACCACCCCCTTTTGCTCCCTTCCTTCCAAGCCCACGCACACTCTCTCTCTCTCTCTTTCTCTCTTTTCCCTCTCACGTCGAGGGGCATACCTGTCGCAACAGTTACACTGTGTTCATGGCCCCCGCATGAGCGTCCACGAGCAACGAACCCCCACAAAGGCGCCAGGGACACCCCAGAGCGGCACAACCTAGAAGCCCCGTGGAAACAACGATTCCCCCGACACTTCAGAAGGTCGACGCGAAGCTGTTTCGCGGGGGCAGCTTCAACACCACCAGCCCGAACGTAACGCCTCAGAAAAAAACCTGCGCCGACCCCTGCAGTTCCGCACTGCCGACGACCTCTCGCCCAATCGACCGCGGTGCCTCATCATGGGCCGGCGGAATGAGCGAAGCGATTACATAGTTCCACCGAAGGCCCCAGCGGGTGTGCGTCCACGTGCGCCACCCCGCCCATTTCGTCACGTCCCTCCCAAGTTTCGTGGCCCCGCAGGGAGCTCAATTCTATAGCCCCAAGTGGGTAAGCCACATGCGCCACCGAATGCTCCAGTGGGCATGGCCACTCGCGGTCCCCCGCCCATGTCGGCGCACCCCTCACACGTTTCGTGCCCCCCTGAAGAGCTCCACCGAAAGCCCCAACGGATGTGCGTCCACGTGCGCTCCCTCCCGCCCATGTCGACATACACCTCTCGAGATCCGTGGTCCAACAAAAACCTCAACCTTATAGCCCCAGTGCGCTAGGCAATCTACGCCACATGCGGCCGCCCCGCCCATGACTGCACACCCCTCGCACGTTTCGTGGCCCCATAAGGAGTTCCACCGAAGACCCCAATGGGCATGGCCACACACGGCTTCCACGCCTATTTCGGCACACCTCTGACGCGTTCCGTGGTCCCCTAAGTAGCTCCACCTAAGGCCCCAATGGGTGTGCATCCACATGCGCCCCCCCCCCGCCCACGTCGGCATATCCCTCCCACACTTTGTGGCCCCATACGGATTTCAACTCTATAACCCCAGTGCGCGAGGCCGCGTAGACCACATGCGGCTTCCCCGCGTATGTCGGCATACCCCTCGCACGTTTCGTGGCCACATGGGAAGCTCCACCGAAGGCCCCAGTGGTCATGGCCGCACGGAGCCCCCTTTGCCCATCTCGGCACACCCCTCACACGTTCCGTGGCCCCATCTAAGTTCTTACTGAGTGCGTCCACACGCGGTCCCCCGCTCATTTCGGTTGGCCCTTCAGATTTTTCCAAGCCCCGCGTGAGGCTCCACCGAAGGTGGCAACGGCAGGGCATCGCACGCGGTTCCCCCGCCCATTTCGGCACACTTTGTGGCGTCGCGGCCCTGCGCGCGGCGACAAGGCGCATGATGTTGAAAAGCAGCAACCGCACGCGCTCGTCTAAGCCCGCCCGAACGTTGAGAGATCACTTATGGACCCGCAGCCGCCAGCAGCAATACACATCCTGGCATGGATGGTGGGGTGGAGCGGTCGATGGACGAGACTACGGTGAGGTGGAAGGTACGACACGCCAACCCGAATTGGAAGGCGGGGGGAGCGAATGAGCAGAGTGGAGCGACAAGGAGGGCAGGGACGACCAGAAAGGCAGGGCGGAGCGGTGGAAGGACGACTACAAGCCATTTAGGTGTACATATACGCAGCCCACGCGTTGCGCGCAGGGAACTCAACTGAAGGCGTCAGTGGCAGGGTATCGCACGCGGTCCCCCCGCAAATTTCGGCACCCCCCTCACGCGTTTCGCGGCCCATTGGGAAGCTTACCCAAGATCGTGGCGAATTGCCTATTCGGAGAGGGTCATATGCTGCGCTGCTCGCAGCTTCTTTAGATTGGGTCCTTCGCCAGGCTGACTCTCCCATCTTTCCAAGTGCACAGAATCTGGCGTGTTCCAGCCATTTCGTTGCAGACGGAACATACTTCAATGACGTATGTTTTAGGAAGAAACGTCGCCAACGTCCCCGACGCGAGTATCGGAAACAGACGACATCTCAACAATGATGGTCAACGCCATACGCAAACCATGACATAAACTTACCGCCGTCAGAATCACCAGCGAACATGCCATCACCATTCACCACCTCCAGCACCAATTCAAACTCATTGGACGGTCTCGTCAAACGGAGTACACTCGTCACGAGTAAAGCCAGCGGTACCATGAACGCGGGTACCAGCAACGCCGCAATCACCATCACCGGCGAAGCGAAGCACGCGAAACACGTAGACCTGAATTGTGTGTGTGGGCGGCTAAACTACATACAAGCACACCCACACATAAACATGCGTGTATATATATGTGCAAATGAACACGTATACATAAACACATACAATCATAACTATGCACGTGTAAATAGATGCGTGTGTATGCGTGGACACAATTATGTATACATATATGTATATATACACATATACATATACACATATCGGTGTATACATACACAGTACAGATGTATGTATACATATATATAGGGATGTATATGTATATGTACCTGTATTTGTGTATTTATATGATTGCATTAGAGTTTGCGCATGGGTATTCATGCTTAGTGCCTGGTCCATCAACTCATGCATCAACCGATGTCTCATCGCTATTCCGGGTCAGCGGAGCGATGACGGCCTAAGGGGCCATCCGCGCGGTGACCATCCAGGGAAGTTGTCTAATGTCTAAGACACGCTGATGGCCCCTCCTCGCTCGGATCCTGGCGCTGCCGAGGGCCCCGAGACAAGCTGGGTGATCGGCATCATTCGCTGGCTGGGCCCACGTGCTGTCGGGCTCGTGGGCTTCCTGATCGCTTGCCTGTCGCTCGGCGCTGAGACGGGCCGTGGCAGCGTCGTGCGCCTAGGGATCGGTGGCTTCACGATCTGCCTCGCGCTGCTGTGGAGCCTCATTCGCTGTCTGCGAGCATGGTAGACTTCCCTGCGTGGCAGTCAGGATGAGGTGGAGGCGCTGAGGGCTCAGCTGGACCAGATGCGCCTGGAGGGGGAGGCCAGTGGCGGCGCGGGGGAGCATACAGAAGGCACCGCGGCACCCTCGCTGCCGGCACTCCCCCCGTCAGCAGCCCCTCCGCCTGGGTTGGCGGCCCCTGTACCAAGCGTGCCTGCAGGGGCGGCGGACCAGTCCATGGATGCTTTCCACGCGTTCGGCCTCGAAGTGCAAGTCGCGGGCCCATACTCGTGGACAGGTGCTGCGCACAATGCGGGACCTCCCGTGGGCCCCCAGGCGGGCGCTCCTCCGGGCCGCTGGCGCTGCTGGCCATGGCGGCCCATGGTGCCAGGCATCAGAGACCGCCGCCGCCTGCGCCACACAGCTGAAGGAGATGCTCCTGAAGTTGCATGCATGTGCTGGTACCAACCCATGGTGGGGGCAGCAGTTCTGGCAGGCTGTGGCGGGCATGGAGGAAACTGGACGTCTCGACACTGCTGTAAGGCTGCTCTCGTGGCCAGAGGCTACGTCGGCCCAGGCACTCGCTCGCCCCCCGACCCGAAGACGTTGAAGACGATGCTGTCTGGGTTCGGGAGCCTCGGCGTGTCCAGTGGCTTCGACGGAAGCTTTGGCGGCTCAGCGGCCGCTCCTGGAGGTACCGAGGTGGATGCATGGGCCCACGCCCTGCCGCCCGACTTCAAGCGAGCTGGAGTCGAGATCTATAGGAACATCACGGCGGCGGGCAGTACGAGTGTGCGACATTGGCTGCAGCAGCAGTACCAAGGGTATCGAGATGGAGATCAGTGGCAAGGGCTGTGGTCGGTGGCATCGACATTAGAATTCGAGTTGGGACGGTGTGCTGACGACCAGGAGCTGATGATCTGTCTGACGACGAATGACAATGTGGAGATTTCCCTCAGGCTTCTCTCATCGTATGTGTACGAGGCCAGGGCCCACGACAAAGTGGGCGCGGCTAGATTGCGAACGGTTGCAGCCCCAAGCAATGGGCTGGACATCGCGCCGGGCTGGCTCATCACGGAGGCGACCTGACACAGCAAGATGGAGCATCAACGAGCTGAACGTGTCTCGGCTGAGCTTCGACGCAGGTCCGCGGCCAAAGGAGATCGAGGTGCCAAAGGAGGTGGTCGCGGGCGAGGTCCAAAGAAGGGAGGGGACGCGGCCTGACGGCCGCCCCCTCCCCCCTGTCCTGAGCCGCGGGGCAGGGGGGTACCTGATGCCTCTCGTGGGCAGCGGCAGTACATGATGAAGGATCGTTGGCGAGTGAAAGTTGAGAAGACGAGTGATGAGGAGGTGGTGTCTTCACATGATGGGTTCCCCGCTCTCTCGGAAGTGGCCTCCGCCTTACAAAGTGGTCAAGCAGTGTTGCCCGTCCCTCTCCTACCTCGACCAGACCGAGTGGGTGTTCGCTCAGGGCGGCTACGGCAACGGCGCAGACGGTAGCAGGAAGTACGAGAGGTGGCCAATCGGATCTTGGGAGCATTGAGTGCGACCTACTCTGGATCTATGAAGCGCCAGACCGCACTGATGCAGCAGAACTTTCGCAGTGAGTTGATGGAGGATTCTGCTGTAGGGCAGGTCCAAGGGCGGGCTATTCAGCACGCCAAGGGCCAGCTCCACCTTCGCTGGCTGCACCCAGCGACAGGTGTACGATCAACGTGCGAGCTGCTTAAGATGGATCAGATAGGCTACAGGAGAGTGCACAAGAGGGATGTCCACGTCGAGTTTATCGCTCGCAGGGTGGACGAGGTTACATCGACGAAGGTGGTTCCCCTGCTTGAGGCACTCCCTCGCGATGAGGCTCTGTACTACAGCAAGGAGGAGAATGTCATCGAGCTCGAGGGGAAGACCAGCCAGCGCATGGAGGAGCTCGAGAGGCAGTTCGGATTCTTCGGTGGCCAGATGGAGCAGTGGATCGAGCACCTGCATCGTGAAGACATTCCTCCTGGGTTGTGGGTCTTGAAAGAAACGAGCGAGGCTAAGGCCATCAATGGAGTTTCGGCGGTGCCGACCAACTACCTCTGGAGCGATGTGCGTCGGAGAGGCGACTACGGACTCGGGGGTGGAGGGGCGCTCGCACTCATGCGCGCGCCTGGGATGGATATGCACATGGCCAGATGTGATGAGAGCAACGCGTTCTCGTCGGTTGCGCTTCCAGAATGGATGTGGGCATGGATGGCGACGCTAGCGATTCCAGCAGCAGCCGTGTGGTCACTACTTGAGGAGAACATGCGTGCGATGCTACAAGAGTGGTCCGTGGTGTCCATGCTATACGAGACTACCCATGGGGCTGTCGCATGCGGTGCACGTCCTGATGAACATCACCATGGAGGCTATCGGGCGCACCCTTGTGAGATCGGCGGCCAAGAATGAGCAAGTGGTGGAGCACATGGCAGACCTCCCCGAGGAGCCCGTGATTGAGGACGTCGAGTGGGTGAAGGAGAAGGAGAAGCAGCGCAGCAAGCAGCGTCAGGAAGCAAGACTCTCGCCGGATCAATTTCGTGAGAAGGCCCGCTTCCTGAAGCGGGACAAGGATCGAGTCGTGATCGTGCTGCATGCGTTCGCTAGAGGTCGTAGGAGGTTGGATGTGCAACACTATGTTGAGGAGCTGGCGGAGGAGTATGGAGTTCCCATGTTCTATTTTGAAATGGACTTGGATTTTGATTACCGCAGGGACCTGTCAGACCCCTCGTTGGTATCAATGTTGCTTGAGATGGTGGAAGAAAGTATGATCGATATTCTCTTGGGAGCCCCTCCGTGTTCAACGTGTCGTCGCGCCCGTTTTCGGCCTGGCGGCCCCAGGCCGCTGAGGTTCCGAGATCAGCCCTTGGGACGATCGGATCTGACGGAGCCAGAGAGGGCGCGAGTGACGGAAGCCAATGTCTTGCTTTTCAATTTCTTGGGGCTGTGCGATACGGTGGAGCAGTATGGAGGTGCCTACCTCATGGAGCACCCCGTGGACCCGCAGGAGGAACCGTTCTCTAGCATCTGGGACCTGGATGCGGTCAAGGGCATGCTGGAGCGGCACAGCGTGGAGGTGACGAACATCGACTAATGCATGTACGGAGGGCCGTCTCAGAAGCCGACCACCTTGGCCTCAACCTTGGACGGGATCGGTGACCAGGCCCCACGCTGTGACGGCAAGCATCTGCACGAGAAAATACACGGGAAGAACGCCGAAGGCATCTTCCGCTCGCGGCGTCTACAAGCGTACCATCCTGGCCTCTGCCGCATGATCGCCTTGTGTGTTGTGCGGACTGCGCTCAGGATGCTCAATGCGGGACGCGGACCGGGAGGTTGGCTCAGAACAGGACGGGAGAAGCCCCGTCATTCGAAATGGACGTACAGTAGGATAAGGAAGACCTCTACGTGCTGAGCGAGCTCTACCGTCAGGGTGGCAGCGTGCGGTTGCGCCCTCGGCTTCAGGCAGTCTACGTTCACGTGGACGACGGCCTGAGTACCACTGCCTGCCCCCGCGGAGGCTCAGCTAGAAAAGAAGTGGAGGAGATGATGGAGAAGATAGCTGACGCCTGGGAGGAGGCGGGATTCGTGGTGACAGAGCGGGAGGTGATCACGGAGGGCTCTAAGATCGTGAGGTACGAGTTGCAGAGTTCCCCGCCTCGCCTGAGGCTGGCCAGTGCCAAGGCCAGCTACCTGGAGTCGGCGCTCACGTGGATCCTCGAGACGCCCTGGGTGGATGTGGAGCTCCTGAGGGCCCTTGTGGGCGTGTGGCTGTGGGGTGCTCCGCCGTGAGCTCATGTCGGTGCCTGCCGCAGTGTTCGACCTGATGGAGAAGAAGCAGGGTTGGGTGGTCAGGTGGTGGGCTTCGGCACGGCGCGAGGTATGTATCATGCGTGACTTGATCCCGATGATGACCCGCGTACTGGACATCCCTGCCGCCCCAGTCCTCTTCGCGTCCGACGCGGAGGGGGCCAACGGGGTGGACCACGGGGGGTACGGCATCGTGGGCACGACCATCTCCGAGGACGAGGCGGAGAGGGTGATCGGCGGGGGCACCAGGCCAAGGCATACGGTCTCGAGGCTCGACGGCACAGTGGGCCACCTCAACCGCGCGGACAAGGAGCTGAGAGGACGCTTCCCAGTGTCCCGCATTCCGCGTGAGCTGTTGCAGATCCCTCAGGGCATGTGGAGCGACCTCTGGGCGGGGAGGTGGCGCCAGCCGGATCACATCATTTTGGGTGAAGGCCGCGCTGTGGTGAAGTTGTACCAAGGCCTCTCGTGCCTTGCGAGAGCCCACGATCAAGCTATATGTCACATGGAGGATAATGAACCTTTGGCAGCAGCAGCGGCGAAGGGGCGTTCGTCGGCCCCGCATCTGAACTACCTGCTGCGCCAGGTTGGTGCACTTTCATCGGATACGGGCATCAAGCTATACTTACCCTGGGTGGACACCGCACAACAGACAGCAGATGCGTTGTCCAGAAGAAGGTAGCTCTGGACGGGAGGGGCCGCGTCGGCTCGACCCTGATCAGGCTGCCAGAGTGACCGAGAAGACTCTCGACTCGAAGTGTATCGGAGTGCTGGGCTTCTGTTTTCAGCCTGGGCGCTCCAGCGTAATTTGCGCCCCAGTGGCGCAGACCAGTGGGACGACCTCTTGGTTGAGTTCAAAAATGATCAGATTGAATACCTCACTCCAGCAAGGTTTGTCAATGTTGTTGCGTCAGTTGAGTTCTACTTCCCTCGGATGAGGGGCAAGTTGTTGTGGAGTAAGGCCGTGATTGCAGGATGGGAGAGAAATGCAGGCAGGAAATATACAGTACCCTTGGGGAAGTTACCTGGCAAGCTCCTGGGGGTTCACCTGGTTTCCAGAGGACATCATCGATTGGGTCTCGCCCTTACCGTGCACTGCCGCACGGGCCTACGGCCCTCAGAGCTTTTGGGAATACTACCTGAAGATCTGTTTTTTTCCACGAGATCTGGGAGAGGACATGGGCTCCGCTTCGGTGTCAATAGCTCTGGCTCCGCGTACAGGTACCCAGCTCAAGAGGCCTCAAATGGCCCGTATCGTCCAGGAGGACCGGGACATCATGGAGGTGCTAGAGGACATCGCGAGGGCCACTCCAGCAGGCAGTCCGCTCTTCCCTTACAGCTTGGCCCAGTACCGCAGGCTCCTGAAGGACGTCCAGGGCTCCCTGGGCCTCTCCATGGGGTGGGGCTCTCATAGCCCGCGGGCAGGATGGGCCAGCGACTCTCGGGCAGAGGGCCTCTCTTTTGAGGAAGTTCGTGAGCGAAGAAGGTGCATCTCATATTCCAGAGTAAGAATATACCTGGTTATCATTGGTGCGAGCCACATCCTCATCCAACTCAACACGAAAGGCTTCGTGCAGCAGCTGTACTGGCTCAAGAGCGGCTGGCGCCAGTACTTTCCAGCACACGTTTGGGGAGCGGCGGGTCCTCACGGACATGGCGCCGAAGGGCATGATCAGAGTCAATGGGCAGTGGGTCAAGGGCCCGGTGTCGGAGGAGGTGGGGACGGTGCCACCGCTGCTACTTACACCTGTCACGCCAGGCAGCTGGATGGCAGTGGGTGCGCCAGCCTCGAGGGCTACGTCGCGGACGGCGTCGCCAGGGGCAACCTCGCTGGTGCTCACGCCGCCCACGAGCAAGTCCCCTGGTGTACCCCGGCCACCTACGACGCTCTCAGCAGTTCCGCTGGACGATGCGGGCACCCCTCTGCCACGTACGGTGCAGTTCGTGGCGCAACCGCAGAGGCCTCAGCAGGATCTGGGCGTCCAGAGGGGGAGCTACATGAAGATGGCTGCCAACTGCAGTAGGATACTGAGGCTGGTTTGGCCCGTGTTTCTTTCCTGCCGTCATCCTCGGGATGATCTGTGTCTCCATAGCGCTCCAGCTTCCCGCCACTCGCCCGTCCTGGTGGTTTCGGGTCGGCAGAGGTGCATCTACCCAGTTTGAGGGTTGAGGTACGCATGCGGGTGGTGGCTTTGAGGTGGACAAAGCCATCGTAGTGGAGGGTATCGCGAGACGGAGGTTGGCATGCTCACATACTTAGAGCGGATTGAAGTTAGGAGATTGAAGGATTTTCCCTTGACTTGCGGAATGACGCTTCTTTTCAGTGTGAAACCCTCGATCGAGGGGAGTTTGAGATGTGTGTTGCAGCACGTCCGCACTGATAGATCGAAGGTGACAAGATGGCTTTGGTCAATTCGTGTTCTGGTGCAAAGAGCTTGCTGCACCACTCTTGCCCATATCTGTCCAGGCTTCGCCTGTCGCACGTCCATCTTGTACAAGCTTCGGCTGCGTCTCCGCCTCGCCCCTCGTCCTCTCCGTCCTTCCCCTGGGCCGCGGGGGCGGTGCCTGGGGGTTGGGTGGGTGGGTTCTCGAGGCGTTTCAGAGCCAGGCTCGACCTTGTACATTATGTAGATGCATTTGTATGTTTATATCCGCCGGCCCCCTTGTGGGGCCACCAGGCTGTAGGCGCGGGTTCGCAGTTTCCTGTACCAGTTGTAGCTTGTAGTTTCCAGTGTTACAGTTCTGCTTCTTACTGGTTACTGTAACTAGTTGATTGACCGCGCGAGGGGGGGGGATGCCCAAACCAAATTTTTTAGCGTCTCCTGGGCGCGTTGCCTGAATTGCTGGGGGGGCTCGAAATCGACACCCCTCACGCAGATCCGCGGGGTCAGGGTCCAAAAACACATGGGATTTGCCACATTTCTGAAATTCGGTGCCACCCCTCACGCAGATCCGCGGGGTCAGGGTCCAAAAACACAGGGGATTTGCCACATTTCTGAAATTCGGTGCCACCCCTCACGCAGATCCGCGGGGTCAGGGTCCAAAAACACAGGGGATTTGCCACATTTCTGAAATTCGGTGCCACCCCTCACGCAGATCCGCGGGGTCAGGGTCCAAAAACACAGGGGATTTGCCACATTTCTGAAATTCGGTGCCACCCCTCACGCAGATCCGCGGGGTCAGGGTCCAAAAACACAGGGGATTTGCCACATTTCTGAAATTCGGTGCCACCCTTCACGCACATCCATCGCAAGGCGTGGTAACCCAAACTGCGAGAACTCCCTCGGCCCTTTAATCGCAAGGTGTGGTAACCAAGCCCGTAAACCATACACGTCTTACCAATCGCCAGGTGTGGTAACCCCTCTTGTGATCAGTTGGTTTTGCTGATTGCGAATCGGCTTCGCATGAAGTTTCGATACTGCTTCACGACAGTGCCAAGGCCTCATGACTTAGCTCTTCCATGGCCCATTCTCCGAGAGAGGGGGCCGGCGGCAGGGGGCCAAGGCCTCACGGATATATATATATATATATATATATATATATATATATCTATGTATATATGCTTGTATATGCATATGTGGCTGTAAGTGTAAAATTAAACGTACATGTATATGTGTATAGTTACACATGTATGTGTATATATATATATAAACTAGAACCACGCGCGCGCTTAGGTTCTAGCCAGTCCCAGGGCATTGAGAAGCTCACATCTGCGCAAAAGTAGTGCCAACAACTGGCTTGAACATGAGTTCGCGAAATAGCAAGAAAGCGGTTTGAACAGAGACGACGTACCGACAAAGACACATGCGTACAGTTGAATGCGAAGCAATGCAACGCAGTGAAAGGCACGCAGCCAATTCAGTCACAGTGCATTGCAACGCATTGCCATGGAAACAGCATCCGATGGCAATGCGACGTAAAGAACGCGATGCAGCACAAGCCAAAATAATGCACGGCAATGGTAGACCAATGCAATGTGAATAACTAAACCATACAATCGGAATTGCGGCGCAAAGCAACGCAATGCAGTGCAAAGCAATCGAGAAACCGAACGAACCTGACGAACCCGAAGAACTCAGATAATCCAGGGACGGGAAGCCCGATGAAAGATACCAGGAAGCCAGGGCTGGGGGTCACAAGTACCATCGGGCTTCCTTTAGGAACAAGTTGGAAGGAGGAGAGAAGCACCAAGAGGGAAGAGAAAGGAGGGAGAAGCGAGAATACAGGCGGAAAAAGGGATGAGAGAAAACTCAGGCCAGGGGAGAGGGGAGGAACGAAGGAAGCGAAAGAACATTGTCGTGATCGCATAACGTTCCCCCGCCCGCTTCGGCACGCCCTTCACACGGATCCTGCCCCCCAGAGCGCGCCACCTGCGTCGCCAGAGACAGAATTCGCATGGCGTTCCCCCGCTCATTTCGGCACACCCTTCACACGGATCGTGCCCCACAGGGAGGTCCGTGCAGGGTTCAAGAGGGAGGATTCGCATAGCGTCCCCCACCTATTTCGACGTACCCCTCAAATAGATCGTGCCCCACACTGAGTCCCACGGACGGCCCCAGAGACAAGGTTCGCATTCCGCCGTCCCGCCCATGCTGGCACACCCCTAACGCGGATCGTGCCTCACGGGGATCTCCACCTACGGCCCTAGAGAGAAAGGTCGCTTGGCGTCCCCCGGCCCACTCCGGCACACCCCTCACCCAGACCGCGCCCCACAGGGATCTCCACCGACGGCCCGACGGGGGGGGGTCGCATGATGTCACCTCGAAAATGTCGGCACCCCTGGACGCTGATCGTGCCCTACCAGCAGTTCCACCTATGGCACCAAAGAGCAACTTCGCATGGCGTCCCCACTCCTCTTTCAGCGCACGCTTCACGCGGATGTTTTCTACAAGAAATTCAACGCGCCTCTGCGCGCAACCTCTGAAACAGCCGCCTATCCGCAATGCACCGTTGCGCGCAGTATATGAAGAGATGGCCGCACCCTGCGCTACACGCAGCTGCATAGGGTTGGAACCTTCGCCAGCCCAATTTTCGCTCCTTATTTCTGTAAAGGCAGACACATACGTACATACATACTTGCATGCGGATACACACGCATTATCCTCTTTCTACTCCTCCTCCTACTCCTGCTCGTTCCTTCCTCATCCTTCTCGGTATCCTGCGCCGCCTCCTCCTCCTCGCCCTCATCTTTCCGAACCCCCGCGTCCCGCTCATCCGGCCTCCCTTCGCCCATCTACCACGAAAGAGGCTCGTCATATGCAAACGTGTATGTCTGCTGATGATGGACACGAAGCATGGAGCCATATATTCAAATTGACGGCACAACTGTCTCGAATGCAGCTGTAGTGGCAAGGCGCCCAACAACACCTGGTCAGAGCTATGGTACAGATGCGCCTAGCTCACTCGCTGTGCCAGAAGTGGTCAGATCGGTACCGCTACGTGGACGATTCTGCTACGGAATGGTGAGAGTGAAAACAATCCTGGAAGCTACAACCATGCTTTGGGCACGTACCCCAGGCAATTCTTGAGGCGCCACGGCATGTAGATTTTGAACATCTGTGCACAAAGAGTCCGGCTCAGAACAACCAGGCACAATCATGGATGCAGGAGGAATGACAAATGCAGTGTTGGGCGACGCATCCGTAGTGACCTGGACGGAAATTCGACTGTACCAACATGATCTGAATGTCGTTAAGAACACGGAAACGACTCACGTGAAGACAGCTGCCAGCACATCTCTCGTGCGACGTCAGCACCAACCATCGCTCAATGCTTCGGCAACGTAGGGCTTCTGCGAAAGCATCCAAGCGTCAAAACCCTCTGGACGAGTGTGAACTGTAAGGTTGGCACGCGACCTAGCGAACCATGCGATGAGCTACCAGGAAACAGTCCCATAGGCAGAAGTCCTGAGCAGATTGCCGCTCAGCGTGCTCCAACGCACATACGGTGAGGAGATCTTCCAATTGATTGGTGGATATGACGTGCGGAATTGTACATAAGGAGTCGCACAGAAGAGCGGCGACCCCTGGGTGCGACCCTGCAGGGATGAACATACCGTTCAGCATGGCCAGCCAGTGCCCGCCTGAAGCTGGCGTCCGCAGAAAGTACGCGCCCGCACGGAACGTAGCCTCGGGAATATCGAAATGCTCGAACACGTTCCCAAGCTGGGCATGGATATCCTCGGGTGTCATCGGAAGAACAGCTGCGCCAACATGGGTAAAATTACTCGTGAGCATAGCCACATCATAATTGCTGCCACTGGTTTCGATGAGGTTTGGCAGGGCTTCACCTATGTTTCTAGTCGCGGCAATGGCTTCGAACGTCGCCCGAGGGAGAATTTGAGGCGATCGTCCCTGCAACGTATATCTCTAGCTCCTTGGAAACATGAGCCGCGCCAGGAACAGCAGGTGCACCTTTAGTGGATCACACGTGGGGATGTACTGTGGATATGCCTCGTGGTAATATGTGTTTTGCAATCGTGGGTGACCGAGGCGAAGACGCGATGGCTGGGAGCTGACCAATGCTCGGGAAATCCAGGGAATCGTCACACTGGCACGCATTTGAACGACATGGCGTTGTGTGGAGGAACTGACGCGGCCAACGTCGTCGATTCATGTCCGCGCCGTCTGGGGTTGCAGACGGGGCGGCTGCAACCGCGGAAGAGGATGCCAATGGCCTTGGTGGTGCAGCGGGTGAGATGTCCATGTGGGGGGCAGGCGCACTTGTTGGAGGGGCGGCAAAGACATGCTGGATTGGCGAAGCCACGGTCTGTGGGACGGCTGGGGCAGAGGTGCTGTGGAGTAGCGCTGGGGCAGGGGACGAGCCGACCCGCCTCATAACTACCGCGGGGAGGTCTTGCGAGCCGCAGTGCTTGATCCCATCTGGCAATGGGGGGTCCTGCTCAGCGTCGACCTCGCACTCGGCGATTGCAAGCTGCAGGTGGGGAGCATCGCTCTCAAGACATCGCTCGCCGATGTCGCCACCGCTGCATGCATCCGTCTCTCCAGGCGCTGGCTCAAATTTCATTGTTGCGGCGGCTACTCTGGTTTGCGAGGGGGGCGGTGGCAATCGCTCTGGCATCTGCTGTGGATGACGGGATGCTTGACCGCGGCGCGCGTGCGCTCAGCAGGAGGACTGCAGGCATCAGGAGGGATGCATTCGGCAGCGGCGGTGGAAGAATTCTTTAGTAAGCTCCGGTCGACAATGTTGAGGGTAACGCACTCGACGGTGCCGGCCTCGTCGTCCAGCTCGCAGGCCTGCTTGCCAGAGCCGATTTCATCAATGAGGCACCTGACGTCTTGTGCTGCCACGCCCATGGAGATTGCGACGTGCAGTTGTCCGTGGGAAAAGACAGGTGCTGGGAGGTATATCCCGTGGCGCATGCGGAAGCCTTGGCCCCAGAGGCCCAGGCCTTGTTGATGGTCATGGACCAGGCGAGGCGCACCGGGTATTGGTGTCGTCGCAGCGTGAACGGAAGGTCCCTGGAGCCAGTGGAGTCGCAACAAATTCGCGGGATGAGCTGGAGGGACCCGCAAGCAAGCCCAGTGACAACGCGGACCGGGAGGGAGTAGCGGTACATATGCTGGACGACCAAGCGGGACCCGTTGCAAAGGCCTTTGTGGGGCGCGTAGTTCCGGAGCAGCATGACGAGGGATTCCGTGCGGACGCGGAGAACGTGCGGAGGCATGCCGGTTGGGTGCAGCGCGTTGAAGTCTTCGGGGCAGACGTGGCCGTCAGGTGTCTCTGAAAAGCAGGTGTTGATGCTCCTGGAGCAGATTTCGGTGTCGGCGTCAAGCGACGCCTGCATGGCGTCGTTGAGTTCGTCGGCTACGTCATTCGTGGGAGTGACCACGGCGCGGTCCGCGTTGTACGAGGCCCACTGCGCCGGATGGACGGAAGCGAAATCATGAAATACCCATTGCATCAGATCAGCCGAGGCCGCCCCATGAGGCATGCACAGGGCGGTCGGTATTCGCACCGCCGCGTCTTCCGTATCGCAACCTTCGCCCGTTTGCCGTGCAGGGGGCAGGACGCCGTCGCCGACGGAGAGGCAGAATTTGGCATACTCGGCGTCCTTCTGGGCTCCAATGTTTTGGGTCAATCTGTGGTGAAAGACCGAGCCGTCGCGCCACCAAGGGCAGGGCAGCAATGGCGTGGGCCGCTATCGCGCCCCGTTCCACGTACTGTAGGACGGGGGGCGTCTGTCGGAAGTCTCCGCCGAGCAGAACGGCCCTGCCCCCGAAGGGTCGGTCGACCCCCGTGAGATCTCTGCAGCTGGCGTCGACCGCAGCAAAAATAGATCTGGACGCCGTGGGAGAGGCCCAGATACGCACAAACAAATACACACAAATAACAGGATTCCCTATACTTTTCCATATTTTCTGGATTTTTTGTTTTCGCCCCACTTCCCATATTTTCCCATATTTTCTGGGAAATGGACGATTCATTGTGTCTGCGTGTTTGTTCCCCTCCTGAAGCGACTGCAGCGTCGCGAGTGAGGCGCGCAATGGCGGACTGGGCCTTTCTGTTGCCGCTGCAGCCGTTCAGGGGCGTCGGCACGGGAGGGCGAAACCTGGAAGGGTCAGTGCGGCCCCCAGGCAAGAGGAGCACCACACTCCTTAAGTTGGGTGTGTCCCTCGACAGGAGGAGTAGTCAAAAATAGCCAAAGAACAATCTGGGGACTATTTTTAAAGTATTTTTAATCATTTGGGGATATTTTTCCCTACCTAGGCTCTGCCTAGAGGGTTCTTACTCTCTTTCTTCAAGGGGCTGGGCAGTGCACACCGCCCCGGGCGGTTCCCCCAGTATCCGCCCCGCGGTTCCCCCAGTTGCGCCCCCTGGGTTCACCCAGCTTAGCTTAGCTAAGCTTAGCTTACCGTAGCTTAGCTTAGCTTAGCTTAGCTCATCTTAGCTTAGCTTAGCTTAGCCTAGCTTAGCATAGCGTAGCATAGCTTAGCTTACCGTAGCTTAGCGCAGCATAGCGCAGCGCAGCATTCGCACAGCAAAGCACAACCAAGCATAGCATAGCATAGCATAGCTCATCATATCATAACATAACATAGCATATCATAACATAGCATCACGCAGCATAGTATAGCATATCATCGCATAGCATTGCTTAGCATAGCACAGCGCAGCATAACATAGCACAGCATATCATAGCATAGCGCAGCACAGCACAGCTTGGCTTTACTTAGCTTAGCTTAGCTTAGCATAGCGTACCATAGCATAGCACAGCACAGCATAGCATAGTATAGCATAGCGCAGCATAGCATAGCATAGCATAGCGCAGCATCGCATAGCATACCATAGCCTAGCATAACACAGCGCAGCCGAGCGCACCCTAGCATAGCATAGCATAGCGCAGCATAGCACAGTATAGCAAAGCATAGCACAGCATAGCATAGCGCAGCATAGCAAAGCACAACCACTGCGAAAGTGTAGATGTAGATGTAGATGTAGGTGTAGGTGTAGATGTGGATGTCGGTGTAGATGTGGATGTAGATGTAGGTGTAGATGTAGATGTGAGTCTCGCTGTTGATGTGGATGTAGATGTAGTTGCAGGTGTATATGTAAATGTAGCTGTCGGTGTAGATGTAGATGTTGCTTTCCTAATTGCTCCGACTCCTAGGTAGGGTCGCACTGGGATAATTAGGCAATTTTTAATTTTTCGTCCAAAATCCCCCTGTAGGAGGACAAGCCCGACTTAACACAATCCCGGACATGGCAACAGACAGGGCGATGCGCCCCATCATTCGAACGTAGTGGATGACCTTCCTGTACAGGCATGTTTTACCAGTTCCACCTGGCCCGTCGACGTAGTGGATGGTCGCGGCGCCGTCGTCACGTGTGCCATCAATGCTTCGCAAAACCGCATCGTAGACGGTGGTTTGTTCCTTGTTCAAACGGAGTTTTGAGAACTCCTCGGCCTCCTGTTCGAGGCCGGCGGAATCGCGGAGTTCGGCGGCATACTCTGCTGCCTCCCGTTCGGCGGGCTTGGTGGCGGAGCAGTCCGTTCGGGATGGAATGCCATGATGTTGCATGTTGGAGCCGTCCCGCGCGAGAGTATCGTCGCAGGCGCGATAGAGCTCTGCCGGCAGCGTTGCGTTGCAGCGGTGCGCGCTGCCGAGGATTTCGAGGAACTCGTTCCAAAGGCGCAGAGGCTCGTGCACTTCCATCCACGTCAATACTTCGGCGAACAGTTCGGCGAGACGCAGCGTGGACGGCAACGCCGTTGCGGCCTCGCGGGGCATGCAGAGGGTCTCGTCATCGTGGAGGAGGCCGAGCTCGCGCGCTCTGTTTTGGAAAGTGGGCGGGGCGTCGGGCGCCGGCGCCGATCGCCGAGACTCCCATGATGTGGCGTTCGCCCCGGGGACGTGGAGGAGAAGCATGCGGCAAATAGGAGAGCTCTCCGGCAGAAGGTTTTGCGTGGGCCATCCGCCCGACGACGGCGCCCCCCTGGGCACGCTGGGCACGCGGCCGCCACTCGTGTGTGGATGGTTTCCATGTGAAGCACGAGGGTATCTCTGGGTAGCGAAGTCCGCGCAGGAGTGCTTGGACTGATTCGTCGAACTCGTGCGCCCGACTGTTCAGGTGAAACCGAGCTTCCAATTTTGTGGGCGCCCTGAATGCTCGTTCCACTGACTCCTCCTCGTGGCCTGCGTGAAACTGGGCGCCCTGTTCGAGAGACAGGTGAACGTGCAGGCGTTCAACGACGTGTGATTTCCCGTGCAGTTCGTGCCCGAGGATTCGCCACGCAACCTCGGGCGCCCCAACGTAACGGGTGTCGAGGAACTGTTTTACCTCATCGTTGCACCGTTCCAGGCATGCTCTGCCGGGGCTCTTGTAGGTGTACTTGTGCAAGTACTTGACCGCCTTGATGCTAGTGCACACCTCCACGTTCAGGAGGCGTCGGAACTTTTTCAGCAAGTAGGGGCTATATGGAACCACAGAGCGTGTGTCCAGCAAGCCCTTCTTGGCAATGGTGATGGGCTGCGTCTCGCGCCTGCGGTACTGAGGGTACCCATTCAGATGTGCCTTTGTTGCCGCGTTCCAGTCTTGGGGAAGCCTTCGGAGCAGAGACCGTCCACCATGCACGGGCACTGAGGGTTGAACAGTCCGCAGGGGCCGTGGACCATGTGTTGCCCCACAAGCGCATACAGTTCTGGCTGCGAGGTCGGAATTGGGCAACTCGGCGCACGCCAGGCTGTCGATGTCTTGCGGGGTGCGGTGTTTGTCGGCGGCGCTGAGGATGACAAGGATGTGGGCGTGTGGAAGCCCCATCTTCTGAAATTCGATGACGTAGGTCCATGCGACGATGCGCCCGAGCGCGTGTTCCTTCGTCAGAGCACGCAGGAGCGCGCGCACCTTGCATCGGAACACGTGGGCCACGAGGTCGGGCCTGTTGTGCGCGCGCTCCCAATGGCGCAGGTTTTCGACTATCTCATGCCACGCAGGGTTTGCAGTCATTGTGATAAAGAGGTCTGGCTTGCCGAACCTCGCCACGAGTGCCATGCTGTCCAAATACAGCTGATGAAGGTTTCGCGGGCTGCCCCCGAAAGTTGCGGGGAGGATCACAAGGACCCCTGGAGCTACAGGGGGCGGAAGTGGAGCGGAGTCAGCAGCCTGTGAGAGGGCAGTGGCGGCAGCGGGGCCTGGCGATGCATGGTGGTCAGGTGCACTCTGGAGTGCCTGCGTCGGTGATGGGTCGGAGCCCCCCAGAAAATCCATGAGTCCACGGAGCGAATCCATTCGGAGCTGCCTCTGGTTTCGACGTATCCAGTCGAAGCGCATGGACTCGATTTTTGTGTAGGCGTCGACAACGTACCGTTGAAACAGACGACCAGAACCATGAGGCAGCTTGACTTCCTCGGTGGTAGCGGGCAACCGCTGCATGATTCGATGTGCATAAAACTCTCGCATGTGGGTGTTGGCCTCCTCTGCACCGTCGGTCCTGGAATGGGAACGGAGGGCGCAAGAGTAGCCTAGCAGCCCGTTGACGTGGATCAGAGGGTACGTGAGCGGGTCCACATGTTTTGAAAGATACGACAACGAATGAGTTGTTGAGGAGCCATCTTCGGATGGCCGTTCGTATATTGAAATGAGATGGTCAGTGGCCCTTCCCCAATCACCACGCAGGAGACTTCTGCAGACGTGGGGGCGTTGTCTGTGCGAGGGTGTTTGTCGAGGCCGCCAGTGAATCAGAGGGCGTGCTGTTTCGTGGGCTCTGCATGGCCTGAGGCCGCCTGGGAGGCGCTTGCGATCTCGTGCATGTGGGCAAAGTCTTCGGGGTATGGGTTACGAGGGGCCAGGACAGGAGTAGGCGCAGGGAGCTCGTGTGACTCAAGCGGGGAAGCGACCGAGCCTCGATTTCTCGACAGATTCCAAGAACATGTCAAGGAATTCTCTCAGGACCCGAGCGTCCAGTTGAGGGAATGATCTGGCGCGGTGTTCTGTGGCTTCCTGGAAGTCGTAGACGTAGAACTGTGCAAACTTCGGCGTTCCGTCGTCCGGGTAAAGTGTTCCAGCGACGTGGTAAGCACGCCCGTGCAAGACGAACACTGGCGGTCCTCTCGCACCACCAGGTTGGCGGCCAGGGTTTGGCCCGCGGGCTCTGGAGTCGGAGAAGGAGGTGAACGCGAGGCTGCCATTGTATGCGCGTGTGTCCCGGTGGAAGACTGCGTATTTAGCGTGGCCTCCTTTTGCCCCGATCAGTTGGGCGAGCAGCGTCCGCGCAGGCGGCAGGACAGGGGCATCCTTCAAGGCATCATGGCGGCAACATGTAGAAATTCGTTGTTCTTTGCGCCCAGATGGGCTAGGCACGGTCACTCTTTCACAGGCGAAGTGCAGGGCGTTGCAGGTGGAGCACGTGAACTCGAAAACACCAGCAGACGACAGAGCCCAGTTGGGGGTCCCTGACGCCCGGAATGTGTCTACACACTGGCAGCCTGCTTTGTACCCCTGCCAGATGCCATTGACAGCTCCAGATCTTCATGGGCGAAACTATTTTCGATGAGAATGGCATGCGTGGACGGTCGGCCCTCCTGGCACAAGGATGGTCGCTTAGACCGGGTGTGTGCACCAGGCACGGCGCAGCGAGGCCACGCTTTCGCAGTTGCTCGGCGTCGTGCGGCCTCTGCGCGCGCGGGGCGAGTCACAGTACACCCTGCGAAATGCTTTAGAAATCATGGGTTAAGAAATTCATGGTCTCAGAATTTGAAATCAAACCCAGAATGTCTATTCAAATGTTAAGATTTACATTGAAGCATTAAGAATAATCGAGACTCTGGCCGAAAACTTGGGTTTTCTTAAGCATCGCCTGGAGTGTAGCGCGGATCCCGCCGAGTCGTCCAACTTTGGCGCACCTGGCGCATGGAGGTCCTCTGCCAGGAGCCCCTCGGCGGACCGCGCGACGCTTGCCCGCGGCGTTCCGGGACACCAAGGGCTCCCAACATCGCGCTTCGCGCTGCGCGAAGCGCGAAATGCGAATAACTTCGCGCTCTCGCGCCGCCTCCTAGGGGAGAAGAGGAGGATGAGGAATCGGAGCCGAACCGCGAAGCGCGAAGCGCGAAGCGCGAAAAACTTCGCGCCCTCGAGGGCGCCCTAGGACACGGCGTTGCAGCACCCTCTCCCCTTGGGCCCCTTGCGTGGTGGGCGACCGCTCCTGCGCCATTTGCGCGTGGACTCCGCAGAGGCAGTGCCCCGCGCGGCGGAGACACCCGGACGATGCGCTCTGGCATGGAGGGCTGGGGCGCAGGCAGTGGTCGCAGAACAGTTTTTGTTGTTTCTAAACAAGCTACCTCGATTGCCGTGCACCTGAGTGGTCTGAAAACGACCACCCACGTAGAGGAGCAGGACTGCTCCTCGCAGTGGTCACAGGAAGGTGCCGATGCGGTGGATGCTCGCGACGCAGTCCCATTGCAGCCGAGGTCAGAATCAGCGCAGGACGGTGCAGGACGTCTTCGCGAGAAACCTCGGCCTGGCGCTCGAGGATGCCAGGGCGCTGTCGCAAATCTTGCAAACGCTGCCTCCACCGGACTGCGCTCTCCGTGGGCACGGAGGTGTGGAACATGGCGACGACCCAATGATGCAAAGACTGCCAAGAGAATCGCCGCTCAGAGAATCGGGTCGCGGGTGGGTCTCCGGGTGGGTCGCGGGTGGGTCGCGGGGCGGGTCGCGGGTGGGACGACGACAACAAACAACAAACAACAACAAACAACAACAACAACAAGAATCCGCATCGCGGAATTCCACTTCAGCCACGCACCCAGGGACAGTGAATGACCGTTCGGTTCAGCCCCCTCACTCTGATATTCGTGCAGAGGTGCGTCGCGCAGGCAGTGAGTGCCACAGGAGGAGAGCAGCGGAAGCAGAAGCCACCATTATCGGAAGGCGCTCGAAGAACGCATCCTAACGACGCACATGGAAGAAATCCTCGCAGACAAGGCATGCACAGCGAGCGTGTGGGGGGGCGTTCTTGCACGATGGGGTGGAACAGGTGATGGACGTGCTCGCAGGTGGCAGCGGATCGCGCGAGGAGGCGCCGCAGGAAAGACGCAAGCTTTGCGTGGAGGCAGACGCGCGTCGTCCGCAGCTGTTCATACGAGGCAGCTGGCCAGTACAGCAGACCGGGCAAAGGGGAGGACCTGTGCCAGCAGTGAGGGGCACGCCGCACAAGGGCGTCTGGCATCGCATTCGATTAGTGGATGTAAACGGACACTTGTTCAAGCTGCTTGGTCGGCACGACGTACGAGGCTTGCCAGCCGCGTACAACACCCGATGTGGGCACCCCAAGTGGGTATGAATGCAGGGCAGATGCGCCTGTGTAAAAGGATGGCACTTTCCCCCTCGGCTGGCCACAGCCAGCAATCGACACCCTTCGCGAGCATGTGAACAAGCATTCCACATGCGGGTGGCGTTGCAGCATGGCTCGGCGTATTGCGCGGCGCAGAATGTCACGAATTTGTCTCTGGCGAATGGCGGTGCTCGTGGCGAAGCAGATCCTGGGTGCGCGCAGGAGCCGGCCATGGAACAGGTTGTGAAACAAACCCTCGCGTTTTCTTTCTTCGAGCGCTGGCTGGTGCACATAGGGTAGTTTGAGCAGCTGCGGGCTGGAAGATTTTTTGTGGACTCGTCAAATGACGGGAGGATGTCAGGCCGTGGTTCAATGCAAGACAAGTCCGAGAAAAGGTAGTGGTGCGGCTGAGCTAGGAGCGGCCTCGTCGGACTGGGGTGCGCTGCCAAGCACGCCATTGTGTGCGACGGAGTACGGCGGCGCTTCCGTGCTGGAGGTAACAGCTTGGCTTGCAGAAGTGACTTGCGCGGCGTTGCAGTACTTTGGCAGTCGTCGTGCTCGGCGACCACCAGATTCAGCAGCCTGACTGCAGAAGCGGCCGCAACAAAGGTTTGGCATGACCGCGGGCGGTGGCTTTGCTTGAGGTTCTCGAGCCGAAATCTACGGAACCGTGAGGTCCAAAATGCGATATATATATATATATATATATATATATATATATATATATATATATATATATATATATATATATATATATATATAGATATATATATATATTTATATATATATATGAATATATCACTCGTACCCAGAAGAGTCCAGACGGGGCCACCAGACAGACCTAGAAGGGCGCTCGAGAGTGCTCTACAAGGATCTGTGCAGCACGCCGTATATTGTAATGCTGCCTCCCGAGAGCCACCTCACTGTCGAGGGGGCCAGGGTCGGGGGCGGTGCGCACAACATTATATATATATATATATATATATATATGATAGGCCCGCACAATCCTCTCGACGATCTCAGGCGTAGGGCGACCATCAAGCCCAAGACGCGTAGAGGGGCAGGCAGGAGGCATATCAGGATGGTATACAAGCCTCCACAAAACTGGGCAATGAATATAGTGAAGCATGTCGTCACGGCTCTGGGCACACTGGAATCTACACAGGCCAATCTCAGACGAGTGCAAGCGCGCGCTAGTGAGCCAACCTCCTACAATCGTCTTTAGGACCGCACTCTGCCAGGCTGGTGGACCTCCATTTCGGATGAGATCTCTGAGGGCATCCCAAAATGATTCCGAACATGGGAGCTCCCAAGAGGCCATGCGTTTAGCGAGGGTGAGGTGGAGGACGTCGGGGTAGAGGGAGAGGCGTAAGGAAGAGGAAAGGGATCTCTGCACTCTCACGCGCCCCTGTCCCGAGGCTTCGGCGAGGGCAGCAAGGGCTGTGCGGGCGGCAGAGGCATGAGCCTTTAGCGGGAAGGCGGCCCTGCTGGCCTCAGAAAGGTGGACCACGATCGGATTGGTCCTCCAGAGCGTGGGCGACCACCAGCCTGTGCCCATCTCCGCCAAGCTGCCGAAGGCGAGCGTGGTCTCGCGCAGCGCCGTATGCAGGGTCGACCAGTTAGTCACAGTGCCCATGGCCGTGCGCATGCGCGTGGCCAGGCTGAGGACCTGCATGCTGGCTGGCCGCAGTGTCGACCAGCTCCCGATGCCGAGGAAGCCCGGCCAGCGAGAGCGACTGGGGCGGGAGGTGCCGGAGCTTGTGCCACGCCCAAGCCTCACGCCTGACCAGCGCGCGGGGCAGCGGCATCAGCTGCATCAGGTAGCTGAGGACAGTGAGCACGCGCGAGTTGTAGATCACCGTCGTGAGGTGCACAGGCGCGCCCTCACGGGCGAGGTCGCGGATGCGGTGGATCCATTTGGCGCCCGCCTCCTGCCGCGCGTCGTCGATCGTGGCGCCTGGACCAAGGATGCAGCCGAGGTACTTGGCGAACGGAACCACGTCCATCTGCTCCCAGCCTGGCAGCTCCTGCGCGAGCCACTCCTTGATGCTGGTCGCCAGCTCCTCGGTGGAGGCGGCGTTAAGGGGCACCACCTTGCACTTGGCCAGCTTGAGGGCCAGACCTGCTAAGGCTTGCGCCGCGGCGAAGACCCTGCGAAAGCGGAGCAGAAGCCTGCGATCCTGCAGGACCGTGCCAACATCGTCGGCGCAGACGCCCACCACGGAGGTCTCCCAGTGCACCAAGATCTCCTCCATGTGGGCCACGAAGGGGTTCATGGCCACGGCCAACAAGGACCCCGAGAGCGGGCAGCCCTGCGCGATGCCCGCCGTGACCATCATGAAGCGGCGTAGCTCGCCCTCCAGGGACACGAAGGCCTGTGGCAACCAGTGCATGCCCATGATGAGCTGGTAGAGGCCGCCCTGAAAGCCAGTCCGCAGCAGCACCGCGCGCAGGAAAGACGCGGCCAGGGAAGGGAAAGCGATGCCGAAGTCGAAAAGGACCATCAGCGGCATGCGCTGGTCCCTGGTGGAGGAGAAGCCAACCCGACGCGCCGCGGTGTCGAGCAGGGTAATGTTGTCCAGGAAGTTGCGCCCAGGCAGGAAACCCCTCTGAGAGAGGGGGGAGTGGCGCTCGATGTCGAACTTGATGAGGTGGTTCACGCTGGCGGCCAGCAGCTTCACGTCCGTGTTCTTGAGAGCCAGAGGCCTCGTCGTGGATGGCGTCCGAGTCGGGCCCGAGGCAAGATCGTCGGCCTCGGCACCTTTGGGCAGGAAAACCATCGGGTGGTCATTGAGGTCGGGAGGTGGCGGGAAGCCCTGCGCGATCTCTAGGCCCACCTGCGCTAGGTCCTCCAGAGGCCGCGACGACCCGCAGCAGCTCCAAGCTTCATACGGCAGCCCGTCAGGTCCTGGTGCTGAAGCGCGAGCTCGGCGTGCCGCGCGCTGAAGATCACGAGAGTCAGGGAGACGAGCGTCTTCAAGGCCATCTATCACCACAGGGTGCTCGTCCAAGTATCGTCTCACCAGAGGGTGTTCGGGGAGATCGCGCTGAAATATCGGCGACCAGTGCTTGCGCAGTTCCTCGAACACGTCCGCCTGGGCATTCACGATCCTCTCCTCACCCAGTCCCGGGCCATTCGTGACTCCAGCATCAGAAAGACGCAAACCCTGAAGTTTAAGTGTGCGCTTGAAGGTGGTCCAGAGTGCTGCCCTCCGTCTGGTGGCACGCCTCATGGCGTTGATGTACTTGAATGAAGTGCCGTCAGGAGGAGCCGCCTGAGCCCGCCGATCGAGATCTGCGAGACGACGTTCGCCGTGGATGTTCTGCTCGGCCGCGAACGCCTCAGCGAAGTCCGAGGGGTTCGAGAGGGGGACCGAGGTGCTGATGATGATCAGGTGCTCAGCTGCGAACGGTGACGGTGCGATAAGACGCTCCGCCAGCTTGGTGTCGTCTCTCCAGACCGTTCTGGCGATCGAGCGGGAGATGAGCAACTTCGAGTCGTTGTCGTGTGCCCCATGTTTGAAGATACTGTCGCGAACCCGCCGAGCTGCCTCCCGCATGAGCCTCTTATGCTCTAGCCTCCGTTGATAAGGATGAAGAACGTGTCGCGATACATGTTGAGCCAGGAGCTGGTATTGCCTCGCATACTCGGGGCTCCTGAAAATGTGCCGCGGGGTCGGTTGCGACTCACTATCCATCGGTGGCCGGCCAGCGAAAGTAACCACAATCGGTGCGTGGTCACTGAGGCCGATCTCATGCAGCCGTTCTGGGAGATCACGCGTCGAGAGCGTGATGTGCCACTGTGCCGCCAACCGCGAGGGAGAAGCCAGGAATGCTCTGTCGATCTGCGAGAGCTTCGGGGGCGACCCCCCCCCACTTGCCAGAAGTGCGTGGGGGGCTCATTGTCGAGTTCGACGAAGTCATGGAACATATCTCTCCAGCGGCGCTCTAGTGGCCGAGGCGCGGCGTCGTTCGTGCTCACGAGGCCCTTGTTGATGAGAGGTGACTGGATCAGCAAGGGCGGCGCCGCCGAGATGTTGAAGTCGCCCAGCAGCAGCGGCGTGACCGTCGTCGGCGCCGACTGGGCCATAGCGATGTCAGCTCGAATCCGTGCCTCGATCTTTGTCATCTCCTCGCCGCTGATGCCGAAGTTGTGGACGTTGTAGAGAATGAGCGATGGAGAGGGGGAGTCCGATGCAGGGCCTGATACACGTAGTCGCTGGACCCGACCAGAGACCAGAATCTCGTGAGAGTACCTTGGGGCTTCTGAAGCCGCGAACCGACCAGGGAGAAGAATAACAGTTCCGCCAGTGTCGCGCCTGCTGCAAAAGTTCATGGAGACCTGGGCACAGATATGATGGCGGTGAAGTTCTTGCATGAATTCGATAGCATTACCATGGACCTCCTGTAGGCGCATCGCTGTGCCCTGCCCGAGGTACGAGTGCAGATGACGAAACTTGCGGTCACGGGGGGGGGGGGGGCATCGTGATGCACGAGTGCTCTGGCGTTCCATGACCCGATCGCCGCGCGTTCACGGAACTCTCCAGGATCGCGCCAAGGCGCGAAGCGAGTGCTAAATAGCCCACTGGATCCTCTCAGCGGAGCCGAACATCTCGTCGAAGGACTGACTGCTTGAGAGCATCGCGAGGGAGATTGCGATCATGAGCAGCGCGATAGTTCCACTCGAGGACAGTCGGGTCCTCAGCCGTCTCGCCCACGACCAGCTTGATGACGGGCTGCGAGCCATCGCTGACGACGCCTGCGTGTCGGTTGGCACGCCAGCGCCCTTCCACTCCCGAGGCCCGCACAAGCTCGAGGAGGCGCTTCGTCTGGATCTCGCGTCGGATGGCTTGGGGAGACTTGTCCAGGCCGACGAAGATGGGGACCTGAGCGGCGCCCTCGAGGGAGGCCGCCGTGAAGCGGCGCCAGACGCCATCCTTCTTGAGTTTCTGGAAGGCCGAGACGACGCGCCGCGCAGCCAAGCCCTCGGCGCCGTGCATGCGGAGAATGAAGCGGCGGCCAGGGGATGCACCTGCGAGAGACCAATGCTGATCCTCAAGGTCGGTGTCCGCCAACCATGGGCGCACACTCGCAAGTACCGCCTCCGTGGTGACCGCCTCCTTGGCCGTGATGATGAAGACGGACTTGTCAGGGTCCCTGGTCCAGTCCGCCGCGTCTCCGAGGTGCAGGGCTGGGGCGGCCTCGCATGCCGAGACCACCTTCTCCAGCTTCGCCAGGGCCTCGCGCATCTCGTGCTGGTCTCGCTGGATGCGCGAGACGCCACGGTCGAGGTCCGGCAGGTGCTGGTCGATCTGCGCGTTCTTGGCGGCCTGGCGCTCGCCGAAGACGCGGATAGCTGCAGTGGTGGTCGCAGCGATGTTGGCAGACATCTTGTTGTTGGCGTCGGAGACGTAGCCGACGATGGAGTCGCGCATAGCCCCCAAGATCTCCTCCAGCTCCGAGTGCAGGACGGGCCCGTCTGCCGCCGCAGCAGGAGCCACAGCAGGCCGAGGGGAACCATGAGCGCGGTGGGAAAGAGCTCTGTCGCGGCCGCTGCTGCGAGGTGTCCGAGGGGTCGCTGGAGGAGTGGTAGCGATCGGCGTGGCCGTGCCCTGGCACTCGCTCCCGCGAGCACGCCAGGGGTCGGCGCTAGCAGACTGGAAGGGGTCGTCCGTGCCTGCGCTGCGGCTGCGAGCATCGTCTTCACGAGGGCTGCCGCGCCGAC
This sequence comes from Prorocentrum cordatum, assembly GCA_963575745.1. Lineage (NCBI taxonomy): Eukaryota > Dinophyceae > Prorocentrales > Prorocentraceae > Prorocentrum > Prorocentrum cordatum. The sequence goes on from CAUYUJ010017294.1 coordinate 725,205, forward strand.
GCTGGCCAGCACCAGAGCCACCAGAAGCTTTGCCCGCCTTGTCAGGCCGCCGAAAGAGAGAGAGGCAGCGCCATCGGGCATCCCACCCGCTGGGCTGAGGCGGGTGGAGAACGTGGGCGTGGATGGCTGGAGCCCAGAAAGGGCAGCACGGGTCACGATTAGTGAATGAATCTTTGGCTTCAAAGCGCGAACGCCCTCGCGCTCATCAGTCACCGACCGAAGCCGACTCGCGGTCGTCGGGCGGTTCATAGCCTTGAGCCAAAATGGCTACGGATATATATATATATATATATATATATATATATATGTGTGTATATATATGTATATATATGTATGTATATGTATATATATATATATATATAAATCTAGAGAGTACCCACCAAGTCCTCAAGCAATTCCCGAGAATGGCTTGCAACCGATACATTTCCACAGACAAGTACTGCCGGGATAGCTGGCCTACCTGGTCCCTCCTCCTCGTCATCCTCTTTCTTCTTGTCGTCTTCCTGCCCCGCGTCCTTTTCCGAATGCGGCCCAGAAGTCCTTTAAGATATCCTACTTGGGTCTATGCTTTGGACAATTGAACGTGCAAGAAACCAGTCCGGCCCGCGATCCAGCCGTGACGACGCAACGATGTATGCGTCATGGTGCGGTGTATCATGGTTGTGGGTGCAGGGATGCATACGAGACGACGCATGATGTCAGATGTGCTGAAGCACCGGAACAAAATGCCATTACGGTGCATTGCGCGTGCTAGAGCGACGGCGGAGGCGCGGCATTGCAATGACTCCGGCGTTGGCTGGCGGGATGGATCAGGCAACGTAGGACCTAAGGCTGCAGAAGAACAGTGATTGAAAGCTCGAGGTACGAAGAGGGCGGAGGGCCTGACATGATGGCGGAAGAGAGGCATATCAAATCGAAGCTACAACAAAAACACATCGGGACACGGATGAACCTCCAGGCCGATTGATACCAGTACCGTCGCCCTGTGGCCCAAGTCTCAGTAGTGCAGTGGCGCAAGCGTTGTGATACTCTCGCAGGCGTGCGGGTACAATAATGCGGCCGTGGCAGGGCGGGTGCGCAGGCTTGATGAGGTGTCGTGAGCGTGGCTGCAAGGATGCAGGCATAACGGTGTGGGCAGGCGTCATGACACCTTCTCAAACGCGCGGGTGCAATCGTGCGGCCGCGGCGAGGCAATTGTGCAGGTGTGATGATGCAATGATACCATGGATGTGGTTGCAAGGATGCAGGCGGAACGATGCGGGTGTTCAGGTTTATTGAACCGCTGGATCAGGTGTCATGATGCATGGAATGCGCTAGACGGCGGAGGCGAGTTGGGATGAAGGCGAAAGTGTGTTAGTGCAATGGCCTAGGCATTGGTTGATGGGATGGCTTGGGCAACGTATGACTGAAGGCTGTAAATTGTTGGTGGTCAAACTTTTTGAATCCGACGGGAATCGATATGGGGGCCCGTCGAATGCTTCTGGGGGCTCCAGGGGATATTTTCGACCCCCCCGACATTGACGAGGCGACGACATTGATAGAACGAGTCGTACATTGAGCTGCAGGAGCGCAAACGACGTAGTGAGAGGGCCGCGTGGCATCGCTCCCTGGACGCTCTCCCTCTTGACCGTGTCCTGCGGCCGGGGAGGCGTCCAGGACACCACGGTTTCCACCTTGAGCGCCCCCTGGGCATGCCCCTTTGACCGCGTTTCGCGGCCAGAGGGGGCGCCTCGGGAAAACAATCCCCCAAGCTTGAGCGCCCCCCAAGCCCCAACCTTGACCGCCGCTCGCGACCAGGGGGGCGCCTCGGAACACCACGGCTTCAAGAGTGTTTCCCGGGCTCCCCCCGGCCCCCTTGACCGCGTCTCGCGGCCGGGGGGGCGGTGGGGGAAACAACGCCGTCAACCTTGAGCGCCCCAGGGGCACCCCCTCTGCCTGCTTTTCGCGGCGAGGGGAGCGACTCGGGTCACCCGGAAGAAGATGAGGAAGGAAGAGGGATCGGAAGGTTCAACCTCTGACGCCCGCCCCGGTCACTCCCCCTCGACCGCTTTTCGCGGCTGGGGGAGCGAGTCGGGTCACCCTGAAGAAGATGAGCAAAGAAGAAAGATTGGAGGGTCCAACCTCTGACGTCCGCCCCGGTCACTCCCCCTTGACCGCTTTTCACGGCCGGAGGAGCGACTCGGGTCATCCTGAAGAAGATGAGGAAGGAAGAAGGAAGACTGATTAGAGGGTTCAACCTCTGACGCCCGCCCGGGTCACTCCCCCTTGACCGCTTTTCGCGGCCGGGGGAGCGATCCGGGTCACCCTGAAGAAGATGAGGAAGGAAGAGGGATCGGAAGCTTCAACCTCTGGCGGCCGCCCTGGTCACTCCCCCTTGATCGCTTTTCGCGGCCGGGGGAGCAAGTCGGGTCACCCGGAAGAAGATGAGGAAAGAAGAGGGATCGAGGACGCCAGCGGCGCATTACTGGCCGCTCCCTGGGAGTTTGCCGAAGTGGTGCGCAGCATCGAAAGTCGGGACGCGGCGCGTATGCCAGCTATCAAATGGCCGTCGGCTCATCCCGCGACCGTGCTTGGGTTTTGGGTCGGGGTCCTCATGGACGCTTCTTGGGGTCTCTCGAGAGGGCTCTCGGGGGCCTCTGCGGGGGAGTTTAGAGGCCTCTTGGGGGCCTCCTGGGGGCTTCTTGGGAGCCTCTTGGGGCCCTCTTGGGGGCTCTTGGGGGCCTCTTGGGGCCTCTTGGGAGCCTCCTGGGGGCCTCTTGGGGCCTCTTGGGAGCCTCCTGGGGGCCTCTTAGGTCCGCCTGGGGCCCTCTTGGGACCGAAAGCTCGAAATGTCCGTTCGAGTTCCCCGTCTGGGCCCCCTCTTGGGGCCGTCCCGGGGGCCTCTTGGGCCGTCTTGGTGCCCTCCTGGGCCGTCTTGGAGCCCCCTTTGGGGGCCTCTTGGGCCGTCTTGGGGCAATGTTGGGGGCCTCGTGGGTAAGCCGAAGTGGCGAGAACGCGAAAATCCTTCAAAAACCAAGGACAAATCAATGATTTTTGCATGTTGGGGCTCTCTTGGGGGTGCTCTTGGAAGCCTCTTGGGGGCGTCTTGGGCCGTCTGGAGGCCATCTTTGGCATCTTGGAGCGATCTGGAACCGTCTGGAAGCTCTCTTGGACTGCTCGGAACTCTCTTGGACCGGCTCGAGGCGCTCTTGGGTCGTCCCTGTGGCGTTCCGGACCTTCAAGCCGGGGGGTGGCCGGCGGTAGAGTGGGGCCACCTCGGAGGGACTTTCAGTGAGGTTTTTGACCAGGCACTGGCGAATAGGGCCAAAGACTGCGCCAAACACTCTGTCAGAGAGGTCTCGCACGGCTCAACCCGCATGGCGGGATCGGCCGGATTGCAAGGTTCAACCTCTGACGCCCGCCCCGGTCACTCCCCCTTGACCGCTTTTCGCGGCCGAGGGATCAAGTAGGGTCACCCTGAAGAAGATGAGGAAGGAAGAGGGCTTGGAGGGCTGAACCTCTGACGCCCGCCCCGGTCACTCCCCCTTGACCGCCTTTCGCGGCCGGGGGAGCGATTGGAAAGAAAGGGGCTTGGAGGGCTCAACCTCTGACGCCCGCCCCGGTCACTCCCCCTTGACCGCTTTTCGCGGCCGGGGGAGCGACTCGGGTCACCCTGAAGAAGATGAGGAAGGAAGAAGGCTTGGAGGTCTCAACCTCCGACGCCCGCGAGGGTGCCGCTCTCCCCTGGTGACACGGATGGTGGCATTCGGCACATCCCGCGCCTGGGTTGGGGATTAACGGCCTCTTGGGTGGCTGCTGGGGTCTCGGAACCTGCAAGGAGCCTCTTGGAGGCAATTGTGAATCTTGTAGGGGTCTCTTGGGGGCCGTTTGGCCTCTTGGGGGCTTTTGAACTCTCTTGGGCTCGCTTGGGGATCGTTTGGGGATCTTGGGGACTCTTGAGGGCCTCCTGGGGGCATGTGTTTGTCTCTTGGGCGCCTCTTAGGAGCCTCCTCGGGGTCTTGGGGATCCTCTTGGGGCAAGAGGCTCGAACTTACAGTTCGAACGCCCCCTCTGAGGCCCGTGTCGGGGCCCATTTGGGGCGTTCTTGGGCGCCTCTGGGGCCGTCCTGAAACCCTCTTTGGCGTTTTTGGGCACTCCTGGGTGCCTCTTGGCCGTCTTGAAGCGATCTTCGGGGCCTCTTGGGCCGTCGTTGTCCATACGAAGACCAACAAATGGACATGCGACAAACGCGCGTTTCCCTTTTTGAATTGGCAGATTTTTGCCTCTTGGGGCCCTGTTGGGGGTCCTCTTGGAGCCATTTTGGCCCGCCGGCAAACATCTTGGCCCGTCTGAACATATATCTGGAAGCTCCGGGGGGACTGTGGGAAGCTCCAAGGAGGCTCCAGGGACGCTCTGGGAGCCGAGGAGGCACTTAGTGTACCCTGAGTGCCCCTGGTGTGCTGGGTCCCCAGAGCCCCCGGGGCCGGGTTTCCGGTATATGATTAATGAATTATATTCCGGTATATGTATTGCTCAATCCTGTGAACCTCAGTTCTCAACCCGGAAGATTCCTCTATGGGCCCAGACCCATTACCCTCAACCACGCTAAGGATTGCTTTTCTCCAATAAGCGGAGCGGGGCTCCGGTAATGGGCCCCCAATTCAGGAATTACCATTGCGTCGCTCCCTTTAGCGGAGCGCTTCGCTAATGGTCTGAGACTTTCCAACCTCCGAATTGGCATACAACCCCACGACATCCCAACGAATATCCAAGAAACCTATGGCCCGTAACTCAAACACGGTGGCGGGATGGGCCGAAGGCCATACGTATATACATACATACATGCACACACACATATATATATACATATATATATATATGAATCGGCACATACATGTATATACGTATAACTTGTGTATCTGGCTAGTATCCATGTGCATATATGCATGGGAATGCGTATGTTTTTTTTTCTGTGCATCTAAATGTATGGTTAGTATATGTACGTATATCAATATGTATACGCACAATATAACCTAGAACCAACACTACGTGTAGTGCACGACACAAAGCTGCGACAATGTATTGTAAAAATCGCTGTTCGAAGCCCATGCGGGAGCAAATGTCTCACTAGCTAAAACAACACAATTACTCGACGCGGGGTCCCTATATGTGCCTACCCTGTCTTGTCGTTTCCCACTGTGAGTGAGTGTTTGTGTAAGAGGCTTCTATCCTATTACGTCGCGTTGTTCATTGGACTTTGACTGCGAAAGAACTGGAGATGCACAGTGACCGCCTCGCTTGGGACATCCCCACAATCTGGCCGCGAACGGGCGAATGTCCTAACCCCCTCCCCTGGCGGCGCTAGGCCAAGCACCTCGCCGCCCAACACGTCCTCAACACATGCCTCGAAAACAGACGAATCGCCGACGCCAAACGGGCGCCCCGCTCGAAACATCCCCGCGATCTGGGCGCGATCGGGCCCGTGTCCTGCCCCTTGGCGGCCCCTCCTTGGGGTACCCAAGTGCCACGCGTGCTGGATCGCGGGGATCAAAGAGCTCTCACAAGAAAGGCTTCTGACCAACCAAACGAGCAATCTGCCAGAGACACCCCCAGAATCTGGGCGCGAACAGGCCAGTGCCACACCCCCTGGCGGCCTCTCCTTGGGGTGCCCAAGTGTCACTCCTGATCGATCGCGGTGATTAGGGAGCTCCCAAAAGAAAGGCGTCTGAACAAGCCAACGTGCAACTCGCCTGCAGCATTCCCAAGATCTGGGCGCCAACGAGCTAGTGCGATACCCCCTTGCGGCCCTTGCTTGGGGTTCCCAAGTGCCACGCCTGCGATCGAAGCGTCTGAACAACGAGGCAAGCAATCTGCCTCAGACATCCCCGCAGTCTGGGCGCGGACGGGCCAATGCCATACCCCCTGGCAGCCATCCTTGGGGTGTCCAGGTGCCACGCCTGTTAGTTCGAGGCGTTCAACGATCTCTCAAAACAACGGAACAAATAAACGCGCAACCCGCCTGAAGCATCCCCACGCCCTGGGCGCAAACGGGCAAGTGTCCTTCCCCCTGGCGGCTCTTTGTTTTGGTGTCAAACTGCTACGCCAACTTTATCGCGATGATCAAGGTTCTCTCGACAAATAGGCCTCTGAACAACCAAACGCGCAAACCGCCCCACACACGCCCACAATCCGGGCGCGAACGGTCCAATGTCGTGCCCCCTGGCGGCGCCTTCCTGGGGTGTTCGAATGCTACGCCTGATATATCGCATCCAAGAGCCATCAACAGAAGAACGGCTGAACAAGCAAACGCGCAACCCGCCTGAAGCATCCCCACGCTCTGGGCGCGAAGGGGCCCTCTTGGGTGTGCCCACGGGCTACGCCGGCTATGCCGAGGTGATCCAGGAACTGTCAAAATAATGGCGTTTGAGCAGCCAACCAAACACGCAAACCGCTGGAAATATCCCAACACCCCTGGCCGCGAACTTGTTTGTTTATTAGATCTATCATTAATAGTATAAAAACCATGGGCCACGGGTGGCGACATCCGATCCTCAATGCCGCTAAAGAAGAACGACCCTTGCCACGAAACGCGGTGCTCTAACCACACCTGAGGCTCCACCAAGAGGGCAATGCAGTCAAGCTGCTGCAATAAAGGGACGCTGAATAAGGAAGCCGCCCCCGTTATGGCACCAAGAGAGCCTGGGTGCACGAGGAAGGCTAGAGGAACAACTGACGAAGTACCCAAGGAACCGCGGAGCCCCTCCTGAACCCAAAACGGTCCTGATTTCAGCGTTCTGACTGTAGTGGGCAACAGCTAAAAATCACGAGGCCACAAACTCGCGGACTACGGGCAACTGGGCTACCCGGCTGTTGCCGCTAGCGCCGTCGGGCCAGAAAAGGTGGGCTACATATACACTCCAAATGACGCACAACAAGACACGGGCCACATGCTATTAATACTCGTATCCGAAGCAGACGCCACATCGAGCCACGGACCATCGGCTACGAACAACCGAGCCCGATTTTTGAGACGCATTGCGCAGTGTAAGGTCGACGTGTAATCAAGCCACAAGCCATGGACCAACGACAACTATACCCAAACATGGTATACGACCTGGGGAGGTCCCCGAGAGGCCCCCGACGTGTCCCCGAGAAGCTCACCGCCCCAGTAGGGCCTGGGACAAATACTTTCGCGTGTTGCGACCACCCGTCCCTCAGATAGCAATGGCCACATGTCACAGCTTTCCCTGGACTGGGGAGGCGAGCTGTCACATGTTGAGGCCGTCCACGGCCTCTGGAAAAGAAGCGTCACATGTAACGGCCTTCGCGTCTCTCAAGAAGCCAACTGCCACAAATTACGCTCGCATGGAGTCCAAAGGAGAGAGATCTCATATATTGTGATTCCTCAAGCCAAGGGGAAAATATGTCATATGTTACGGTCAGTCTGCGTGGAGAAGCGAACAGCCACATTCACGGGCCTCTGACGCCGGAGGGTGAGAGATGACACAAATCATGGTCGTGCGGGCCCTGAAGAAAACAACTACAACTTTCAGGATTTCCGGGAATTAGAGCTGTGGAGCGAGAGGGCCCTTCTAGGCGATTGTCGCGGCGTCGCCGCACAGAGTCCTGCGGAGGCACAGTGGCGGAATTGGCCGCAAGTACCTGAACACATGCATCCATATGCCTATGTGTACATGCGAATGGTGAGCGCTACGTATGTTGGAAGCAAATCCTTTTTGCTGCGGGTACGGGTGCGCACATAATATCTTCTGACAGAATGTGTGTGCAGACGCTCTGGTGTTTCCAGGTCGACCACGAGCTCCAGCCGCACTCCAACCTTTGAGCATATGAACATGTTTTTTATGTTATGCCTGTTTCTTCTTCCCGCCATGCTGATGGATGGATGATGATGATTCTTTTTTTCTCCATTGGATTCTGCCACTCCTCTTCTCCACCAGCCGGCCTCAGACAAAGGAGCCACCGTCTAGTGCTGATCTCGCACACCGCTGTACTCTATGTGGTGCAACCGAAATAGCCGTTTATACCTGCAGATTGCAAAGCAATGCCAACTACAACGTCTCCAGTCGGCAACACCCCGAAGCATTATACCTATACGACCACCCTTCGGGTGATAAGGAGGTTCGGGGGGGGAGGAACCAACGTCTCACTCGATCGGTCTCACTATCGATCTCACTATCGATCTCACTATCGGTCCCGCTCGATCGGTCTCACTCGATCGATCCCACAATCGATCTCACCCGATGTATTTCATTCGGTCGATCTCACAACCAATCTGACTAACGATCTCACAATCAATCTCACAATCTATCTCACACTCGGGCTCAGTATCGATCCCACTATCGATATCACAATCAATATCACAATCAACGTCATCACCGTCATCATCATCATCAACACCATCGTCACCAACGTCATCAACATCATCATCATCATCATCATCATCATCATCATCATCATCATCGGGACACCATCACCATCATCACCCCGCCACCATTACCACCAACATCATCACCACCACCATCATCATCAACATCATCATCGGGACACCATCATCGTCATCATCATCGTCAACATCATCATCATTATCATCATCGGGGCACCAATATCATCATCGGGACACCACCATCATCATGGACAACATCATCAACATCGTCATCATCGGGACACCATCATCATCAGCAACGTCATCGTCATCGGGACACCATCATCATCGTCACTATCATCATCATCACCATCGGGACACTGTCATCATCATCAACATCATCATCATCATTTGGCCACCATCATCAAAACTGTCATCATCACCTCATCATCATCGTCATCATCAATGTCATCCTCATCTTCATCGGGACACCATCATCATCATTATCATCATCGGGACACCATCATCATCATCACCATCATCACCAACCCCATCATCATCATCGGGACACCATCATCATCATCTTCATCTTCATCACCAACGTCTCACCATCATCAACATCATCGGGATCATTAGCATCATCATCACCATCGGGACACCATCATCAGCAACATCATCAGCATCATCATCATCACCATCATCGGGACACCATCATCATCACCACCATGGCCATAATCATCATCACCATCAGCACCATCATCGGGACACCATCATCGTCACCATCATCATCATTATCATCACCGGGACACCATCATCACCATCATCGGAACACCACCATTATCATCATCATCTCGTCATCATCATGGACAACATCATCAACATCATCATCATCATCGGGACACCATCATCATCAACAACATCATCATCAACATCAGCATCATCGGGACACCATTATCATCGTCACCATCAGCACCAACATCATCATCATCATCATCATCGGGACACCATCATCATCAACATCAGCATCATCATCATCATCATCACCGGGACACCATCATCAAAATCATCATCACCACCTCATAATCAATCTCATCAGCAGCATCATCGTCGGGACACCATCATCGTCATCATCATGAACATCATCATCATCATCGGGACACCATCATCATCACCATCATCATCAACAGCATCAACATCAACCTCCTCCTCCTCATCATCATTGGGACACAAGCATCGTCATCTTCATCACCATCATATCATCATCATCATCAAAATCATCAGCATCATCATCATCATCAACATCAACATAATCAACATCATCATCATCATAATCATCATCATCATCATCATCATCATCGGGGCACCATCATCATCACCACCATGGCCATCATCATCATCATCATCATCATCATCATCATCACATTCATCAACATCGTCATCATTATCATCGCGACACCGACGGGACACCGGCGGGACACCGCGCGGCACCGGTTGCCGGAAGGGAGACTTTTGGTCCGGCCGCGCCTCAGCCAGAGGCGGGACACTTCTCGCCCGCCAACGCAGCTTCGCCTCGCCCGCACGTACGGCACGCACGAACACGAATCCGAAACCGATTTCCCGGTAGGGGGGCTCTCCGTTCCACTTCGATCTCACCCCCTCACATCCGAATACCAAGAAGTATCGCAACACCTAAGCAGGCCATCTGGACAACACTCGATACTTAGTACTCAGGTGCAAACGCGACTTCGAATCAAAAAAAAACCAATATACATGAGTTTGTCTCCTCTCTTCCCCTCAGCTGCCTGCACAAACAAACCTGTACCCGGAAGCATCCCGATGGCTCAGACCACGCAGGATCTACTGGGAAGAGCCCCGATGGCTCATACCACGCGGGGAGCCAACGCCAGATGCTTCACCTGCAGTGTGCCATGTTCAGACTTGTTTATCGGAAGGGCCCAATGCTTCTTCCTTCGTGTGCCATGGTCAAACATACGCACGTTGCCCAGTACAGCGCCGCAGCCAAAGTTGTAGTCTGGACGGCGTCCAAAACTTCCAGGCATTTTGAAACAATGAATGCCAGCATCTGCAGACGCCAAGACAAGGCAAGTACAACGAAACCACGCGCTGGGAGCAGCACGCGCCCTAGCAATCCTGGCGACTAAAGGCGGCGGCTACAGCGCCATCCAGCATATAAGAGACGTGTGCGTGGAAAGCGGCGGCCGCCACCGTAACACCAGCGCGAGACAACCTGAGAGCTACCAAGGAACATACGTTTCTAGCTTTGCTGGTCCATCACCGTGGCCTCGGCCCGCAGGGGCACGCTACAACGCAATTGCCTGGAAATTCCTCGGGTTCCTCGGGTTCCCCGCCCCCGGTGCCTCCTATTGTTACGTCGCCCGTTTCCCGGAGGTTCCATGGGTACCCTGGGTCCTCAGGTTCCCCGCCCCCGGTGCCTCCTTTTGTTACGATGCCCGTTCCTCAGAGGTTCCTCGGGTTAGTTTGAAGGGGGCTGGAAGGCCCAGCCAACAGCTTCGCCTCAGGCGAGGCCAAGCTCCTGCCCTGTTGTATCGTAGTAACGATAATCCCAGTAGAAGAGGAGATGCCATCTCAAGCAATAGGAATATCCTTTTGGTCTCGATAGCGATTGTGTGCCTCGCGGTGAGGCACAGTTAAATCTGGGCGGCCGGCCGCTTGAGCCAACGAGGCCGCGGGCGCACGCTCGCTTCCACTCCTTACGTCCCCCAGCTCGCTTTAGAATCGGGGGGGGAGGGAGACAAAGCCACCCTGCCTGGTGCTCTTCGGAGTCTGGAAACCCGAAGACGACCCCAAGACTGCTCGAGACCGCCGTAAGACGGCTGCCGTGCACCCCGAGACCAGCCAAAGACGGCTTCAAGACTCAAGCGCATCCAGAGGCAAGCAGAGGCCATCATATGCCTTCACGATGCCCCCGCAAGCTCCAAATACGCTCCCAAGAGGCGCCCAGGGAGTCCTCCAGGACGGCTTTGGGAAACCAAAAGCATTGACATTCTCCAGTGAGGCTTGCTTACTAAGGGGTTCCTACTTGGTTAAAGGTTGGTGCCTCCTATTGTTACATTGTCCGTTCCTCGGAAATTCCTCGGGTTCCCCCCGTTTCTCAGGTGCTTGGCATTACTTGGCAATGCCGAGCAAGGTCAAGCAATGTCAAGCAATGCCAAGCAATGCCAACCCATGCAAAGCAATGCCAAACAATGCAAAACAATACCAAGCAGCACCAAGCAATGCCAAGCAATGCCAAAACATGCAAAGCAATGCCCAAGTAGTACCAAGCAATGCCAAGCAATGCCAATCAGTGCCAAGCAATGCCATGCATGCAAGCAATGCCAAATAATGCTCAACGATGCGCCCATGCGATAGGCTTTTCCTTAATTGGGGTCGCGCCGGGTTTATTTTTTTCCCAACCATCCTGTGGTGTTGGGTCCTCTGTTTGAAGAGACAGCGCTCCGCGTTCCTCCTCACTCCTACTCCCCCTCCTCCCTCCTCCCATTCCTGACTCTGCTCTCCGCGCGCCGTCATCATCACCATCGTCATCCTCATCGCTCCCCTCACACGGATCGTGGCCCCCAGAGGGAGCTCCACCGAAGGCCCCAGTGGGAGGGTCCGCATGGCATCGCCGCCTTATTTTTGCGCTCCCCTCACACGGTTCGCGGGTCCCATGGGGAGCTCCACCGAAGGCTACAGTGGGAGGGTCCGCATGGCACCGCCGCCTTATCTTGGCGCACCTCTCACGCGGTTCGTGGCCCCATAGGGGCTCCACCGAAGGCCCCAATGGGAGGGTCCGCATAGCACCGCCGCTTTCATTTCGGCACGCCCCTCACACGGTTCGCGGGCCCCATAGGGAGCTCCACCGAAGGCCCCAGCGGGGGGGTGCGCATGGCACCGCCGCTTCATGTTGGCACACCCCTCAAACGGTTCGTGGCCCCATAGAGGGCTCCACCGAAGCTCCCAATGGGAAGGTCCGCATGGCTGCGCCGTTTCCATCCTGGCGCACCCCTCACACGGTTCGTGGCCCGATAGGAAGCTCCACCGAAGGCCTCAGTGGGAGGGTCCGCATGCCACCGCCGCCTCATTTTGGCGCATCCCTCACACAGTTCGCGGGTCTCATAGGGAGCTCCACCGAAGGTCCCAGTTGGAGGGTCCGCATGGCACCGCCGCCTAATTTTGGCGCACCCCTCACACGGTTCGTGGCCCCATAAAGGGGGCTCCACCGAAGGCCCCAGTTGGAGGGTCCGCATGGCACCGCCGCCTTCATTTCGGCACATCCCTCACACGGTTCGTGGCCCCATAAGGAGCTCCGCCGAAGGTCACGGTTCGTGGCCCCATAGGGAGCTCCGCCGAAGGTCACGGTTCGTGGCCCCATAGGGAGGTCCACCGAAGGCCCCAGCGGAAGGGTTCATATGGCGGCGCCGCCCCATTTTGGCGCACCCCGCGCACGGTTCGTGGCCCCATAGGCAGCTACACCGAAGGCCCAAGTAGCAGGGTCTACATGGCGGCGCCGCCCTATTCTGCTGCACCCCTTACAAGGTTCGTGGCCCCATATAGAGCTACACCGAAGACCCCAATGGGAAGGTCCACATGGCTGCGCCGTTTATTTTTGGCGCACCCCTCACACGGTTCGCGGCCCCATAGGGAGCCCTTCCGAATGCCCCAACGGCGGAGTTTGCACGGCGGTGCCGCCCCCTTTTGGCGCATTCTTCACATGGGTCGTGGTCCCGTAAGGAGCTCCACCGAAAGCAGCGCCACAACACGGTTTTCACAATTGCACATGGCTGGGTCCTTCGCCAGCATCTTTTTTCGCTGGACACCTTTGTCGGCCCAAGATTGCCTCGGGAAAGCTTTAGGAAACCTACAGATGGTGCCCAAAGGTGCGAGAACCCTCCAAGACGACCCCACCAGAACCCCCACACGGCCAGATAATCCCAAGATCGTCCAGTATGGCACCCGGAGGTCCCGCCAGACGGTCCCAAGATGGCTCTCCCGACCCTCCTCTGGAGAGCTCGGTGGAACCATCGCTCGCAAGATGGCACTCAGACCCCAAGACTCCTAACAGGACCCCAATGGGCCTTCCATCGGAAGGCCCTGAGATGGCTCTACCGAGCCTGCCCAAAAGAGATCTCAGAACAACCATCTTGGATGCCTTTCGATGCCGCGCTGGCACGTGGTGGGCTTGCCGCCGGCAGCTGGATATCTTTCTTCACCGTGCGCAATGCAACTACCGCGATGATAAGAATCAAACTTTGCAGTCGTGCATCACCGGTCTTGCAAACACATGTCGTCGGATATGTGAGCCACGCCAAATCAAGTTCGCCCTGCACCAGATGGTGCGCGAGCAGGGAAATCACAAACATAAAAGGACGGGTGATGCAGTGCGACAAACATGCCCTCAAGCACTTCATCATCTGGCCCGTCAGCAGCGCACGGGCGCAGAGCGGGCGCCGGGCGCCGGGCAGGCGTCGGGCTCGGTGTGCACGCCGCGAGTGGGCATCTGGAGACGAGGGCGAGGCCAGCGCTAAAGAACTTTGGCCTGCGGACGGCGACTGGCGCGCCTTCGGCCGCGTGGCGGCTGGCTGGATTTACCCAAATGCTACGGCCATAGCCATTGTCATAGCCTCCCTCTCTGCTGCTGCTGTTCCTCTCCCCTGCTTGCAAGACTCCGATCGGCAAGTTGCCCGTGTGAGTGCCCACGTCGCTCGGGCCATTGTTCGCCGAGCTGCTTGACCGGGGTCTCCATCGGGCATGTGTATGCCTCTCTCTCTCTCTCGGCACTTCTGAGCCCGCATCAAAGCGGGAGAAAATGGCGCGCCATGCCGCGATAAGGCGGGCTATGTAATTCGACGCCCCGTGGCGCAATTATCGGGGCCCCGACAGGGAGAGATAAAGAGAGAGAGAGAGAGGAGCAACAACAAATGGGGGCTTATGCCGAATACATCACCAAAATGGGAAGTATATACCTTCAGCAGCACGTGCGTCTGCTCGCGCACGTCAGGGGAGGTTGGCACAGCAAAGTTCAGTAGACAGGAAAATTGTCACGGACGTAACTTTTGTGTCTTGCGGCTTCCGCCGGAGACTAAAATCCTCGCACGTCAAAAATGAATTAAACTTCTGCCGGGCCGAAATCGACTCAACATGTAGGTACACCAGTGCTCTGCGCAACGAGATAGTTCAAAACAAAAACGGCACGTGGCAATCGCTGATGGCCTATAACGGAGTCGTAAAAAAACGTCCTTCGAGTACATCGGCTGGCGGAGTGTTTCCCCTGAGCCTTATCAGCGAACGTGCCACCTTGATATCTCAGAGGTCGTGCCGCCGCTCAGAAAAAATGAAGACACGATGTCATCTCCGCCATTCAACGGGATGTTCGATACTGGTTACGTTTTGGCCATGCAAGTGTGTCGATCGCAGATTTGGAGTGCCACGAGCAACCGATCCGCAATCGCGCCATCGGCAACTAAGGCGATCATGACCTAGATCGTAACGCGCTCCTCCTTGCGGACCACCGGCGGTGCTGAGCAGAAGAAGTTCGCCTTTGTCCTCATGTCCGCGATCTCCTCGTCGAGGCACTCGATGAAAGTGTTCTTCACGCGGTGCACCTCTGACGGCGCGCGGGAGAGGGTGGGGTGAGGGGGGGGGGCTTCCGAGAGAGGGCAGTGGGGGACTCTCAGAAAGCCTCCCAGGAGGCGCGAGGCGCCTCCCGAGAACCCCCCCTGCCCTCTTCAGAAGGATGCCCTCCCCATTACGTCTCGGCGAGTATGGAACACACTTAAGACGAAGCCAAGACGAAGATAACATCGGGTGAGGATACATCGAGAATCTCTGAGACCCCTCGGCTCTAGAAAATGTCTCGGGCGCCGCGGTCTTCTCAGAGCGTTCCGGAGCGCTCTCAGAGCGTGCCGGAACGCCCTGGAACGGATTTAATCCTCGTCCTGGCCCCGTCCGAACTCTGCGACTGATCTGGGAGGAAGCATTGGCAAAATGCCGGACGGACCAACAAGAACGATCGCCTGTGCGCTCTCTTGTCCGCCGGAGGGCCAGCACCGAACATCATGAGCGCCTCCTGCCCACCCGCGGCCGCTGGCCAAATGTGTAGCCGATAGCCGCTGGAAAACTGACTCAACCGTGCCCATCGCTCGGACGTCCATTCCCTGTTTTTTTTGCGGTTTCGTGCGTGTTTTTTTCGCAGGATGGTCCAGGATACTCCTCAATAATCCCCAGCGAGAAAAAAAGTGCACACGTCCGAGCGATACCAAGGAGGCTCGGGTCTGGAGGGCTGGCTCGGGCCTCCTCGGGGCTGCCCTGGGACTCTCTGGGGGGGGGCCTCCTGAGGAGGAGGAGGAGGAGGAGGAGGAGGAGGAGGAGGAGGAGGAGGAGGAGGAGGGTGCGAAGGGGGAGGAGGGAGGAGCCCTCCTTGGGCGTCTTGGGACCCTCCTCAGATGGCTGCCGTCCCCCTCGCGCCCACCCCCCTTCCGAGCACCGCCGGCTCCGCGCCGCCGTCGCTCCGCGGGCTCCCGCAATCCTCGCCCTCGGGGTGCGCCTCCGCGCCCGCTGCGGCCGCCCGCGCGCAGGCCGCCGAGGCGTCGAGGGAGAGCTGCACGCACCACTCGAGCAGCTCGGCGCGAGAGGGCTCCTCAGAACGCTCTGGGTGTCGGGACCTCAGTCGACGTCACAACGCCAGGGGCGTGCTTCTGGCATGCTTTTACCAACCATCCTGTGGTGTTGGGTCTTCGTTCTGAGGAGACAGCGCCCCGCGTCCTCTCCTCTCCTCTCCTCTCCTCTCCTCTCCTCTCCTCTCCTCTCCTCTCCTCCGCTCCTCCTCCCACTCCTGCCTCTGCTCTCCGCGTGCGGCCATCACCGTTAGCATCGTCATCGTCATCCTCATCACCACTGCCTTCGGCACACGGTTCGTGGCCCCATGGGGAGCCCCACCGAAGGCCCCAGTGGCAAGGCCCGCATGTGCCCCGCGCCCAATTTGGCGCACCCCTCACACGGTGCGTGGCCCCACATGGAGCTCTACCGAAGGCCCCAGTGGCAGGGTCAACATGCGCCCGACGCCCAGTGTGACATACCCCTCACACGGAGGGAGCTCCACCTCAGGCTGCAGTGGCATGGTCCGCATGCGCCCGACGCCCATTCTAGCACACCCCTTAGGCCGCAGTGGCAGGGTCCGCCTGCGACCGACGCCCAATTTGGCACACCCCTCACGCGGTTCGTGACCCCGTAGAGAACTCCACTGAAGACCCCAGTGGCAGGGTCCGCATGCGCCCGACGCTCAGTTTAGCACACCCCTCACGCGGTTCGTGGCCCAATGGGGAGCTCCACCGAAGGCCCCAGTGGCAAGGTCCGCATGTGCCCCGCGCCCAATTTGGCGCACCCCTCACCCACAAGGAGCTCTACCGAAGGCCCCAGTGGCAGGGTCAACATGCGCCCGACGCCCAGTGTGCCATACCCCTCACACGGAGGGAGCTCCACCTCAGGCCGCAGTGGCATGGTCCGCATGCGCCCTACGCCCATTCTAGCACACCCCTCAGGCCGCAGTGGCATGGTCCGCATACGCCCGACGCCCATTTTGGCACACCCCTCACACGGTTCGTGACCCCGTAGAATACTCCACTGAAAGCCCCAGTGGCAGGGTCCGCATGCGCCCGACGCCCAGTTTAGCACACCCCTCACGCGGTTCGTGGCCCCATGGGGAGCTCCACCGAAGGCCCCAGTGGCAAGGCCCGCATGTGCCCCGCGCCCAATTTGGCGCACCCCTCACACGGTGCGTGGCCCCACAGGGAGCTCTACCGAAGGCCCCAGTGGCAGGGTCAACATGCGCCCGACGCCCATTGCGACATACCCCTCACACGGAGGGAGCTCCACCTCAGGCCGCAGTGGCATGGTCCGCATGCGCCCGACGCCCATTTTGGCACACCCCTCAGGCCGCAGTGGCATGGTCCGCATGCGCCCGACGCCCATTTTGGCACACCCCTCACACGGTTCGTGACCCCGTAGAGAACTCCACTGAAAGCCCTAGCATGCGCCCGACGCCCAGTTTAGCACACCCCTCACGCGGTTCGTGGCCCCATGGGGAGCTCTACCAAAGGCCCCAATGGCAGGGCCCGCATGCGCCCGACGCCCATTGTGACGTACCCCTCACACGCTGCGTGGCCCCACATGGAGCTCTACGGAAGGCCCCAATGGAGAGGTCCGCATGCGCCCGACGCCCATTGTGACATACCCCTCACACGGAGGGAGCTCCACCTCAGGCCGCAGTGGCATGGTCCGCATGCGCCCGACGCTCATTCTAGCACACCCCTCAGGCCGCAGTGGCAGGGTCCGCATGCGCCCGACGCCCAATTTGGCACACCCCTCACACGGTTCGTGACCCCGTAGAGAACTCAACTGAACGCCCCAGTGGCAGGGTCCGCATGCGCCCGACGCCCAGTTTAGCACACCCCTCACGCGGTTCGTGGCCCCATGGGGAGCTCCACCGAAGGCCCAGTGGCAAGGCCCGCATGTGCACCGCGCCCATTTTGGCGCACCCCTCACACGGTGCGTGGCCCCACAGGGAGCTCTACCGAATGCCCCAATGGCAGGGTCCGCATGCGCCCGACGCCCATTGTGACATACCCCTCACACGGAGGGAGCTCCACCGCAGGCCGCAGTGGCAAGGCCCGCATGCTCCCCGCGCCCAATTTGGCGCACCCCTCACACGGTGCGTGGTCCCACATGGAGCTCTACCGAAGGCCCAAATGGCAAGGTCAACATGCACCCGACGCCCATTGTGACATACGCCTCACACGGAGGGATATCCACCTCAGGCCGCAATGGCATGGTCCGCATGCGCCCGACGCCCATTCTAGCACACCCCTCAGGCCGCAGTGGCAGGGTCCGCATGCGCCCGACGCCCAATTTGGCACACCCCTCACACGGTTCGTGACCCCGTAGAGAACTCCACTGAAAGCCCCAGTGGCAGGGTCCGCATGCGCCCGACGCCCAGTTTAGCACACCCCTCACACGGTTCGTGGCCCCATGGGGAACTCCACCGAAGGCCCCAGTGGCAAGGCCCGCATGCTCCCCACGCCCAATGTGGCGCACTCCTCACACGGTGCGTGGCCCTACAGGGAGCTCTACGGAAGGCCCCAATGGCAACGCTCACATGCGCCCGACGCACATTGTGACATACCCCTCACACGGAGGGAGCTCCACCTCAGGCCGCAGTGGCATGGTCCGCATGCGCCCGACGCCCATTCTAGCACACCCCTCAGGCCGCAGTGGCAGGGTCCGCATGCGCCCGACGCCCAATTTGGCACACCCCTCACACGGTTCGTGACCCCGTAGAGAACTCAACTGAAGGCCCAGTGGCAGGGTCCGCATGCGCCCGACGCCCAGTTTAGCACACCCCTCACACGGTTTGTGGCCCCATGGGGAGCTCCACCGAATGCCCCAGTGGCACGGCCCGTGTGTGCCCCGCGCCAAATTTGGCGCACCCCTCACACGGTTCGCGGCCCCATGGGGAGCTCCACCGAAGGCCCCAGTGGCAGGGTCGACATGCGCCCGACGCCCAGTGTGACATACCCCTCACACGAAGGAAGCTCCACCTCAGGCCGTAGTGGCAGGGTCCGCATGCGCCCGACGCCCATTCTAGCACACCCCTCATGCCGCAGTGGCAGGGTCCGCATGCGCCCGGCGCCCAATTTGGCACACTCCTCACAGGGTTCGTGACCCCGTAGAGAACTCCACTGAAGGCCCCAGTGGCAGGGTCCGCATGCGCCCGACGCCCAGTTTAGCACACCCCTCACACGGTTCGTGGCCCCATGGGGAACTCCACCAAAGGCCCCAGTGGCAAGGCCCGCATGTGCCCCGCGCCCAATTTGGCGGCGCACCCCTCACACGGTGCGTGGCCCCACAGGGAGCTCTACAGAAGGCCCCAATGGCAAGGTCAACCCCTCGCACGGAGGGAGCTCCACTTCAGGCCGCAATGGCATGGTCCGCATGCGCCCGACGCCCATCCTAGCACACCCCTCAGGCCGCAATGGCAGGTCCCGCACGCGCCCGACACCCATTTCGGCACACCCCTCACACGGTGCGTGGCCCAATGGGGAGCTCTACCGAAGGGTCCAGTGGCAAGGCCCGCATGTGACCAGCGCCCAATTTGGCGCACCCCTCACACGGTTCGTGGCCCCACAATGAGCTCTACGGAAGGCCCCAATGGCAAGGTCCGCATGCGCCCGACGCCCAGTTTAGCACACCCCTCACACGGTTCGTGGCCCCATGGTGATCTCCACCGAAGGTCCCAGTGGTAAGGCTCACATGTGCCCAACGCCCAAGTTGGCGCACCTCTCACACGGTGCGTGGCCTCACGGGAATCTCTGCCGAAGGCCCAAATGGTAGGGTCAACATGAGCCCGACGCCCATTGTGACACACCCCTCACACGGAGGGGGCTCCACCTCAGGCCGCAGTGGCATGGTCCGCATGCGCTCGACGCCCATTCTAGCACACCCCAGGCCGCAGTGACAAGGTCCGCATGCGACCGACGCCCAATTTGGCACACCCCTCACACGGTTCGTGACCCCGTAGAGAACTGCACTGAAGGCCCCAGTGGCAAGGCCCGCATGCGGTTGACGCCCAGTTTAGCACACCCCTCACACGGTTCGTGGCCTCATGGGGGGCTCAACCGAAGGTTACATTGGCAAAGTCCGCATGTGCCCAGCGCTCAATTTGGCACATCCCTCACACGGAGCGTGGCTCCACAGGGAGCTCTACGGAAGGCCCCAGTGGCAGGGTCAACATGCGCCCGACGCCCAGTGTGACATGCCCCTCGCACGGAGGGAGCTCCACCTCAGGCCGCAGTGGCATGGTCCGCATGCGCCCGACGCCCATTCTAGCACACCCCTCAGGCCGCAGTGGCAGGGTCCGCATGCGCCCGACGCCCAATTTGGCACATCCCTCGCACGGTTTGTGGCCCCGTAGAGAACTCCACTGAAGGCACCAGTGGCAGGGCCCGCATGCGCCCGACGCCCAGTTTAGCACACCCCTCACACGGTTCGTGGCCCCATGGGGAGCTCCGCCGAAGGCCCCAGTGGCAAGGCCCGCATGTGCCCAGCGCCCAATTTGGCGGCGCACCCCTCACACGGTGCGTGGCCCCACAGGGAGCTCCACCGAAGGCCCCAGTGGCAAGGCCTGCATGCGCCAAACGCCAATTTTGGCACACCCCTAACGCTGTTTGTGGCCCCATGGGGAGCTCCACCGAAGGCCCCAGCGGCAGGGTCCGCGTGCGCCCGACGCTCATTTTGGCGCACCCCTCACACGGTTTGTGGCCCCATGGGGAGCTCCACCGAAGGCCCCAGTGGCAAGGTTCGCATGCGCCCGACGCCCAATTTGGACATCTCACGCGGTTCGTGACTCCGTAGGCGACGTCCATTTTAGCACATCCCTCACACGGTTCGTGGTCCCGTAGAGAACTCCACTGAAGGCTCCAGTGGCAGGGTCCGCATGCGCCCGACGCCAATTTTGGCATACCCCTAACACGGTTTGTGGCCCCATGGGGAGCTCCACCGAAGGCCCCAGCGGCAGGGTCCGCATGCGCCCGACGCTCATTTTGACGCACCCCTCTCGCGATTCGGGGCCCTATAGGGAGCTCCTCCGAAGGCCCCAATGGCAAGGTCCGCATGCGCCCGACGCCCATTTTGGCACACCCCTAACACGGTTTGTGGCCCCATGGGGAGCTCCACCGAAAGCCCCAGCGGCAGGGTCCACATGCGCCCGATGCCCATGTTGGCGCACCCCTCACACGGTTCGTAGCCCCATAGGGAGCTCCACCGAATGCCCCAGTGGCAGGGTTCGCATGCGCCCGACGCCCATGCTAGCACACCCCTCACGCGATTCGGGGCCCCATGGGGAGCTCCACCGAAGGCCCCAGTGGCAGGGTCCGCATGTGCCCAGCGCCCAATTTGGCGCACCCCTCTCGCGGTTCGTGGCCCCATAGGGAGCTCCACCGGAGGCCCTAGTGGCAGGGTCCGCATGTGCCCGGCGCTCCTTTTTGCAGACCCCTCACAAAGTGCATGGGACCAAACAATGGAAACAAAATGGCTGCGCACGGGGCTCAAGCTAAACAAAGAACACTGCCCGCTCGCCCGCGTCAGCTCTTGTCCGCCTCATCCACGCCGCAATCCTTTTGCTGATACCCCATCCTTCGTCTCTCCTGCCTCGCGATACTCGCAGCTGCATATGGTTGGGTCCTTCGTCAGGCTATTTTTTGCTGTGGGGGTGTTTATTTGGTTTCATGTTTTTTTGCGACTTTGCTCGGGCTTTGGCCAACCCAAGCGGAACAAAAACAACGGCACCCCTAAACAAACAAAACATATCAATACGGAACGAACCGAACCGAAAACGGCGCGAACGAGAACCCCCAAACGGAAAACAACATACCCCCAAACGAGAAACAACAACAGAGTCGCTCTAACGCCCCCAACGTTTTTCAACACCAACTAAGGCCGGGGCAAGAAGAGGCGGGACAACGAGCTCACGTCGCCGGGGCTCGACGGGAAGTTGTGCGCCAAGGAGTTCGCCACGGGGCACGCGGCGGCGATCGGGATCGCGAGGTTGGACAGGAGCCCCCTGGCGCGGGGCCAGAAGGCGCGCGCTCGCTCCCGCCGCCGTCCCGCTCCCCGCCGCCCGCCTTCCGCGGGGAGGAGGGGGGAATGGTTTTTTGGGGGGTGCGTAAGAGGATGGGGAGGATGGCGAGGGGGAGGAGGGGGAGGAGGAGGAGCAGAAGGAGGAGGAGGAGGAGGAGGAGGAGGAGGAGGAGGAGGGGAGGAGGAGGAGGGGAGGGAGGAGGGGGAGGGAGGAGGAGGAGGAGGAGGAGGAGGAGGAGGAGGAGGAGGAGGAGGAGGAGGAGGAGGGGGAGGAGGAGGAGGGAGGTGGAGGAGGGAGGAGGAGGAGGAGGAGGAGGAGGGTGCGAGGGGGAGGATGCGAGGGGGAGGATGGGGACCAAGATGAGGAATGATACATGGACCAGTGTAAGCCCAGAACCTATCAACGATGTCCATACATCATAGGTCTCTCCATCCAAACTCCCTCTTCATGGCCCCTACAAGAATTTGTTTCCATTGCGGGAAATGCCCCGTTGGAAGACACCCGTCAGAGAATCCTCAATTGTGCCGAAGCATTGTTCCTGGGATTTCAACGCCGTGAATCAAAGTGACCGTTGTGTCCTGACAATCCTAACTGGTGCCAGAACACCACTCCTGGGACTTCGACACAACGAATCAACGTGGTTGTTGCGTCCTGAATCATAGCATAACGCAGTTTCTGGGATTTCAGCCACATGAATATTTGGAACTGCTGCGGATTGTGAAACCGAATGTTCTCGGCGCTTTAACGAGAATGGCATTTTGAAAAAGAGCCGCCCACCGTTTTTGAATCTGTTGCAAATAGAACGAATCTGCGCGGCTCTAAAATTGTTTTTGCTATTTTTTTTGGGGGGGGGGGGGGGGCACGGTAGCCCGACCAATTTAACAAAACCCCTTTACCTGCCCGCCCTCCATCCGTGAAACAGCTGCACACTTTTAACCGAATGTGCGCGCAGCCTATGCGATAATTTGAAAACCGCCAGCCCTCCATTCGTGACGCTGGTGCAACTTACAAGCTTCAAGGTCATACGGTAAACAAGTCTCAAGCGAAGCGTCCGGCCCGCTCTACCGACGCGTCTGGGGGCGCGACGGGAGGAGTGATTCACAAGGAAAACGGATGGAGGAGGAGGGGAGGAGGAAGAGGAGGATAATAGACTCGGCCGCAAAAGGGCCGCCAACCCCGCCTGCGAGCATGGCCGAAACCACTTTCCGCGACGTCATAGACAGCCCCAACGGCCCTCTTCAGGCATCCTCGAGTCCGTCCCCTCGCCGCGCGACGGGCAGCACGGAGAGCGCAGTCTCGCCTGTTGAGTATCCCGCGCCGCGGGGCACGGCTCGAGGGAAGGACTGCCCCTCCTGCCGCTCGGACGCCGCAGCTGGGCGCTGGCAGCTTGGGCGGCGCGGGTGGGCCGCGCTGCTGTCACGAGATTCGCACTGGGCGCAACGCCAGACACGTGCGCCCCAACGGGCGAGGTCCGCTCAGGACCTTCTCCTCCTTAACCACTGTGACCCAGTGCGCGTGGTAGAGCTGGACTCCCGACCCTTGGTGCTCGTCCCTCTCGTCGGTCTGACGCAGGTTTCCCTGGGCTCCCTTCAGCAGCGCAATGGCCTTGCCGATATGCGCAAAGACCTGGCGGAGCCCCTTCGGTACTCGTCCCTCTCGGTGGTCTGACCTGGCGGTTTCACCATGGGACATCGAGTTCCGCACAGGCACCGACCTCGCCACGTTTTGGTACGGCGAGCAGCTCCTGGTCCTGCAGAACGGCCTTCGGTGGCCCAGCGTACGATGGGCAGCAGTTCTGGTGAGTTCTGTTCGATATCTCTGACACTTTCTCACTGATATCCTGGGTGCACTCTTTGCGCAGGCCAGGACCGAGGTTGGTGTCATACGCGCCGCAATGCACGCAGGAGATGAACCCATACACCGCGCACTCATGCGAAGAGTGTACCAAGCCGTGGCCCAATCTCCGCCCAAGCAAAGCCAGGATCCATTTCGGCACCGGTGTGCCAGCTGCAGTGGCACTTGGTCTTGGAAAATTCTTCCATCTGGTGCTTGTTCACGTGCGGGCGTCAAGACGTGTAAAACCACTTGCTGCTTAGCTCCGCAAGGGCATGCTCGCTCGTGTGCGCCGCCATCTCCGCGAGGCCAGGTTGTGGAGCCTGCGCCGTGGAGGGTTGTTCAACAATGCACGGATCTTTGCAAGCTGCATCTTGCAGAGCACCTCTAGCACGGCGTCGGGCGAGGCCGGCGATGCGGTCCCGCTCGTCGACTCGTCGGTCTGTCCATTCGGTCCCAGGGCACATCCGAGCGGCCGTGGCTCAGCTGCGAACCGAACTCTCGCCCCGAGCGGCGCGGACGCGCGCGCCCGTGCCGCGCAGCTGGTTCTGGGCGCCTAGAACCGCGTCCAAGAACAGGCGAGCAGGAGGGGGAGGAGGAGCAGGAGGAGGAGGAGGAGGAGGAGGAGGAAGAGGAGGAGGAGGAGGAGGAGGAGGAGGAGGAGGAGGAGAAGGAGGAGGAGGAGGAGGAGGAGGAGGGGAAGGGAGGGGAGGTCATCGGCAAGGCACCCCTTCTGACCCTGGACCTGAGCAAGGCCACCAACCCAGATGGCGGGAGCTTGAGGGAGCGTTGCATCACCTCCGTCTGGGCCACCCTGGCCAAGCGGTCCAGGCCTGGCCGCCGGAAGGGGCCTCCTCCTCCCCGTAGTTCTGCTGCTGCTGCTGCTGCTCCTCCTCCTTCTCTGCCTTCTCCCTCGCTTCCTCATCCTTCTGCAGTTCCTGCTCTTGCTGCTTGTCTTGCCACCTTTCCCCTGCTGCTTCTACTTCTCCTGCGGCTGCTGTACCTTTCGCCCCTCTCCTCCTCCTTCTCTATTTCCCCCTCCTCCTCCTTCTCCTCCTCCTCTTTCACCTCTTTGCCCTCCTCCTTTCCTCATCGGCCTCGTCGTCGTCTTCCTCCTCCTCTACCTTTTCTACCTCCTTCTTCGCTACCCCCTCATTGCTCTCCTACTCTTTCTCGTCCTTCTCCTCCCACTACTCATCGTTGTCCTTCTCCGCCTCCACAACCGCCTCCGCCTGAACCGCTGCATCAAGCTTCTCTTCGTGCTCCTCCTCCTCCTCCTCCTCCTCCTCGTACTCTTTCACCTTGTTCTCCTCCTCTTCTTTGTCCTGCTTTTCGGCACCACAAACTTCGTTTCTATTCCTTTTGCTCCTGCTCCTCCTGCCCCATCCGGCTTCTCCTGCTTCTCCTGCTTTTGCTCCTGCTGCCGCTCTTGTTTTTCCTGTTACTCGCGTTCCTCCTCCTCTTCTTCTTCTTCCTCCTCCTCCTCCCTTTCCTGCACCTGCACCTGCTGCTACTGCTACTGCTCGTGTTCGTGTTCGTGCTCGTGCTCGCGCTCCTGCTCCTGCTTCTGCTCCTGCTTCTGCTCCTGCGTCTCCTCCTCCTCCTCCTCCTCCTCCTCCTCTTTCGCGCTCCTCCCTCGTCTTCTCCGTCCCCGCCTCCTCCTCCCTTATCCCTCCTCCGTCCTTCCTCCTCCTCCTCCTCCTCCTCCTCCTCCTCCTCCTCCTCCTCCTCCTCCCCAGAGGGCCCAAGGCAGCACATGCCGCGATCACGTTGGCGAGCGACTGGGCGGAGAAACTGCTGATGCGGCGCGTGGCCCAGTGCTGTGCCGCGTGGCAGAACTGCAGCACCTGCTGAGGCCACTGACCTCCTTCTCCTCGCCTCCTCCTCCTCCTCCTCCTCTCTTTCTCCTCCTCCTCCTCCTCTTTCTCCTCATTCTTCTTCTTCTCCTCCTCCTCCTCCTCCTCCTCATCCTCTTCCTCCTCCTCCTCCTCCTCCTCCTCCTCCTCCTCCTCCTCCTCTCTTCCCCTCCTTTCCATTGCTGCTCCCTCTCCCTTCTTGTTCTTCCTCCTCCTCCTCATCCTCCTCCATCTTTGCTTCGCCTTGTCATGTCCCTCCAACTCCCCGTGCTCCTTCATTCCCCAAACATTGCTTGCAGTTAGGGGTCCTTGCTGGTGTCTTAAGGAATTTGGTCGTGTCTTCTGTCTGGCGGCTATGTGGCCGCCGTCGCCGCCCCGTCGCCGCTTAGTCGCCGCCCCGTCGCCGCCTCGTCGCCGCCCGTCGTCTGGGCCTTTCTGCCACTCTGGCGGCTGTGTTGTCGCCGTCGCCGCCTCGTCGCCGCCGTAGCCGCCCGTCGCCGCCAGATTCTCCTTTTCAGAAAAATAAGATCCCCCCCGACTTAACGGCGAGGGGTTTACATGTGATTATGCCCACTCGTCCATCCTAGATATGAGCTAATACCATCCCAGGCACGCCGTTATGGCCCCCCTTCATCCTCGGCAGCACATGTGATGCGCGCGCGTTCGTCTGGCACAAATAAACCATTTTCGATACATCCCTTGCAACAGAAAAACGAAGGACACACGCGCGCGTCGTCGCGCACGCATGTCGGAATCCTTCAAAAACCATATGTTCCGGAAGGGTTTCAACTTTGAATGCTCCGAAACATACCGAAACACATGGTTTCACAACCCGAGTTTTCAAACAAAAACCTGCGCTCGCGCTCTTGCAGTTTCTTAAAGCAACCATCGGTTTTCAACATTTTCATAACATGCTATCGAATGTACCTTTCGGGCGCGCGTTGCGAAATCATTCGCACGCCGTTGCGCGTGTGCGGTCGCAATAACCCCTTACAACAGACGAGAAGAAGTGCACGCGCGCGCGCGTCGTCACGCGCGCATGCCGAAATATTTCGAAAACCTTGAGACTTGCAGGGGTTTCGAAATCGAGCGTCTGAAACCATATGCAAACACACGGTTTGGCAACATCCGTTTTCAAAAGAGCTTGCGCTCGCGCTCCTGCAAATTCTTTGAATCATTGGTTTTCAACATTTTCATTACATTCGGCAAAACGGTCCTCTTACGGCGCATGCGAATTGATTCGAACGCCTTTGCGCGCGTGCTGGGGGGGGGGGGGGGGGCACGATCCGTGTCAAATAACACCAGGCGGGTCACCCTCGCGCGTCGGCCGCGCGCGCATGTCGAACTTCCTCCAAAACTTTCCCCACCAACGCGAGGACGCCGTCATCGTCGTCGGCATGATCAGCATTGGCGGCGTCACTGGCCTTGCCGTCGCTGTTGTCATAATTGCCACCAGCGTCGCTACTTTCATCATCGTGTCTACCGTTGTCGACGATGCCATGGTACCGCGCCCGCCCAAGTGGCCGACTCGCAGTGAAGTGCGTGTTGGGAAATGCCCAGAGTAGCGCGGCCGCAGAGATGCACCAGCCAACGCCGAGCACTCATCGCAATTGCCGCCGCATGTGTTTTGCAAGACGAATTGCGGGTGGGTGGGTGGGATGATTGCGCGAGCAGTGGAGCCGACAACTGCGAGTTCCACAATGAATTGCACCACGTAGTTGCACAACGTGGATCGTTTCGCGTAGCTTGCACCACATATCGCCCTGCGGAATCGGCACAACGTATATTGTACAACATCGATTGCACAACATTCGCCACGGTGCCTCTGGCACGAAGTGGCGTGCCCCAAGGCCTATGTAGCGCTGAGAGGGCTGTGCTGCTACTGCAGCCAGAATTGGAAGTCCTTAAAGGCCCGGACCAATCGTTTCCCCGGCCAGCCCGGGGTCTGCTGGGCCAGCTCGGGGTCTGCCAGATTCGCTCGCGTCTCTCTACCCCGCCCAAGAGGGCCCCCAAACGAGCCCAGATGGCTGCAAGAGCTCCCCAAAATGGTCAAAGACTGCCCCAAGTGGCCCCAAGATCGCTCCAAGACGCCTGCACGGCCTCAAGATGGCCGAAGAGGCCTCCAGCGCCACAAGAGGCTTCCAAAGGGATTCCCAAGCGGGCCCCAAGAGGCAAAAATCTGGGACTTCCCTTAAGGTGTTCGACCGATTTTCTGGCGCTCTCGCCTGTTCGGCTGTCCGACGCTGCGAGACAGCCCAAAGGGCCCAAGACCACAGAGGGTCCCGAGACGGCTTGAGAACGCCCCGAGACGGCCCAAAAGGCGCCCAAGACGGCCCCGACACGGCCCCTAGAGGGGCCCAACAGAGGGGGACACGAACCGAAAATCCGAACCTTCCGCCCAAAGAGGCCCCCCGGAGGGCCTGCAAGGCCCCAAGAGGCCCCCAAGAGGCCCCCAAGAAGCCCCAAGAAGCGCCCAAGAGGCCCCAAGAGGCTCCACGAGGCACCGAAACGGCCCCTAAGAGGCCTCAGGAAGCTCCAAAAAGCCCCAAAACGGCCCCTAAGAGGCCTCAGCACTGCCTCTAAGAAGTCCCCGAGAGGCACCCCGCGAGGTCCCAACGAACATCCAATATGCTTCATGCCCACAGCCCAGGCATGGTGGCGGGATGGGCCGCAGGCCATTCGATCCGCCGCCCCCTGCGGTCTTGCCACAGGGGTGCCTGGCGTGCTGAGCCCTACTGGTTTGGCGTTGGTCCTTTCCAAAAAAACCTATCCCCTGGTGCTTCGGCGCGCCCCGCTGGCCACACGGAAAGGCAAGACGGCGTCCAAGACGGCTCAGATGGCTCAAGATGGCCTCCAAACTCGCCCAAGATGGTCCAACGTGGCCTCCAAGATGGTCTAAGAAGGTCCAAGACGCCTCCACGTCCGCCCGAAAGGCCTCCCAGACAATCCACGAAGGCCCAAGTGGCCCCCGAGAGGCGTCCAAAACGGCACAAGAAACCTCCAGGAGGTGTTCCAGGAGGGCCCGAAGAGGCGACCATCATGGAATGTCCTTGTGCTTTTGAAGAATTATGGCATCTGCTTCTTTTCGGCCTTCCGACGGCCCGAGACGGCCCGAGAAACCCCAAAGATCGCCCAAAAGAGGCCTCCAGCATGGCCCCAGAACGACCCGAGAGGCAAGACGGCCCCAAACTGGCCCAAGAGGCATCCAAGACGCCCAAGATGGCCTCCAAGACGGCCTTGGAGCACCCGAAAAGGGCCCAAGTCGGCCCAGAGAGGCCCCAAAACGGCTTCCGACAGCGTCAGCTGGGCCGGGAGATCTTGGGCCGTCTTGGGGCTTTATTGGGGCCCCTGGGGCCGTCTTGGGGCGATCCTTGGGGCCTCTTGGGCCGTTCTTGGTCCGAACGGTGAGAATCGAAACAAATAGAAACCCACGGGAAATCCATGTTTTTGACATCCCCAGGCTCTCTTCAGACAGGTGCGAAAGTTTCCTTCCATTGGGCGCGCGCTATTGTTCATCGAGCCGCATCACTTGGCGAGGCGGTCTCCCTGGCGGCGCTCCAAGCTCTTTACCCTGGACAGCAGCTCGCGGCGCAGGCCGCCGACGTCACAAACGCTATTAATTTGCACCGCGCAGGCCTTCAGCCGGGCGCGGTGCGCCTCCAGGGTCTCCTCCCGGCATCGTTTCGGGAGCGTTTTCGCGAGACTGTCCCGCATCCACGACACCGCTGTCTCGTGGAGCATGACCTCCTGGAGCTGGCCGGGCTGCGCAGAAGCGTCCGCGGGAAAAAACGCCTTCAGGTCGTGGCGCGTCAACGCCCCGTGGTACTCCTCGGCGATTGCCCCTGAGCCTCGGCGATTGCCCCTGAGCCTGCGTTGTAGAAGCCGTCGGAACCATCGTGGAACCAAGCAGGAACCCTTAGAATTCATAGGGTATCGTCACACTTTCGACGTTGGAGCCATCGTTGAACCAGGCAGGAACCTTGAGAATTCATAAAAGTTTGTCAAAATTGCGACGTCGGAACCATTATGGAACCGAGCTGGAATCAGGCAGGAACCCAGAGAATTCATAGGGTTTCGTCACATTTGCGACGTTGGAACCATCGTGGAACCATCGTGGAACCAAGCAGGAACCCTGTGAATTCATAGGGATTCGTCACACTTGCGACGTCGGAACCATCGTGGAACCAGGCAGGATACATGTGAATTCATAGGGTTTCGTCACATTTGCGACGTCGGAGCCATCGTGGAACCATCGTGGAACCAAGCAGGAACCCTCTGAATTCATAAAGGTTCGTGACATGTCAACCTCTCGGAACCATCGCGGAACCAAGCTGGAGCCACCGCGGTCGGGCGCCGGACCCTATAAAACGACGCGGATCGGCGATCGCAGGTTCGCCGCCCCTACTCCTATTATAATACTAAATGAAGGTGGTGCAGGGCGCATCTACGCCCCTGCGCCCTGGAGCAGAGGGCTACTTTAATTAGTATTGCAAGAGGGCCGCTGGGCCCCAAGCCCCCCCCCCCCCGGCCCACGGCGGCTCCCTCCGACAGCCCTCGCGCACGAAGCGTCTTCGATTTACCTCCGCCTGCTTCCAGCGGAGGTCGGGCGCCCCCCCCCCTCGCGCCGTCGCGTAGCTCTTCAAGCCAAACGGCATCGACGCAGCCAGTCCCTGGACCGCTCCTGGAGCGCGCTCCGGCCAGAATTCCGACGCGAATCCAGCTGCGGCGACAGGGGCTCCCCAGGGCGAGCGGCGGACCAGCCATGTGACGTCGCATCGTGGCCTCGGCTGCCCGCGAGCCCGGCGACTCCGCGTCTCATGCCCTGCCCCCCGGCCCTGGTCTCGTCTCCCCTCCGTGCCCGCTCCTCCCCAGGAATCAAATTTAAGGAAACAATTCGCACCTGTCTGTTGGGGGTCCCCTTGAGGGCCCCTTGGAACTTCATGGGGGCCTCCTGGGACGTCTTGAGGCCATCTGAAGCCATCTTGGAACGCTCTTAGGTGGTCCTGGGCTTTGTTGGGGCGCGTTCGCCATCTTGAGGCTCTCTTGGACCCCTCTTCGGCCGTCTTCGGCGCCCCACCAAAACGTCACCACTCGTACCTCGCTCTTTCCGTTACCTGGGCCGGCACGGGAACCGAAAGAGCGCTTCAGGAACTTGTCCGAGATGGCTCATGGCACCCTTTGTTCCTGGGAGCCTTTGTGTTAACAGCTAGTTGCGTCACTGTTCTCTGTTGGGAGCACTGTTGTTCAGAGACTTTTACGTTGCCGCTCGCTCTTGGGAGCCTTGCTACTAAGGGCTTTTCACGTCACCGCGCTATGGGGAGCCGTGGTGTTGAGAGCTTGTTACGTCACAGCTCGCTCTTGGGAACTATGGTGTTACTTGGTGTCTCTGGGGCTTCTTGGGGGTCTTTTGGGGGCCCTTTCGGGCCGTTTGGGACCCTCTGGGCCATCTTGGGGCCAGCTCAGTCCCCACACACAATCAGCCCAATCCCTACACACTCCTTTCGAGCCGTCTTGGGGCGTCTTGAAGGGCTGTGGCCGTCTTGGAGCTTTCCTTGGGGCCTCTTGGGGCCTCATTGGGAGCCTCATGGGGCCCACTTGGGGCTCTCTTGGAGTCTTTTGGGAGCCCTTTTGGGCTATTTGGGACCCTCTTGGGCTGTCTTGGGGCCAGCTCAGTCCCCACACTCAAACTGCCCAGTCCCTACACCCTTTTTGAGCCGTTTTGGGGCGTCTTGAAGGGCTGCGGCCGTCTTGGAGCTTCCCTTGGGGCCTCTTGGGCTCTATCGGGAGCCTCATAGGGGCCCGCTTGGGGCTTTCTTGGGGTCTTTGGGGGGCCCTTTTGGGACTTGGGGCCAGCTCAGTCAAGCAACCCAATCCCTGCGCGCCTTTTGAACCGTCTTGGGGAGGGCTGTGGCCGTCTTGGAGCTTTCCGTGGGGCCTCTTGGGGTCCTATTGGGAACCTCGTGGGGCCCACTTGGGGCTCTCTTGGAGCCTCTAGGGGCACTCTTGGGCCGTCTTGGGATCTTCCGGGGCCGCCTGGGGGTCCACTTCGGGCGCCTTGGGGCCCTCTTAGGGGCCTGTCGGGCCATCTTGGGAAGATCTCGGGGGCCTCTTGCGCCGTCCTGGGCCGTCGAAAGCCAGAAACAGGGAGACCAACAAACATGCAACAACCGTGTGCAAATCACTGCTTTTGGCCTTCTCAGGGTCCTTGTGGGGCCCTTTTGGGCAGTCTTGGGGCCCTCTTGGGCCAGTTGGGGGGACTTTCGGGTGTCTTGGGGCGTCTTGGAGGCCTTCGACTGTCTTGGGGCTCTCTTGGGGGCCTCCTCGGGCCCTCTTGGGAGCCTCTTGGGGCGATCTGGGGGCTCTCTTGGGGCCGTTTTGGGGCCCTCTTGGCTCGTTTTGGGGCCCTCTTGGGCCGTCTTGAGGCCCTCTAGGGCCCTCTTGGGGCCCTGTTGGGGCCGTCTTGGGACGATCCTTGGGGCCCCTGCGGCCGTCCTGGGCCGTTCTTGGCCCGTAAAAGCGAGAATCGGAAACACATGAAAAACAACCTAAAAACAACACATGTTTTTCGTCTCCTGGGGGCTTCTGGGATCTTCTTGGGGCCCTCAGGGGACGTCTTGAGGTCATCTGACGCCATCTTGGAACGCTCTTGGGCGGTCCTAGGCTTTCCTGGGACGCGTTTGGCCGTCTTGGAGCCCGCTTGGACCCCTCTTGGGCAGTCTTGGGGGCCTCTTCGGCGTATCTTGGGAGGGCGCCACTTGGGCCGTTTGGGGCCCCTGGAGGGCAATTCGACTTTTCGCCCGGCCTCCCCCCCCCCCTGGACTCCCCCTTGGGCTGACGTTTTATTAAGAATGGAACCGCGTGAACGCTCTTTCCGTCACCTCCACCTCCACTGCCTGCCCCTCCTCCTCCCTCTCGACCTCCTTTTCCTTCTCGTCCTCCTCCTTGCAACACCTCTGGCGGACAGTGGCCCTCTTCTGGTCCGGCTGCGTAACAGGGTGCGGCGGCGCGCTTCCTTCGGAGGGGGGGGCGGCAGCAATGCGCCCAGAGCCAGCGCTCTCACGATATCGAGGGGGGTGGGATGAAGATGAGGAGAGAGGGCGAGGAGGACAAGAGGAGAGCGAGGAGGAGGAGGAGGAGGAGGAGAAGGGGGAAGCGGACAGAGATCTAGCGCGGGGACGTAATTCGACGTGGACGAAAACGCCGATAGCTTTGACCTTCCTCGCGACAGCCTTGGCCATCTGCCTCCTGAACACCTGCGCCGCATTGGGGGGCAAGCCGTGCACTTGAAGACCGTGGGCGGATCCCGCCCCCGCAGTGCGGCGCTAGCGAAAGCGCGGCCTGCTGTAAGGCCGCGGGACGTGCCAGCCGCGAAGCGGTCAGAAGCGGGCCCTCAGAAGACGATGGCGATGATGCCTGCGCGGCACTCCTTTTGCTGCTGCGCTGGCCGCAAGCTCCTGATCCCCCCTTCCGCCACGCGAAGCGGGCCTCGCCGCGGTGCCTTTAGACGCCGAGGCAAAGCCCAGGGTGGGCGGGCAAAAGAGGGCCCGTTGGGGCCCTGGGAGGGCTTTGAGCCCCGAAGGCTTGAGCGGGAGAGAGGGAAAGGGAGGAGCAAGCAGAGGCAAGGGCAGGGAGAAATAAGAAACCCAAGCCGACTGGGGAGGGCGTGGTCCAACCGTTTAGGACAAGCAACTAAGACCCCGCCCCCGCAGTGCGGCGCTAGCGAAAGCGCGGCCTGCTGTAAGGCCGCGGGGCGTGCCAGCCGCGAAGCGGTCAGAAGCGGGCCCTCAGAAGACGATGGCAATGATGCCTGCGCGGCACTCCTTTTGCTGCTGCGCTGGCCGCAAGCTCCTGATCCCTCCTTCCGCCGCGCGAAGCGGGCCTCGCCGCCTTTGTTCTAGCGGTGCTGGCGTGCGCTGCCAGTGGCGCTGCACGCTGGCTGGCGGGCCTGCGCGTCAACATTGCTGTGCGGGCGCCGTGGTTGGCGCCGTCAAAATTGGGTGCCGGGCTCTGTGCAGCCGGCGCCATCTAGCCTCCTGGGTTGAGCACAGCCGGGCGCAGGCGCCGGCGCGCGCATGGGGCCCAACTGGCCCTCCTGCTGGCCGCTCGCCGCCAGGCAGCTGATGCCGGCGTGCACGGCTGTCCTCCGTGAGGTTAGGCCGGGGCTCACGCTGGCGCACTCATTGCCGGCGGAGCCCGACCTCGGGCCATGGCCCGAACTCGCCGCGGGTGGCGCCTGGCTGATGCCGGCGCCACGGTGCCCGCCGTGCGCGCTGCGGCCTCGCAGTTCTCCCGGCTCCCCGCTCCTCCCTAGGTGTTCGGGGCGGGCAGGGTCCGGCCCCTGACAGAGGGGGTTCCCTGGGCCGGCGCTGGTGGGCGGGCCTGTGCCCCGCTCTTGAATTCTGGTGCCGCGGGCTACGCTGGGCTGTCAGGCCGTCAGCTGCCGCGACTTGTGCTGGCTGCAGTATGCCTAGCGCGACCGGGCTCGACGAAGGAGCCGGCGCGCCAGGCGGGCCCAGCGTGGCCCCAGTTCGGCAATTGCAGAGGGCGCCCACAGTAGCCCAAGCACTAGTGGAGCCCGAAGCGGGCAAGCCCGCGCGCGCCTGACACCGCGAGAGTATTGGCCAGTGCTGGAAGCACGGGCGGGGGATGTCCTGCGGGCGCGCGGCTGGTGTGCTGGCGGCGCGGATGTTGAGTTGCAGCCTCCAAGCGCGCGCGGCGGTTAGGCCGGCGGCTTGGGCTGGGCGCGCGCCAGGTGTACCTGCGCCGGCGGCGCCCGCCGCGGCCCCTCGTCATGGGCTCTCACGCCTGGCGCCCTCGGCGCCGGCGGCGGCCCTGGCGGGGGGTGCTGTCCTTCGCCGGGTTGGTCAGCGAGGAGGTGCCCCTGGCCATCTTGCTGGAGACGCCCTTCATCGGCTCGTGCGACTCCCACAGGTAGCCGTGGAACGCGTCTGACTGCCAGCGCCCGAACCGGCGCACCCGGGAGAGGTCTTCGGTCACGTGGTACATCGCGGTCGCTCCGCCGATCCTCAAGGAGTGGCTGCCGATCTCCTCCCTGGAGAGCCCGGCGGCCAGCCCCGCGACCGACAGGAAGTGCTGCACCTCGGCCCTGCGAATTGGGGTACCTGACGCCCAGCGGAAAATGGGCAGCCGTTCTTCGGTGCCTTTTATCCGCTGGGGATGGTGAGCCTGGAGCCGCTCGATCGCCGCGATCGGGCAGAGCGTCGTGCCGGCGCGGTAGTGGTTCCTCGCCGTCCCGACGTTGAGCCGGTCCGTCTTGCTGCCCTTGATATAGATCGCCATCTCGTCGGCGTCCTGGAAGCTGGGCACGCGTTTGCCGGCCTTTCTGGGCTCTACGTCCTCCCCGTGCAGCACGCGCTCGAAGGACCGCGAGCGCCCGTCCTGGAGGAGGTACTCTGAGGCCCGCAGGAGGAAGAATAACGCCGTCACGGTCGCCGCCCAGATGACTACTGCGTCCTCCTCGGGGAGCTTGGCCTCCTGCTGGAGGAAGCCGCGGAACCACTCGAGCATGGCTGGGGTGACGGGCTTCTTCCGCTTGGTCTCGGGTCCTTGCCGGCGTTTCAGCCCCGCCAGGGTGCTCCAGAGGCGACCTCTGTGGAGCAGGGGGTCCGAGTAGCCAGCTACCAGGTGAGCGTAGCGCACCGCAAAGAGCTTCTGCTTGATGGTCCCTTCCGTCCCCCCGACGACCCGCGCGAGGAGGACGGCGAAGTTGATGAGCGCCTCCCCATCGGCTAGGCGCTCCTCGCGGTCGCGCCCTGGGAGCCAAGGGCTAAGCCCCTGCGCCTGGCGCACGGCTACCCAAAGCCGCCATCCTCCCTCGTAGCCCGCTCTCGTGCCTTCGCTGAGTTTTTGCAGCATGGCCTCCATCTTGTGCTGCGCGAACCAGCTGGTGTAGCCGGCCCCGCCTGGCTCAGCACGGCCGGCGGGGGCGAGCTCTTTCCCGGGGTTGTTGTTCTTCCTCGCGATGCCCGGCGCCTGCGGCTTCACCAGGTTGGCCGCTGGCATCTCCTTGGCTCGTCGGGGGCTCTTCTTGCGTGGGCTCTTCGAGCGGGTCGCTCGCTTGTCCAGCTTGACCGCCTCTGCGGCTGGGGCCTCGCGAGGTCCGATGATCGCGTCCTCGTCGATCTCCCGGAAGCGGACCGCCTGGGCACGCCGGCGATTCTTGTGCATCTCGTCGGTGAGTGCGCCGCCGGCTCCTGCCTCGTCCTCCGCCGCCAGCGCGAGCGTGGGTCGATCCGGCGCTTGCGCCCAGGCACGAAACCAGCGCTTGGTGGCCTCCCGCGCGGCCTGCTCCTCGGGGTCATGGTATGCTCCAGCGCGCTGCGTGCTGGTGCTGCTGAGAGCCTCTGCCACTGCGCCCAGCACTGCGTCTGCGGTCCTCGGTGGGAGGGCTCTGGCTGCGCCCTTCAGGAGCTCATCCTCCGTGGAGCCCTGGGCCTGCAAGCTGGCCCACTCGTCGTCGGTCCCTCCCTGCACCGGCCAAACCTCTTGGGGTGTCAAGGCTCGGACCGTGCCTTTGCCTCCCCCGGTGGCCCGATTGAGCGTGGCGTCTGGTCCTTGGGGTGCCAGCGAATGGTGCCCACGGGCCCCTCTTCGCTGTAGATCAGGTGCCTCCCCCCGTCCTTCTTGAGGTGGCCGACCGGCTTGAGGAGGAGGGGGTCGCTGGTGGACTGGGTGCGGGGGTCCCACGACACCTCGCCTTGCTGGTCGAGCCAGAGGTGGTCCCTCCCCTTGTCCAAGAGTGGCTTGATGCCGGCAGCCCGTGAGCAGGCCGGCGGCATGTTAATGCTCGCCAGGCCTGCCCCCGTCTTCCGACGTCCGCCTGTGAGCACCTGCCTGGTCCGCGTGGTGGCATCCCCGTGGTGCGTGCAGATTACCTCGAACTTCCCGACCACGTAGCCCAGCTGCTTGAGCGCCTTCTCGAGCCTGGCCGTGTCCACACCGTTCGGGGCGTCCACGATCACCACTTCGGGGCTCTCGCTGGTCGCAGCGACGAGGAACGCCTCCATCTCTCGGCCCTTGGGGTCCAGGGACAGCGACGCCATGAGCCAGTCTGCCTTCTGGTTTTCCTCGGGTTCTGACCCACCAAGGCGTTTGAGGGCCTTCGCGTAGGGGTTGAAGAGGCTCCCCACCTCTCTGCCCAGCTTCCCGTGGAGCGGGAGGGGTCTCGGCGGCCCATGCCCCCTCTGGAGTGCTCGGTGTCGCAGGGCGGCTTCGGCCACTGGGCCCGTCTCCCCGGGGAGACGGAGGAGGCGTTCCTTGGCGTCCTCCAGGATCTGGCCCCAAGCTGCAGGGGGCTCGAGGCGCTCCCACCCTTCGGTAGCCAGCGTGTCGTGACCCTTCTTGACCTCCTCGCGGGTGAGCCAGTCGGCCACCTCGTTGTGGTAGGTCCGAACAAAGAAGGAGGTGATGCGGCGGCATCCGTGTATGGCTTCGATCCTCTCCACTAGACAAATCAGGTGGCGTGCGAGGGTGTTCTTGGGGCTCCTCTTAGTGAGCCACGCTTTCACGTTCTGATTGTCTGTGACGTAGAAGACCAGCTCACCCTCCCACTTCGGGCCCTGCTTCGTGGCCAGCGCGACCACTGCCAACAGCTCGACCACTGCGATGATCCAATCCTCCTCGCTGCTCTCCCCCCCGACCGCCTGGCTCAGGGCCTCGAGCAGGGGCTTGGCGTCCACGGCCATGTACTCCGGCGTGGGTGGGGCTCCTTCTGCCGTTGCACGTCCCCAGTCGATGGCGCCGATCGATGAGGTGGTGGCGTCGCCGCCGGTCCACCTCGTAGCACGTGCTGTTCCCGGCAACGCGAGGCGCTCACGTACGGAGAGCGCCTGCGTGAAACTCGCCTGGAAGGTCGTGCTCCAAGCCTCGGGGACGTCAAAGAGCATCCTCAGGAAGCTCACGGAGGCGTCCCACTCTTCCCAGGCGAGCTCAACCTCCTCGGAGGTACCTTTTGGCTCTGCCCAGCTCGTCCCGCTGCTCAAGAGCCGGTCCAGGGCTGGTAGTTCAGGGCGGAGGGCAGGCTCCGCTGATGCCCAGAACTGAGCACAGCCTCGCAGCTCTTGGGCGACCTTCAACGGTACCCGCCGTGATCCTCTGAGCTCTGGGAGGGCGAGCAGGTACTGGGCGTTGATGCACTTGGGCTCTGGGGGCCTGACCACCTTCGTGTTGAAGTTCATGTGGAGGCCCCAGATCAGCTGCTCGGCGGCGAACTCCCCCTCGACGTCCAGCTTTTCCTCGTTGACCGCGTCCGGGCCCCAGACCCGCTTCATGGCCCCGTCGAGCTCCTCGGCCGAGAGCCAGGGCCTGAGGCCCACCAGTGGTTCGAGGACGACGCCGTCGTCCATCAGCCACTTGGAAGCATACTTGACGGTGTCGTTGATCTTGGGCGCCGGCGGCTTCCTCCTCTCATGCTCGCTCTTGGCTGCCCAGGCGAACGCCATGTACTCGCCTGGGCTACCGGCCCAGCCGACGACCAGCACGCCGTGGATGAGGACCACTCGCCCTGGCACCCCGACCTCTTTGCCTGGGAGCGTCGTCCCGAACTCGGGTACTGCTGCCGGCTCCAGGTGGTGCCACTTGAAGGCCCTGGCCACGTCCCTCTTCGCGACCACCTGTTGAACGCCTGGGTGCCTTGCTTCCCGCCAGAGGCTGAGTCGAGCAAGCCCTCTGTGGAAGGGGCTTGGCTGGTGGATGCTGTTCCTTCGGGGAGAAGGCGTTGGCCGCGCGCATGTCGTGGATCGGCCGGCCCTCCTTCGAGATGGTCCGGTCCGGCAGCATCTTGGGGACCCTCCCGCTGGGCGACTCGACCAGGGCCGAGGCGGCGAGCGCATCTTCGACCTCGTCTGAGGCCCAGAGGACCACGCCGTAGCGACTGTCCTTCCAGGCCTTCTCGAACATCTCCAGGGCGTGGTCCACTGCTGAAGAGTGCGACTTGGCCTGCGTGCGTATCCGCTCCTCCGTGCGCCGCACGGGGACTCCTCTGGTGGCCATCGCTCGGAGGTAGGCGGCGTGGTGTGGGTCCAAGGACTTCTGCACGTCCTCCTCGAGCACGCCGCCCAGCGGGTTGCCGTGGATCTCCTCTCGCGCGTGCTTCGGCAGCTCGGCGGCCCTCTCCACGCTGCCGGCGAGGCGGAGGAGAGAGTTCCCTCGTCGCACCACCTCGGGGACCCTCTCGGGCTGGAAGTCTGGGTGGTCGGCGCGCCACTTGACATAGGCTCGCGCCTCCTCTTGCTCTTTCCCTATGCCAGCGGCTGCCGGTGTCTCCTCCGGCGGGGGGCCCCCGCAGCGGCCTCCTCCACGCGGGGGGGCTGGCCATGGTGGTGGCATCATTGGCGGCGTGCCTGGCGGCCGGCAAATCTGGCCGGGGAGGAGCGGGCGCCATCCTCTCGGCCTCAGCAACGGCTGGACTGTGTGGGGCTGGGGCACGGGCGGCCCCGCAGGCTCA
This sequence comes from Prorocentrum cordatum, assembly GCA_963575745.1. Classification (NCBI taxonomy): domain Eukaryota; class Dinophyceae; order Prorocentrales; family Prorocentraceae; genus Prorocentrum; species Prorocentrum cordatum. Next base: position 764,375 of record CAUYUJ010017294.1, read on the forward strand.
TCCTGGCGAGGCTTGGGCTGCGGGGGGCGCCCTTTGGAGGTGGCTCGCAATTGGGCGCCCAGCGATCTTGGCCTATAGGCCTAGGCGTGGGCGCCCCCTCAGGTGTTTCCGTGCTGCCGGCGTCTGCCCTCCCAGTGGGTGGGCCTCCGCTGGCGGTCGCCGACCTGCCCGCGGCCCGCCTGGATGCTTCCACGACTGTCTCCGCTGAGCGGCTCCGCCTCATGGGTGCTGCCTTCTGGGGAATCGCTTTGGCTGGTTTGCTCTGCGGGGGACTGGTCGCGTTGGGGGGGGCTTCGAGAGCCTCTGGTGGTGGCGGCGCGTCGGGCGGGGGCCCTGGGTCGGCCGCCGGGGCTGGGCCTCCGCTGCCGCTCGCGCCAGGCGGGCTCTGGAAGGGTTTCTCCTTCCCCCGCCTGGCAGCGTCCGCGCGCCCCGGCCAGAGGCTCAGGGGGTCTGAGTCCTCTGGGATGGGTGGGGCTGGTCCTGTCCGCGCCCTCGCGTGCGGCTCCTCCACTGCCTCGCTCTCCGAGATCTCGACGAGGGCCGCGTCGTCGCTCGGGGGGTCCTCCTTTGCCTTCTCGTACACGGTTCTCTGGCGCTTCTTCGCAGGGGTGTCGTCCAGCTCTCCCGCTCTCACCATCTTGCGGGTCAGCTTCTCAAGGATGTCGACGTACTCGCCCGCGATCTCTCCCTGCTCCTCATAGGGGGTGCCAGTCCAGCTCCGCGGCAGGTCCTCAAACATGGAGCGGATGCCCTCGATCAGGAGCTCGCGGGCCTTCTTCCTCCGCTCTGGCCCCGTGGGATCGCTGGCCGGGACCCCGAGCAGATTGTTCAGGATGCACTCCGCCTCGTGGCACTTGTTCTCCCCAATCCAGGATGGCCGACGGCAGGGGGGTCTCGTCCTCCCAGGCTGGGTCGAGCGGGGTGGCCGCGTTCTGTCCGCTGGGAAGTTCGGAGCTGGCACGGCGGGGATGCCTGGCTGGCGTCTGCCCCTCATCACGCTCGCCGGCATCCCTCGCTCGACGAGCTCGCCGGCGCTCCTTCGCCTCTGCCAGCTGTATCTGCAGCTCCCTGATGCGCTTCTCCTCCTCCTCCAGGACGCCCACCTCGGCTGCTTTGGCGGCCTCGAGCTTCCTCCTTATGCTTTCCAGCTTCATGCTGTCTGCTGAGCTGCCGCCGCTGCTGGATCCTCCGGCGGGGGCCTCACGGCTCTGCTTCTGGAGGGCCTGAGCAGCGGCTAGCTGGAAACGCTTCCCCCCGGGAGGGGGCGGAGGAGTCCGCCTGTTCCAGGCGACGGCGAGCTCTGGGCTGCCGAAGCCCTGGGAGCTGGCTCGGTCTGCGATCCTCAGTGTGACGCTGCGGTGGGTAGGGGCAGCCTCGTCCTGGCGCCACGGCGCCTCCTCGCGCTCCTCGCCCCCAGATCTCTTGACCCAGCGTGGCGCCCAGCTCGCCCAGTTCCCGATCTCCTCGCGCCCGATCCAAAGGACGAGGCGCTCCCCAGGTTCGATTTGATCTTCATCTTCCAGCGGGGGTCCTTCTGCTCCCGCGGTGTCCCCCTCGTCGGTGTAAACGAACAAGTGGAGCTCCTCGGGGCTGAGGGCGTCGTCGCGCAGCCACCTGCAGGTCTGGGGGGCGCCCTGGAGCTCGTGGGTGTACATGGGGGCCCCGGGGATCTGCATCCACCGGTCCCCTCGCTGCGGGAGGAGCACTTTGACTGGCTCGTCCGCCTGCTGCTCGGCTTGCCTGGACTTCTTGATCCTCCTGGGTGGCTCTTTCTCCTCCTCTTCCTCCTCTTCTTCTCCTTCGTCTCCCCCAGGTTCGTCGCCTCCACCGTCTCCTCCAGGGCCTGGTGGGGGTGCTCCTCGGTCGGGGTCTCTCTTCCACGCTTTGTTGCGCTTCCACCCTCCTCTCTTCTTGCCCCTGTTCGCGCACTGCCATCCTTTGAGCCCTGCTGGGTGGTCCTCCTCCGCCTCTTTCTCCATGGCTGGCGCGGCCTGGAGGCGAAAAAGAGGGGGGGTTCCGCCAGGTGACCACTGTCACCGGCCTCCGCCGCCATCTTGTCCCCAGCCCGCGTCGTGACGATGGGCTCAAGCTTCTTCAGGAGCTTCGCGGGCGGGGTTCCCGCCCCCGCGGCCTTGATGACTTCCGCCCAGGCAGCGCGCAGCTTCGTCGGGTACTGGCCGGCGTAGCGTGTGCGTCGAAGACCGCGTTGACCGACCTGGAAACCGAGGGCGCTCAACTCCTCTCGGAGGTCCTTTGCCAAGGAAGGGGCCCCGCTGGGGACCCGTCCTCCTCCCCGCAGGTGCGGGGGGGATCGGTGCGATATCTTGGCCACGAAGTTGTTGGCATGGTCGTGCCCGTAGTAGAGAGCCACTGCGCCCTCTGGGAGGTCCCCGAAGGCCTTCCCGGTGCGCGGCTCAACGCGGCTCCAATGAAAGTTCGCGGGCCCCAGCATGCCAACAAGGTCGTTCAGAGGGCGCAACAGCTCGGGCCCGAGCTGCGGGGCCTCCAGGGCCTTGGCGTCCGCGGCGAGACCTTGGGCATGCACGCCCGCTAGGGCCAGCCGCTTGGTCAGGCTCAGGATGTCCTTTTGCTCGGAAGGGCTGAGGGTGGGCTCGGAGGTGTTGTAGTGGTCGATCTGGGTCTGGGTCAGGTCGTAGGGGAGAGGCCCCTCGAGGGCGACATGCTCGTGCTGGTTGGTGCAGCGCCTCGCCAAGGAGAGCGCCCAGGGGTAGAGACCTTTTGAGACCATCCAAGACGTAAGCTTGCGGTGTCGCTTCGCGGGCTCCTCCGGGGGCCCGAGGCCCCATTCGCACATTGCGACGGATATGATTCTGGCCCCTGTGCGCTTCTGCAGCTGCTTGATCCTGGCCCGGTCCCAGATCTTCGGGTAGCGCCCGTCGCTGGCCGTGTTTTCGAGCATCCACTCCCGATCGTTGGCGTCGAGGCGCTCGCAGAGGTCGGCGGTGAAGTCTGTCATGATGTTGCTCTCGATCTCCGCCTGGATGGTCCCGTCGCCGTCTGGGTGCTCGAAAGTGCGAGTCCCGCCGTTCTTGAGGCACCAGGCCGAGTGGGTCGTGCACGGTGGAGCTAACTGGTAAATGTTTGCTTCATCGGGCCCTGGTGCGGCTCCTGCATCGAGAAGGAGCCGTTCTCGCACTTGTGGGTCGAGGATGTTGCGCTCGTCCTGTGGCCCGGCCTGGGCCAGGGGGTCCTTGAAGTACTCGACGGACGGGGCTGTCTGGAGTCCAGCATCTCGCATGGCCTTCGTCCAGTTCTCGGTGTCCGCGAAGATCTCGCGGGTGCGAATCCCCCAGGCGAAGGCCGGCCTGCGCAAGAGGGGCGCGAGGCTGGAGAAGTCCTCCTCCTCGGGCTCCTGGTTCCCGACTGCGCCTTCGCGTGTCGGGGGCTGCGCCTGCTGCGTGCGCTTGCAGTGCATGCAGGGGGGTGGCCGGCTGGGTATGACGGGTCCCTCGACCTCCTCTGCCTCTAGGTACAGCTCCCAGCCCACCGTGAGTAGCTCCCTGACGGGCTTCCCGGCGAGCTTCCAGGTCTTGAGGATCTCTCCAAAAGCCCGGCCCCGCAGGTTGACTCCCTGGCTGGTGGCGGTCGGCGGCCGGATGGCCCTCATGTGGCCGCGGTGGATCATGACGTGGACCTCTTTCTCGCTGGTCTGCGTCGGCAGGACAGAGTCTATCTCGAGCTGGTTCCAGTGGTTGATCCTCCAGACCCTGACGGTGGTCTTGCTGAGAGCTCTCAGCGGGAAGACCGCGATGCACCTGAAGTCCTTGTCGTGATGGGGGTGCTGGACGTCGTGGCAGTGCATCCTGAGCTCGGCCTCTCGTGGGGAGACGAAAGGTGGTGCGTCTCCCAGCGCGGCGGAGGCGGTGGTAGCGCCGTCCCAGAGCTCTCGACGGAGCTGAGCAGCCAAGGCCTTCACGGCCGGCGCATCAGGCTCCTTGTCCTCCCACAGCAGCGCCGCCGCGATGTGGAGGACCAGGCACTGCCTGAGCTCTGCGTCCTCCTCCTTGAGGCCGAGTCGGGTGCGCATCTCTTCGTCGGGGTGGAGCTCGTCCTGGAAGTCGAGGTAGTCCCAGTCCTGGTCTTGCACTGTGAGCTTCCCACGCCCCACCCCAGCCTCTTCGTCCCATGTGGCGCTGCCGATGCTGAGGTCCTGCGTGCTGCTCCGCCCGGCCGTTGACCCGATCTTGTCGAGGGCTCGCCCTGCTTCCTCAGCGAGGGTTGGCCCCCCGTCACGGGTTGCCTCCAACAGGATCTCCTCCAGGTTCAGGGGGCTTTTCTCGAAGCGGGCGTGCGTGAGCCTGGCCAGGACGTGGGAGTGCAAGTAGTCGCTGATGTCCCCCAAGGCCGCGCGGGTCCCGTCTTCTAGGATCCTCTCGATGATGTCCCGCCTCGCGATGGCGGCTGGGTGCGTCGTCTCGCCGGTGCCCTCCACCGCTGGCTCCTGGGCATGGGCGTCTAGCAGCCAGTCCTCCTCAGGGCCCTGAACCGCCTGCCTGAGCTCCTCCTCGAGGGCAGTGGTCTGGATGTCGTCGAAGGCGGCGGGGGGGGCCCAGGCGGCCGGCGGGCCTCCCGCCCGGCTGCCTCCATGGGGCTGCCCCGGGCGCCTCTCCGGCGCTCCCGCCAGCCCTCTTGCTGTCCGCCTCGGCCTTGGCCTGGGCTCGGAGCTGGGCCGCCCGCCCGTCGACCGAGGTGGGGTCGACCTTCGCCCCGGACCTTAGGCCGCCGCGCCTGCGCCGTCCAGCCGAGGCTGCCGAGCCCCTTGATGGCCTCATGGGAGTGGGCGCAGGTTCCCGCCGCCTTGGGGCAACCGGCCCAAGTACAAGCGTCCCGGCAGATGACCTTCCCATTCTTGTCGCGGGGGGCGTGCTTGACGGAGCGTCCGATCTCGCTGGAGGTCAGCGCCTTGCCCGCTGGGTAGGCTCGAGCGGCAGGCCGCTTCTTGGCCGCAGCCTTCTTGACGGCGGCCCCTGCCTTCCCAGTGCCCAGTCCAGACCCCGTGGGTACCTCCTGGTCGGCTGAGACGTGCTCGTCGGCTTTCCCGGCCTTGGGGGTCTTCGGTGGTCCAGCGTGCAGGTTCCGATGCAGAAACCTCTGGAGCCGCCGAGCCTGGCGAGGGACACGCACCACCTGGTAGTAGCCGTCCGGCGCGTCGAGGTCGCACACATTCGGGAATGTTAGCCAAGCGCTCCCTGTCGGCCCCGTCGGGGCGAGGGCGATGGTCTTGATGTCCTCCCTGCGCGGATTGAGGCCTAGGATGCGACATACCTCCCTTCGCTTCTCCCGAAGCTGTTCGCACCAGGTCGCGGCGAGCTCCTCCCAGGGGCTGTGCACGTAGTCCGCGGGGAAGGCCACGTCGTCCCCTTCGTAAGCAAGACGCAGGGTCTCCGAGGCCCGGCGCCTCTCCGGTTCGTGCATACGCCCGTAGACCAGCCCGAAGACGGTGATGGCGTTCTCGGCCTGCCTCACCCACTGGGAGAAGACGACTGGGTGCCGAGGGCGCGGCTCGAGCTTGCGCGAAGTGGGCATGGTGTAAGCGTCGAACACCTCCGCCTTGCAGTGGGGGAAGTCTGCCACGGAAACCGACCACTCAGCCAGGTCTTTGTGGCCCCGACCTCCCCAGCAAAAGGCAGCGATGCCGTATGCCATCCTGTTCGTCACCGTGGTGGGCCAGTTCACCGCCTGCATCACGTGCTTGGCATGCTCGCAGGCGCGCTTGAGACCGTGGAACAGCTCCCGCCCGGTCAGTGTGCCGCAGACCTCCACGTCAAGGGTGTCGCAGCCTCGGGCCAGGTATACGTCCAGCTCCTCGGCTCGCCCGATGGCGCCGAGGGTTCCCCGCTGTGCCACCTTCTCCTCCTCACCAGACCTGCGTGGGCTGTCCACCGCCTGCAGCAACCGCATGTTGTCCAAGTGTTGCTGCTCTTCGCCATTCTGGAGAACTTGCGCGTAGGTGGTGATGGCGGCCGAGGGGTCGCTCTCTCCAGCTCCTGCGGTATGCTGCCCTGGGGGCTTGACCAGTCCCCCCTGCCCGTAGGCATCTCGGTTGGTGAACATCTGCCCGAGGTTCGGGACAAGGCCGGGCATCAGGCCCGGAGGGGTAAGGCGCGAGGCTCCCGGTACTCGCATGCCAGGCGGGGTGGCCGGCAGCGGTAGGGGCGGGGCACTCGCCGCTGGGTCTAGCCCCGGGGGGGCCACGGGCTGGCTGGGCTCCTGGCTGGTGTCGGGGCGGCGCTCGGCGTCGAGCTTCAGGAGGCCGCTGGCAAGCGGCGGGCTCACGCTCTCGTCCTTCTCGGCCCGAACGCGCTCCAGCATTCTTTCCCATCGGTCAACATGCGTCTGATACTTGGCTTGCTCATCGGCTCCGCTGTTGCGCATGAGGCGCTGAATGTACTTGATAAGATGCTCCAGGACGACGGTGATGTCCTCGTCGTACCCGGCCGCGGCGCTCTGCAGCGCGGAGGCGTCATCTGACCCTCCTTCATGAGCTGCGAGATACAACCCAGCATGGCCTCCCCGGTGTTCTCTTCTTCGGGGGCCTTCCCAGGGCTGCGGGGGGAGCGGCGGGGGGCGGAGGGGGCCCGATCGCGTTCCTCGCCCAGGCCCCACCCAACGCCGAAGGGTGGCTTGGGGGAGCTGCTGCGGTCGAGCCTCGCCCAGTGCTTCTTGAGCTGTGCGTCAATCCCGTCAGAGATGGGCTGCGGTGCGCCACTGGCGTCGCCCGTGGCGCCGGCTGGATGCTGGCGCACAAGTAGGTCGCCTCGGGCTCGGAGTTGGGCCCACTGGGGGCGGCTGATCCTCTTGGCCTTCCCGCCCACGGGGACTCCGTTCCAAGGGTGCAGCTTCTCCCACGCGAATTTGCTCACGACGATGCCGTGCGCGCTGATCCCCGGCTCCTCTGCTCCGAGCGGCGGGTGGTGCAAGAGCTCCTCGAGGTAGCCGGTGGGGAGTTTGCCCTGGTCGCTGGTGGCGGGGGCGTGCTCGATCCCCGCAGTCTTGAGGGTTGAGCAGATTTGCTCGAGGTCTCCCGGGGAGCGGTCCTTACTGCGCGGCTCCTCGACGTCTACCACGGTCATGCCGCCGTCCCCCAGCGGTCCTTCCCCGGGTCTTGACTTGCCCAAGAACGCGATCCACTGCGGGCCGGCTGCCCACTGTGCCCGAACTCGTGGCACCAGGTGATCGCTCTGGTCGACCTCCTCGCTCGGGGCGGGGCCGGCACTCCGCGGCAGGGGCGCCCTCGGGGAAAGTGATGCTTCAAACCGAACGCTGGCAGGCGGGCCCCGTTGTGTAGACGGCGTGTCGCGAGGGGGCGGGCCCGGCGCTGCCTGCCCACGATGACTCTCAAGTCCTCGAACTCCATCTGCTGGGGGGGCTGCTGCTGCAGAGGCTCCCGGCTCGCGCGCCCGAGGGCTGCGGCTGCGGGCCGCCCGGCGCCTCAAGCCTGAGAAAAGCCCGCGGTTCGGGGTCGTAGCAGTGGCCTGCGCTGCTCTGCCCGCCTCTCCGCCCAGATGAAGGAGACAAAGCGGTGCGCCCTCAGCGTTGCCGACCGCCTGGCGGTAACAGGTCACCTGGGAGCACTTGTCACGATACCGAGAGGCCCGGTAGACCTGCGAATGATGAGCACAGAGATGGGCGAAGGAATTCCTCCCGTCGCTGGGTGGCGGAAGATCCGAGGCTTGTCCGTCTTCCATGAGCAAGGTGGTTGGCTCGGCCTCTGAGGCGTCGCGGCAGCCGTCCGGGGCCAAGGGGCGGGCGCCTCCACGAAGTGCAATGCCCACCCGAACTGCCTCACAGGGCTTATCCTCGGCCTCCACCTCTGACTCAGATTCCTGATCGAGGACCTCTGCGACACTTCCTGCAACGCCTGGCTCCGCAGCGCCCGTCTTGCGACGGCGGCGTCGCCGGCGGCAGAAAGGGCAACCGCAGGACAAGATGCAATACGTGAACACAATGATCCTCCATGTGCCGCGCCCAAGATCGCTGAAGGCTCGCCAGAGTAGGAAGATGCCGCGGCAGGAGGTGAACTTGGCATGGGGGCCGATGTCCACGATCGCCTCGGAGTCCAACGCGGCGTATTCTTTGCAGTGGATCTCCCCAGGCCGATCCCGACAGGTCATGTTGCGGCACAGGTGGATCGAGCGGCCCTCGAGCATCTCCAGCTTCTGGCGGAGTGCACGTGAACTGGCCCCTTTCACGCTCAGGTAATCCACCCAGAGGCCCGTCCGGTCGATCCGCTTGGGCTCCGCAAGGTCGATCTTTACGCGGGCGACATGGTCGTCAATCTTGACCAACACGTCGTTGGGCCTCCTTCCTGTCCCGCGACCCTTCACCTTCTTGCTGTAGTATTCGGTGGTCGTAGCGGGTCCGGTCTCTGGCCCCATCCAGTGGATCTGGGTAAGGGCAGGCGGAGCGGGCGGCAGGTACCTTTCGGCAGCTGCATCGCCAGGCTCTCGCCGGCGGCACTTGAAGCACCGCGCCGGAAGACCGATCAGCCCGAGGGCGGCGGCGCATGGGGCCAACAGCGTCCGACAAATGTGGGTGAGGAAAGCGAGCACCGCGAGGAAGGCCAGGAAGATGAACGTCCACGCCACGACGGGCCAGGCAGCTCCGAAGACCGTCAAGCCCAACTTCTCGAGGGCGTAAAAGAACCAGCCGCCGTCCTTGGTCAGCCAGCCCGTCTCGGCGTGGGTCGAGAAGGCGCTCCCGAAGCTGTCCAGCTTCTCGTGCGCGCCCCCCCCCCCATGCCACTCAGGCGCCAGGCCCAGGTGCCTTCACCCAGAGGCCTCCAGCCCAGCGCCCAGACGCCCCAGCCGCCAATCCATGACTCCCCGTCACGGAGGCCGCCGGTGGCGTTGCTGCTGTTGTCGACTCCTCCGGCGGTTTGGGTGGGCGGCGGGGGAGGCGCACCCGGCGGCCCACTGTCGGGCGGCGCTTGGGGGCTGCCTGCAGCCTCACCTCCCTCCTCGAGCTCGTCGGTCTCCGCGCCGTACTCGGAGTCGTCGTAGTACGGCACGGTGCGCCCAGGCAGGGCCTCGCGGGCCCCGGCTGGGCTGGCCCACCCGGCACGGGCCACAGCGGTGCTGAGTGGCCCGCGCCAGTCGTAGGCGGTCGCGCCGGCCCCGGCAGCCAACGCGAACAGCCCGCGTGTGGGGCCCGCAGGCACCAGGCGCCAGGCGGCCATCGCACGCGCGCTTCCGGGCGCCCGGGGGGCGCCCAGACCTCCTGAGGTCGGCTCCAAGGCTTTGAGCCCCGAAGGCTTGAGCGGGAGAGAGGGAAAGGGAGGAGCAAGCAGAGGCAAGGGCAGGGAGAAAGAAGAAACCCAAGCCGACTGGGGAGGGCGGGGTCCAACCGTTTAGGACAAACAACTAAGCTTGGGTAAGCGCGCTATTGGCCCAGAGAGAGTTCGAAATCTTTGAGAGCTTGGCGGGCCGCCGCATCTTCCGGATTGCGTGGCGTCGCTTAGTGGCTTTCGCCGCTCGAGCTTTGGAATTCTTCTGGCTACGCTGAACTCCTAAAGCCGTATTGCAACCTAAATCGGCCGACCCTATCAGCATGTAAGGGCTTTTCCGTTCGAATCAGGCTTTTCCATTGAAATCGTCGTTTCCGTCCTCCTCGGTTCCATATGCCTGGGTCCTCCTCCTCATGCGCGCCGTCGAAAGCAAAATTGAACAACGTTGGAGTGAAATCGAAGGGAACCCCCTTCCCTTTGATCCCTCCCTCGATCCAGAAGGGGGGTGTCCCCGGGGGCTCGCCACCCAGATGCGTTTTCCCCTCGCGCCACGGCCCCTGGTCCGGCCCCGGCCCCGGCCCCCACTCTGGCCCCGGCCCCCAGACCCGGACACGGCCCAGCCCAGGGGGCCACAGCCCGGGTCCTGGCCTGGGCGCCCCGGCCCCGGCCCCCGGCCCCCGGCCCCCAGCCCTGGCCGTGGCTCCAGCCTCGGCCTCGGTCCCAGTGCTGTCCTGGCCCCCCAGCCCAAGCCCAAACAGAGCCCAAGAGGCTCCCAAGAGAGCCCCAAGAAAGGCTCCAGAGCGTTAGCGTCGTCGTCGTCGCCGCTGCCGCCGCCGTCGTCGTCGTCGTCGTCGTCGTCCTCCCCCTTCAGGGTCGGCGGCGCCGGCCTCTAGGCCTTCCCAATCCACAGACGAGCGCGCGGGAGTGGAGGACATCGCGCCGAAGATTCTGGCTAAGGCGAAGTCGCACGTCGCCGGAGGTTGCAAGTAACTTAGTTTTGTCCAGGGCGGTCACTCGCTGCGCCTGGAGGCCTGCAATCAGCGTGGACGCCGCCTTTGAAAACACTTGCACCACATGGTCGGGCGTGCCTCCAACACGGGAAACTGTATCATCGATGATCGATGATCAACCGTAGCTTGCAAACCACCACATCCCGCTGTTTTTTGTGCAATGTCGGAACAAATTTAGCAGAGGGGGGGGCAAAGCAAGATCCCGTAACGATCGACCGAATGGAATGGATCGCAAGGCTGTATCCCCCAACGCTGCGCAAGAACCTGGGGGCTGAACGAAAATGAGATTCGAGGGCCACGACCAGGGCTGGAAAACCAACATCCGCAGGATGCGAATCAGCAACATCAGACGCAGTGAATCATATAAGTTCTCGATTTCCAGCAAAAGTGTTGCCACACGCACGTCTGCAAAGACGGTTGCTTCATCCAGCAAGCTGTGGAGGAGGGGCCGCCCTGAGGGCAGAACTGCCTTTCCGATGGTCCGATCCCCTGTTTGCTTAGACTTGGTGAGGAGCGCGCAAATCGTGGTAACTTGAGGAACCCACGAACCCAGCCAGGAACTTGAGGCAAAATTTCTTTGGACGCGCGTGCAACAATTTCATATTGCTTGGCTGCAACCGCTAGCTCCTACACGTCTCGCTTGTCCTCCTCTTCCTGCTCCTCCTCCTCCTCCTCATCCACACTTTCCTTTTCCTCCTCCTTTTTCTCCTCGTTCTCCTTCCTCCTCGTCATCGTATTCCTGCCTCCACATTCCTTCCCCCCATCGTCTTCGCCCTCCTGCACGGCGACGCCTGTGTACGTATGAAAGATCCGACGCGACCAAGTTGGGTCCCCCCTGGGGGCTGTGGACATGTAAAATGTTAGCCAACGTGGATCCCAAACAGCAAATTCTTTCAGACTATGTGGTGCAATCTATGTGATGTAGGCTATGTGGTGCAATTCATGTGGAGCAACCCACTTTGACCGTCTTGAAGCTGTCCTCTCCACTGCTCGTGCAAACATCCCACCCTCCCACCCGCAATTTGGTCGCAAGACCTCTTAAGACAAGACCGTGCCGGTAGGTACCACATGGCACTTGGCAACGACAGCGACGCCGACGACGACAGCGAAAAACGACGACGACGACGCCACCAACAACGACTACGACGACACCGGCGACGTCTCCAACGACTTCGACGACGCCGACAATGACGACGACTACGACGACACCGACGACGACGACGCCGACGCCGACGACGACGACGACGATGACAACGACGACGACGATGACGACGCCGACGACGACGACAACGACGACACCGACGACGACGACGTCAACGACGCCGACGACGACGACGACGACGACGACGGCGGCGACGACGACGACGCCGACGTCGACGACGACGAAGACGACGCCGACGCCGACGACGACGAAGACGACGACGACGTCGCCAACGCAGACGACGACGAGGGAGGAGGGAGGACGACGACGGCGACAACGACGACAACGACGACAACGCGAGGGAGGAGGGAGACGGCGACGACGCGAACGACGAAGAAGGAGGAAGGACGGCGACGCCGACGACGACAACGACGAGGGAGGAGGGAGACGACGACGACGACGACAACGACGACGACGACGACGGCGACGAAATAGGAGGGACGACGACGAGACGCCGACGACGGACGACGGACGACGACGACGACGAGGGAGGAGGAGGAAGGACGACCACGGCGACAACGACGACGGAAACGACCACGACGCCAAAGAGGACGACGACGACGAACACGAGGAAAGACAGAGGACGACGTAGGCGACGACGACGACGACGCGGGAGGAGGGAGGACGGCGACGACGACGACGACGCAAGAGCGCGCGCGCTCGCTTTTGTTGAAAACCCGTGTTGCGAAACCTTGTGTTTTGTAGGTTTTTTGGACACACGATTTTGAAATCCTTCCGAAACCGATGGGTTTTGAAGGATTTCGGCATACGCGCGCGACGACGCGCGCGTCTGCACTTCGTCTCATTTTTTGCAGAGGATTCTCGCGACGGCACACGCGCAAGGGCGTTCGACAGATTTCGACATGCGCGCGCGAAGCCCGTTTGGTAGCATTTTGTAAAGATCTTGAAACACCAGAATGGTTTTTCGTAAGATTTCGCAAGAGCTCGCGCGTAAGCTTTTTTAGCAAATCAGTGTTACGAAACCATGTGTTTTTGTATGCTTTTTTGGAAGCTCGATTGCGAAATCCTTCCGGCACCGAAGATTTTTGAAGGATTTCGGCATGCGCGCGAGACGACGCACGCGTGTGCACTTCGTCCTGTTTTTTTTTTTTGCAAGGGATTCGCGAACAAGTCTTATGTTAGAACAGAAAATGCCACCGCATAGTGTTTCTTACAATGGAACCTCAGGGGGGGAACCCGACCCCCCGGGGCTAGTGTAAATTCAAATTCAGGATGGACATGTGGTCAGAATCATGAATGATTTGCATACCCGAAAGGGGGACCGATAACGCCGGGGGGGGGGGTAGAGTCTGTTCTCTTTTCAGACTATCCCGGCAAAGCAACCTAACAGCGATGTGTAGGAGCATATCTGGAAGCATTCCCCTTAAGATTCAGATGAGAATCCTGTTGTAGAATTCTGCTGTTCTCGCAATCGTAGTCGCATTCGCGATGGCAGTCGCAGTGGCAACGGCAGTCGCAGTCACAGCCTCAGCCTCAGCCTGCCTCAGCCTCAGCCTGCCTCAGCCTCACCCTGCAGCCTCAGCCTCAGTCTGCCTTCAGCCTCAGCCTCAGCCTCAGCCTGCCTCAGCCTCACCCTGCATCAGCCTCCGCCTCAGCTTCAGCCTGCCTCAGCATCAGCCTGCCTCAGCCTCAGCCTCAGCCTGCCTCTGCCTCAGCCTCAGCCTGCTTCAGCCTCAGCCTCAGTCTGCCGTCGGCCTCGGCCTCAGCCTCCTGCCTCAGCCTCAGCCTCATCAGCCTCAGCCTCAGCCTGCCTCAGCATCAGCCTGCCTCAGCCTCACCTGCCTCAGCATCAGCTTCAGCCTCAGTCTGCTTCAGCCTCAGCCTCAGTCTGCCTTCAGCCTCGGCCTCAGCCTCAGCCTGCCTCAGCCTCAGCTTGCCTCAGCCTCAGCCTGCCTCAGCATTCAAAATGTGGCCCGGGAGTGGAGTTCTGGGAACTCGAAGACCACGAAGTGGCCTACAGTTGGCTCCGGGCATTCAAAATCATGCCCAGGAATGGAGTTCTGGGAATTCGAAGACCACGAAGTGGCCTGCAGTTGGCTCGGGGCATTCAAAGTCATGACCAGGAATGGAATAGTGGCCTACAGTTGGCTCCGAGCATTTAAAATCATGCCCAGGAATTGAGTTCTGGGAATTCGAAGACCACGAAGTGGCCTACAGTTGGCTCCGGGCATTGAAAATCATGCCCAGGAATTGAGTTCTGGGACCTCGAAGACCACGAAGTGTGTAACTGTTTGCTTGAAACAACTTCCGCGGGTTCTCCTCGGCACCCGCCCAGACACCCCTGGGGAGTCAAGATACTCTCTTTTGACACTACTAGAAACCTATCAGTCTTCGCTGTTAGGTAAAAGGGGAACTAATCAATGCTCAACTTGTAATTGTCGACTCCTTTGCTTGCGCGAGACATCCCACCCACCCGCCCGCAATTTTGTTTGCAAGCCCCATGCGGTGGCGATTGCGATGAGTGGTTGGCGCTGGCTGGTGCACCTCTGCGGCCGCAACAGCCCGCGCATGCACGCGCGCGTCTGCATGTTGGCGCGACCAACGCAGCCGCGGTGGCGCTGACCGCTGGGCACGTCCCAACGGGCAATTCAGTGCAAACGGCCACTTGGGCGGGCGCGGCATCATGGCAACGTCGACAACGGTACACACGGTGATGATAGTAGCGATGTTGGTGACGATGCCGACAACGACGACCACGGCCAGTGACGGCGCGGATGCTGATCACGCCGACGACGATGACGGCACCCTGGCGTCGGCGATGCACGTTTTGGAAAGACTTCGACATGCGCGCGCCGTCGACGCTCGAGAGTGGCACGGATCGCGCCCCCCCCAGCACGCGCGCAAGGGCGTGCGAATGATGTCGGCATGCGGCGCGAGAAGCCCTTTTGGCAGAATTCTATGAACATGTTGAACAACTATGGTTGTCTTAAGAATTCCAAAAGCGCGGGCGCACGCTTTTTGTTGTGTGTGTGCGCGCGTTTTTCTTGCTGTTTTTGGTTATTTTGACAACTGATGTTGCGAAACCTGGTGTTTTTGTTATAGTTTTTTTGCCATTCGGATTTGAATTCGTTACGACACCGACAGTGTTTGAAGGACTTCGGCATGCGCGCGCGACGACGCGCGCGTGTGCACGTCGTCCCACTTTTCAAAACGGTTCTGGCGACGGCACGCGCGCAAAGGCGTTCGAACGATTTCGACGCGCGCGCACGAAGCCCGTTTGATAGTATGTTCTGAATGTGTTGAGAAACCGATGGTTTTCTCAAGAATTCGGAAGAGCGCGCGCACGTCACGTTTTTGGTTTTCATATATTATTTTGGGAAGACATGATTTGTGTTTTTCTGAAATTCCGTGTCGCGAAACCGTGTGTTTTAATATGTTTTTTGGACACTCAATTTTGACATTCTTCCGACACCCAAGGTTTTCCAAAGATGTTGGCAAGCGCGCGCGACGACGCGCGCGCGTGCACTTTGTCCCATTTGTTGCAAGGGATTATTGAACACTTAAAATGATCCCGGCAAAGCAACCTAACAGCGATGTGTAGGAGCATATCTGGAAGCATTCCCCTTAAGATTCAGATGAGAATCCAGTTGTAGAGTTCTGCTGTTCTCGCAGTCGTAGTCGCGTTCGCGATGGCAATCGCAGTGGCAACGGCAGTCGCAGTCACAGCCTCAGCCTCAGCCTGCCTCAGCATCAGCCTCAGCCTGCCTCAGCCTCAGCCTCAGCCTGCCTCAGCCTCAGCCTGCCTCAGCCTCAGCCTCAGCCTGCTTCAGCCTCAGCCTCAGTCTGCCTTCAGCCTCGGCCTCAGCCTCAGCCTGCCTCAGCCTCAGCCTGCATCAGCCTCAGCCTCAGCCTCAGCCTGCCTCAGCATCAGCCTGCCTCAGCCTCAGCCTGCCTCAGCCTCAGCCTGCTTCAGCCTCAGCCTCAGTCTGCCTCAGCCTGCCTCAGCCTCAGCCTCAGCCTCAGCCTGCCTCAGCCTCAGCCTCAGCCTCAGCCTCAGCCTCAGTCTGCCTCAGCCTCAGCCTCAGCCTCAGCCTGCTCAGCCTCAGCCTCAGCCTCAGCCTGCCTCAGCATCAGCCTGCTCAGCCTCAGCCTCAGCCTGCCTCAGCCTCAGCCTCAGCCTGCTTCAGCCTCAGCCTCAGTCTGCCTTCAGCCTCGGCCTCAGCCTCAGCCTGCCTCAGCCTCAGCCCTCAGCCTCAGCCTCAGCCTCAGCCTGCCTCCTCAGCCTGCCTCAGCCTCAGCCTCAGCCTCAGCCTCAGCCTCAGCCTGCCTCAGCTCAGCCTGCCTCAGCCTCAGCCTCAGCCTGCCTCAGCCTCAGCCTCAGCCTGCCTCAGCCTCAGTCTGCCTTCAGCCTCGGCCTCAGCCTCAGCCTGCCTCAGCCTCAGCCTGCATCAGCCTCAGCCTCAGCCTCAGCCTGCCTCAGCCCTCAGCCTCAGCCTCAGCCTGCCTCAGCCTCAGCCTCAGCTGCTTCAGCCTCAGCCTCAGCCTCAGCCTCAGCCTCAGCCTGCCTCAGCCTCAGCCTCAGCCTCAGCCTCAGCCTCAGCCTCAGCCTGCCTCAGCCTCAGCCTCAGCCTCAGCCTGCCTCAGGCCTCAGCCTGCCTCAGCCTCAGCCTCAGCCTCAGCCTCAGCCTCAGCCTCAGTGCCTCAGCCTCAGCCTCAGCCTCAGCCTCAGCCTCTCAGCCTCAGCCTCAGCCTCAGGCCTCAGCCTCAGCCTCAGCCTCAGCCTCAGCCTCAGCCTCAGCCTCAGCCTCAGCCTCAGCCTCAGCCTCAGCCTGCCTCAGCCTGCCTCAGCCTCAGCCTCAGCCTGCCTCAGCCTCAGCCTCAGCCTGCTTCAGCCTCAGCCTCAGTCTGCCTTCAGCCTCGGCCTCAGCCTCAGCCTGCCTCAGCCTCAGCCTGCCTCAGCCAGCCTCAGCCTCAGCCTGCCTCAGCATCAGCCTGCCTCAGCCTCAGCCTCAGCCTGCCTCAGCCTCAGCCTCAGCCTGCTTCAGCCTCAGCCTCAGTCTGCCTTCAGCCTCGGCCTCAGCCTCAGCCTGCCTCAGCCTCAGCCTGCCTCAGCCTCAGCCTCAGCCTGCCTCAGCAATCAAAATGTGGCCCGGGAATGGAATTCTGGGAACTCGAAGAACACGAAGTGGCCTACAGTAGGCTCCGGGCATTCAAAATCATGCCCAAGACTGGAGTTTTGGGAAGTGGCCTACAGTTGGCTCCGGGCATTCAAAATGTGGCCCGGGAATGGAGTTCTGGGAACTCGAAGAGCACGAAGTGGCCTACAGTTGGCTCCGGGCATTCAGAATGTGGCCCGGAAATGGAATTCTGGGAATTCGAAAACCACGAAGTGGCCTACAGTTGGCTCCGGGCATTCAAAATCATGCCCAGGAATGGAGTTCTGGGACCTCGAAGACCACGAAGTGTGTAATTGTTTGCTTAAAGCGACTTCCGCGGGCCTGGGGAGTCAAGATGCTCTCTTTTGACACTGCTAGAAGCCTATCAGTCTTCGCTGTTAGGTAATTTCTGATAAACGAGTGTGCGCGCATAGCATTCTTGGCAGAGGATGGCAGGGGGGGCGATGCCGGCCTGGCTGCCATAGTGTGAATTCACAGGTAGGGTGGATCTGAAAATTACAATACGAAAAAGTGAACCGTTAAGTCCGGGGTGGGGGGGGTGGGGGGTGGTGGTAGAACCTATTTCTTTTCAAGAAAAGGAAATTGGCCACGCTGCGCCGCGCGTGGCCACCTCCCATGCTCGTGCAAACATCCCACCCTCCCACCCGCTAATCGCCTGGCAAAACTCGTAAGGTGGCGAGACTGCAGTTGCAGCGTGGAGCTTGACCGCACATTTCATCGAGCTCACTGGCACGCGTGCCCTGGTCGCGCGGTTGCGGGGAACAGCGTGGACAACGGCGTCGCCGAACAACGATGAGGTGGTTGGCAAAACCCGCAAGGTTGCGACTACAGTTGCAGCGTGTAGCCCGTCCGATACTTTCATCGAGTTCGCTGGCACGCGGACCCTCGCCGCGCGGCCAAAGTCCATCTTGCGGGAGACAGCGCTGACGACGGCGTCGACGCATGATGATGAAAATGATCAAGACGACGCCGACGGCAATGATGACGATAACGGCGCCCCGCGTAATACAATGGGGTCGCGCATCAAGAAGCTATATGCTTTTCGTCAGGGTATCCTGGGTTTCTTCGCTCCGCGCGCGGCGCGGCGACTTCCCGCGACCGTTGAAGGAACTGCTGCGTTCAGAGTGCTCCAGGTTTCCCCTCCGGTGCACTTCGCGCGCGGGTGTTCAGGGCTGGGTTTCTTGCGAGGTTTTCTTGCGGCTGCGCACGCACTGTGTGATGTGACAGGATCATGCCTCTGGCAGGCGCGCGAGGGCGCTGGAGTAAATCCGACGTGCGCGCGCGAAGGCTTCCTTGGACAGGAATGTTGCAGAACAGATTGGGTGTCAAAAGGATCCGGAGAAACGCGCGGGATGAACATTTGAACAACTTTTTGTTGAAAACGCAATGGTTTTTTGATGTCTCGATGCTGACATTTCAACGAAAAGGCAAGTTTTGGACGGATTTCGTCTTGCGCGCGCGCGTTGCCCGCGTGGAATTATCTTATAGGGATTCGTACCACCGGGACTAGCTGGGACGGTATGAGCTCGTATGGGAAATGGGCAAGTAAGCAGAATCATATGTAAATTACAATACCCCAAGGGGGAATGGCAATCCCGGGGTCCCGGGGCGGAGGTGCAGGTAGAAGCTAATTTCTTTTAACGCATGAAAATGCATGTGGTGTGGGCTACGTGATGTAAAGTGTGCGGTGCAACCTATGTAGTCGGAGCTAAAGTGCTCATCTATGTTGTGAAATCGATGCGGCGTGAGCTACGCGCTGTTAAACGACGTGGTGCAACACATGTGGCAGGAGGTAACGTGCTCGTATATGTTTCGCAACCTATGTGGTGTAAGCTACGTGATATAAACTATGTGGTGCAATGTCAGCGGTAGGAGCTGAAGTATTTACCTACGTTGTGCAACCTATGTGGCATACTCTGCGCGTAGTGTTGCAAAAACGCCATCTTGCAACTCGCGCTCATGTTCTGGAGCGCACTCTTGAAGCTCTCCGAAACATTCGCCCAGGCAGTACAATATCTTTTTCTGCTCTGTGGGCTTCGGTTGGCGACGCAGGGCTCTGAAACGCATCGGCATTAAACGCTGCAGTGATCAAATTGCCTTCGCATCCCTCGCCCAACCCAGTTTTGCGAACCAGCGCCGGAACATATCGTGAAATCTGGTTCGGGCACTCGGGCGTGCATCTCTGCCAGCCGTTTGTAGCCGTGCCGGTCGCCTATGCATGCGTGCTTCGCAAGTCGCTCAGGCTGGGCGATCAAAAAAGCCTTGATGGCACACTGCAGCGCAGTTTCATTGAATGTGCTACATTTGCGCAGGTAAGCGTCCCTGATTTCCTTCAGTGCGCTCACGGCCGAACCTAATCGGTGCCCAGGATTACTCACGGCAGAGCCTAATCGAAGGTGCCAGTCGTGCCAGTTCTCAACCTGCGTCTTGACCACTTGCGCTATATCCTGTAACGTCGCAGGCACACACACACACCCTCCAATGCTGTTTGTGCAGCAGTGCGGTCCAAGGCTGCGTGCTCTGTAGCAACGTCGCCTGTCGCTTCGTGCTGCTGCGCAACCAAATCAATTTCTGCTTGCTCTGTAGAAGCGCGCGCCGAGGCCAAGGCCGCGTGCTGTGTAGCAACGTGGTCTGTAGCTTCATGCTGTTGCGCACCAGAATATATGTCTGCACGCTCTATAGCAACGGGCGCCAAACGTGTAGGAGAGCGGCTCCGAAACATTCTATGTAATCTCTAGCTGTTGAGGGTGCTTCGAGCCAACACTACTACGGACAACGATTCGTGCGCAGCGCGACTAAAACGTATATTCGCGCAGACAGAACGCAACTGAGCTAATGTTCTCATCGGTGTGGCGTGAGCTATGCGGTGTAAGCTATTTGGTGGAGGGGGAGGCGAAGGACAAAAAGGCGGAGGAGGAGGAAGAGGACGCGGAGGAAGATGAGGAAGAGGAAGATAATGAGAAGGAGGATGAACTATCGTATTCACCCATGTGGTGCAAGCTATGTGGTGCAATCTATGCGAAGCAATCGATGTGATGCAATCTATGTGGTGCAAGCTATGTGGTGCAATCTATGTGGCGCAATCTATGTGGTGCCATCTATGTGGTGCCATCTAGGTGGCCAGCAATGCCGAGCAGTACGAAGCAATGCAAAGCAATGCAACGCAAAGCAATGTAAAGAGATGCGAGGCCAAGCAATACAAAACAATGCGAAGCAATGCAAAGCGAAACACAGCAACGCAAAGCAAACCAATCCAATTCAAAGCAGGGCACAGCAATCGAAGCAATGTAAAGGAATGCAAAGCAAAGCAATGCAATGCAAAGCAATTCAAAGCAAGCTAATAACATTCAAAGCAACGTAGTGCAAAACAAAGCAAAGCAATGCGGCACGTGCACGGGCGGAAGCAAAGCAATGCAAAGCAATGCAACACAATGCAAAGCAACGGAAAGCAATAATAAGCAAAGCAGCGCAATGCAATGCAATGCAATGCAATGCAAAGCCATGCAAATCAGCGCAAAGCAATGCAATGCATTGTAAAGCAAAGCAATGCAAACCAATGTAAATCAAACCAATGCAAGAAAGGAGCGCAAAGCAAACCAAGGCAAATCAAAGTTATGTCAAAGCAAATCAATGCAAACCAAAAAATGCAAAGCAAGGCAACACAATGCAAAGTAATGCAATACAATACGAAGCAATGCAACGCAAAGCAATCCACAACAATGCAAAGCAATCTGATGCAAAGCAATGCAGACCAATGCAAAGCAACGCAATGCAATCCACAGCAATGCAAAGCAATCTAATGCAAAGCAATGCAGACCAATGCAAAGCAATGCAAAGCAAAGCAAAGCAATCCAATGCAAAGCAATGCAGAGCAATGCACAGCAATGCAGCGCAATCCAATGCAGAGCAATACAATCCAGAGCAATGCAAAGCAATGCGGAGCAGTGTAATGCAAAGCGATGCGAAACAATGCTAGGCAATGTAATGCGATGCAAAGCAATGCAATGCGATGCGGGCACGGGCGGCACGGGCGGCACGGGCGGCACGGGGCGGCACGGGGCGGCGCGGCGACGGCACGGGGCGGCACGAGGGCAGCACGGGGGCGGCACGGGGGCGGCATGGGGCGGCGCGGGGCGGCACGGGGCGGCGCGAGGCCGGCGCGGGGCGGCACGGGGGCGGCACGGGGGCAAAGAGCCCGCAAGCATGGCCAGATGGTTAGACCAGGCAAGAGCCCCTGAGCTTCCGCTGTTTGGGGAAATCTTTGCCCTGCGCGCACGCGCCAAGCGCATGTTGGCCCCCCCTCACTCCGCGCGAGTATTTTCTCGTGGAAAGAATCCGGCGGGCTCAAGTTGGGCCCCTGGCTGGCGGCCGTGGGCGCGTGAACATAGCGCCCCGCGCGTGTTTACCCCCCCCCCCCCCGTCCGCGCATGCATTTCCACGTTTAACGAATCCGGCGTGCCCAAGTCGGGTCCTGCCCTGGGGGCCGTGGGCGCGTGAAGATACATGCCCCGCGCGCGCGCGCCAGGCGCGTGTTGGGTCCCCCCCTCCGCGCGCGTATTTTCGAGTGTGAACAATCTCGCGGGTCCAAATTGGGTCCCTCTCTGGGGGCCGTAAATGCGTGAACAGATATACCCCGCGCGCACGCGCCAAGCGCATGTTGGATTCCCCCCGCCCCCAAACTGGGTCCCATTCTTGGGGCCGTGGACATGTAAAAATACGGGCCCCGCGCGCGCGCGCCAGGCGCATGTTGGCCCCCCATCCGCGCGCGTATTTTCACGCGTAAGGAACGCGGCGCGCCCAGATCGGGCCCCCCTCTGGGGGCCGTGGACACGTGTGCACATATATGTATATACTTGTACATGTATAGTTTTATATATACACATACATTTATATATATATATACATACATACATACATACACACACACACACCCCAGAACCATGCGCGCGCTTCGCGCGCTTAGGGTCTAGCAAGCCCCTGGCCGTGACAAGTTCACAGGTCCTCTGAAATAGTGACCCACACATTGCATGAATATGAAGCACACCGAAGCGTCAAAAAACGCGAGCCGCACAGAGATCGATCACACACACACACACCACACATAATGGCACACCCATATCAGGCAATGCGAACCAATGCCTAGCAGTGAACCGAATGTTCAAAATGGAGTGCCCACGCTGGCACTGCAATGCAACGCAGTGCCATGCAAACCAGATGCGAGCGCCATGCAGCGAGAAACGAAGCAAATGAAAGGCAAGGCACTGCGACTTAATACAACTAAATGCAAAGCAGAACAACGCTCGCCAGCGCAATGCCGTTTGCGGAACCATGCCTGTGCAGATCCGTCGGAGAACAACCAAGTGAAAAACAATGCAATACAAAACCGGAACCAACGCAAGAAGCCGTGCGAATCCAAGGGTTCCGCTACCCCAAGGATCCCAGGGATACAGTGTGCAAAACAAGTGGTAGATGCCCCAGTTCCGCCGTCGGTAAACATCCATATGACGCTAGCGCACCACCTGGTCCTTCTCCTCACCCCCCTCCTCCTCCTCCTCCTCTCCTCCTCCTCCTCCTCCTCCTCCTCCTCCTCCTCCTCCTCCTCATCATCATCATCATCATCACCAACATCGTCGTCATCATCATCATCCCTCTCGCAATCTATCCTCTGGCCGGTCGGCTGGCCCTGGCTGGTGATCGTCTAGATTGCCACACCGACTTCTCACAAGGAACAACAATATTACGAATTCCCCCCCCCCCCCCCCTGGCTGCCGGGCAACAGCTGTCACAGGTAGCCCCCGGTCCATCGGCCACGCGGCTGGGGCAAGCTATCTGTTGTCTAAGTTGGCCATAAGAGATGGGTGAGAACAGGCGTAAGAGGGACTGCGAAAGAAACCGAACGATGCACATTTCCCAGCGTTTGTTTTTGTAAGCACCCAGGAAGGCTCCAGGAAGGCGCGAAGGGCAACCACGAGGAGGACCCAGGTCAGCATGCCCGAGAAGAACTGAAGGAGCTAGGCAAAACCGTACTGAGTCTCCTTGGATGTTTTTCGGAGGCGCTCTCGGAAAGTTATTTGAAAAAAGGGTTTGGTCTCTTGGAAGGCATCTCGGAGGTCTCTTGTCATATTTGGAGCCTATTATGGGGGCCTCTTGATGCTCCTGGGCGGGGGGGGTCGGGCGCTCCTGGCGCATCTTGGAAACTTGTTGGGGCCCTGCTAGCGGTCTCGGGGGGGTTTTCGGGGGGCGGGCTCGCTCTGTGAGTTCGGGTTCCGCCCCTTGTGGCCCTCGTGGGGCTCTCCTGGAACGCTCTTGGGCTGTATTGGGGCGTTCTGGGCCGTCTTGAGGCCCTGTCGGGGGCCTCATGGACCGTCGTGAGAAGTTTTGAGAGGCTCTTGGGCTGTCTTAGAGAATTCGAATCGCGATAAAGCAAGAACACGAGAATCGTTAAAACATCGATTGGGAATCAATGTTTGATGCCTCTTGGCGCCTTCGGCCCATGCCGCCGCCGTTCCTGGGTTGCGGGTTAGGCCTCTTGGAAGTTCGTTGGGATATCGTGAAAGGCCTCTCGGGGGCCTTTCGGGTGCAGGTTTGAAGCCTCCGAGGGGTTGTTTTGGAGCCTCTTCGGGCCTCTTTGGGGCCTCCTGGGTGCTCCTGGGGGCCTCTTGGGGCGGAAAGCTCGGATTGGGCGCCTCTTGAGGCCGTCCTGAAATCTTTTTGGGCCGTGTTGGGCGCCTCTTGGGCCGTTGCGGGGCCCTCTTGGGCCGTCTTGGGGGCCTCTTGTGGGCCTCTTGGGCCCTCTTGGGGCGAGGTTGGAGGATTCGCGGGTAGTCTTGGAGTGTCGAAGGCCCGAAAACGCGAGAACGTGACTAATCTTTAAAACAAACGGAATGTCAATGATTGTGGCCACTTGGGGCCATCTTGGAGGTCCTCTCGGAGCGCTCTTGGGGCCCTGCGCGAGGACGGATGAACGACAGACGACAGCTACGCGACAGCAGACGACGAGGGGCCAGGGAAGGGAGGAGGGAGGGGAAGAAAGGAAGAGAGAGGAAGAAAGCAGGAGCTAACCACGCCAATCCCTGCACCCGCGGAATGGGTGCCAAGGAGGCGGGAGTCGAGGTGAAAAAGTGGAAACCCAGTCTGCGCAGCGAATTGTGCGAGAGCGCACGAGGGACTGCATGCGGGACTGGAACTGAGAAGTGCTTGTCGCGGGAACGACGTAATCAGAACGCACATCATAATTTCGGGTTGCTCTAATGGCAGAGCGGGGTAAAAACTCAGGTGCAGAGAACGGCAACTAATCCGTTGTTGTGGTTTTCTACCAAGCTCGCGAACACAACGACTCTCACCACAATGAATTCAATAGTGGAACATCTTTAATGATACCAGAGAAAAGCCCAGAACATCATCTTTTAAAGGCTATAGGACTATGGGGCTATAGGGCCATCGTGGGTGGCTTGGTGCGCTTTTGGGCCGTGCCTCAGCTGCCTCTTGCGCAGCCAGGTCGGCGTCCGCAGCGGCAGGGGGCGTAACGATCGGCGCTGCCCCGCGCGGGTCCGTGCCCTGCCCTCGGCGCTGCCATGGAATGTGCGTGATCGCCGCCCCGGCGGTGCGGTTGAACCTCCGCTCTTCGGGCAGCCTCTTGACGGTCATCGTCTTGACTAGCTCACCCGACTCGAGGGCGCATATGTGCTCGTCGGTGTCGTAGCTCTTCCCCAGCCAGGCCGCCCTCGCGAAGCCCATGTCGCCGTTGTGGTACACCTTGCCTCTCGCCCTGCGGTTCTTGCCCCTAGGTAGGCGCGCCAGGGCGGACTCCCCTGGGGTGGCCATCTCCCTGGTGTAGGCGTGGCCGTAGAGGTCCGCATGTGCGGTGCGACCGCTCGCCTTGATCCTCAGGTTGGTGCATGCCCAGCCCGCGTGGCGCTGCAACCGCTTGTACATGGCCGTGCCTGGTCGGGCCCTGGCCCCCAGTCGAGCCTCCAGCGCGCTCCTGCTCGTGCGGAACTGCGCCTGGATAATGCCATTGGTGTTCTCGGAAGGGTTCGACTGGGAGCTGAACGTGGGGGCAGGTCTCACGACCGCACGGTTGGGCAAGTCTGCCTCGACCTTGTTGGCCAAGTCCATCATGATGTCCTCGTGGTTTGGCCATAAGATAAGCTTCTGATGGAAAAAGCTCTTGATGAACGCCACCGCGGCTGCAACCGTGTAGGGATCGGCGCGTCGGTCAGGTTTCGGGGCGCTCCTCCTGGCACCCGTGTCGGCATCTGCGACCACCGGTACCGCCGCCTCGTCCTGTCTCTGGCCATCCTCGGCGCGGGGGGCCGCCTCTGCGACGTTGGCCGCCTTGCCCTTCAAGAACGCCAGGTCAAGCCCGATCGCGGGGAGGCGTTCCACCTCCGCATCAAGAAGCTCGTGGGGCCTGTCGCGCGCGCGTCCCATCTGGCAGTGCTCGCGCCGGCGCCGCGGTGGGCAGTGCTGGTTCTCCTCGTGGCGCTGTCTGGGGTCGTCTCGCGGACGTGGGGGAACGCGGTCGGCTCCAGCACCTGCCCTGTCTCCGCCTGACGCCTCATCTCCTCGCGCCTTAGCTATCGGAAATCATCCGTCGCCGCCCTCGCCTTGCGTCTGCCCTCGTACTCGACGAGCCGTGCTCAGCACTGAGCCTAGGTCCCGTAGTACGGGGCATGAGCCTCCTTGGGGCGCTTCTGCGTGGCGTCGATCCCCGAGCTTGGCCCGAGCCCCTCGAGGTATGACCGCCCCGGCGGCTGTGCCGCCGCAGGTGCCTCCTGGCCCTGCGCGGGCGCCGCCGCCTCCAGCGCCCCTGGTGGCGCCGCCGCCTCCTGCGCCCGTGGTGGCGCAGCTCCTGCATCTGGTGGTGCTGGGTCGCGCGACCCTCGAGCTTCTGGGTGCGGCGGGGGATCCTCTCCTCGCGCCGTCCCCCATGGGGCCCCCGCGGCACCTGCTGCGGCGACCCTGGCGGGGCAGGCTGCGAGCTTGGCTTCGCCCATCGCATCGTGGATCTGTGCAGCGAAGTAGAACGTGTTGCCAACTAGCTTCATGTCCGCCCGCTCGCCCGTCTTGAGGTTCACGGCGCGCGGGTCACTTTCCTCCAGGACAAACCTGAACTGCTTGCGCGCCAGCTTCCCGAGGCTGAGCGCAGCGTTTTGAAGGGCCAGGTCGTTGCTCACTCTGAGGTTCCCCAAGCATGGCTGGCGACCCTTCTCGCCGCCGGCGACCGTCGGGATCCTGCGGGGCCCCTCGGCACCAAGCCACTGGCCGCTCACCGTGGTGAGCTTGGGCGCAGTGGGGTCTCCCTGAACTGTCGGATGCTGTGATCCGAACACCTGGCCGCAGAGGTGCTCGTCGCTGCCGCTGTCTGCGAGGATGAGCCCTCTGCGCTCCTCCCCGCGGCGGCCTCCGACCGAGCTCCTGACTCCAAAGACCCAACCGACCTCGTCACCGTCGGAGCCCGCGGCCGCCGCGCTCACGGTCCCCTGGCCCTCAGCGCCTGCAGGGGCCTCTGGGCTGCGACCGCCTTCGGGGGCGATGCCCTCGACGCCCGAGGCTTGCCGGCCGCCTTGTGCCAGCAGTCCTTCTCCTTGTGCCCCTGCTTCTGGCACCAGTTGCAGGTTCCCTCGAACTTGGCGGGGTAGCTGCCCTTGAGCTTGCCATTCTTGACTCCCTTCATGCTGCTATTGCCGCCCTTGTCGACCTTGCCGCCCATCTTGTCACCCTTGCCGCCTCCCGACTTGTCGCCGTTGCGTTTGGGCCAATGCTGTAGGGCATGGCCCGAGATCGCGCCAGTCTCCATCGGCGCCGCGCCTTGGCCCGCCGTGCCGCTAGCTGCGAAGACCTGTCCAGGCGCCATCCACTCTCTCAGGTGGGTCCTCAGCGCCATGTGCAAGACCTTGGCGGCCGTCGGAGCGTTGCGTGGCACGGTCTTGCACGGCTCGGGGCTATGGGCGAGCAGCGCGGCGATGCGAAACTCATCGCCGAAACCCTTTACCGCCAGCGTGACGTGCCTCGCCGCGTCGTTGGCCCGGTCAACGAGCTTGTCGGCGAACGGCTTCTGGTCGTCCCACCTGGGGTTGAGCAGGCCGCTGAGCATGGCTGCGAACCTGTTGCCCACCCCAGGCTCGCACTCGTTCTTGATCGCCCGCCAGGCGACGAAACCCTCGTGCCTGTCTGCGAGCGTGACCATCGCCAGCGCCTTGCGCTGGGTCTTGGTGATCAGCGTGGCGTGCAGCAGCTTGCTGTCGCTGCCGCGCGCTCGCCCATGCTGACGTTGTTCACCGCGAGCATTGGCTGCGCCTCAACATTGTCGAGGAGGTCATCCCGGCGCATCAGCGCGAAGAACGCGTGGGCTTTGATGGGCCAGCTGGGCCAGTCCTCATCTCTGCCGCTGAATTCTGGCAGCTTGATGTCGCCTCTGTAATCCACCAGCTGCTCTCTGGGCGCCGCTGCCATGGGTAGCGCGCGTCCTCAGTCTTCCCGTGGATCTGATCTGCGTAGTTCACCACAGAACCACACACACTTTCCGCTACCATGGCGGAAGTTACGCGGATGCGTGGGGAAAGCGTATCTTGGGGCTCTTTTTCCTCCAACGCAGCTCGAACAAAAGGGCCTGCGGGCATGCTATGACTTGATGGCGTCCGAATCACACAAGATCCCGAACATTTTTGGGGGCCTCTCAAGGGTCTGGGATGTGTTGGAAGCCTCTGGGGTGTCCCGGAGTCCTCTCGGAAGTCTCTGGAAGCCTCCTGCTCCCGCTCTTGGGCCCATCTTAGGCCTGTTCTAGGGTGGTCTGGGGCTGTCCTGGGCGCCTCTTCGACAGTCTTGGGGCCGTCTTGGCCCGTCTTGGGTTCGTCTTGGGGGCCTCTTGGGCGGTCTCGGGGCGGTCTTGGGGGCCTCGCCGGCCGTCTTGGAGCGTTGGAAGCAAGAAGTGGTGAGATGGCCAAAAACCTTGGAACAAATTATCCCAGAGCGACCCTACCTAGCACGTGGAGCCCCGAGGAGAGCAATTTTAGTTTGCTTTGCTGTTGCTGCTGTTGAGTTGCCTTTGCTTTGATGCTATGCTATGCTATGCTATGCTATGCTGCGCTATGCTGCGCTATGCTATGATATGCTGTGCTGTGCTATGCTGTACTATGGTGCGCTATGCTGCGCTATGCTATGATCTGCTATGTCAGGGTAAGCTAGGCTGCGCTATATTATGCTAGGCTATGCTGTGCTATGCTATGCTGCACTATGCTATGCTATGCTATGCTATGCTATGCTATGCTATGCTGCGCTATGCTATGATATGCTATACTATGTTATGATAAGATAGGCTATGCTGCGCTACGCTATGCTAGGCTATGCTATGCTGCGCTATGCTATTCAATGTTATGCTATGCTAGGATGCGCTATGCTATGCTATGCTATGCTGCGCTATGCTATGCTATGATATGCTAAGCTATGCTGTGCTGCGCTGTACTGTGATAAGCTAAGCTATGCTATGCTATTCTGCGCTATGCTATGCTATGCGATGCTATGCTTTGCTGCGCCATGCTATGCTGCGCTATGCTATGCTATGCTATGCTAGGCTAATGCTGCGCTGCGCTGCGCTAAGCTAAGCTGAGCTAAGCTAAGCTAGGCTAGGCTAAGCTAAGCTAAGCTAGGCTATGCTAGGCCAGGCTATGCTAAGCTAAGATGAGATAAGCAACGCTAAGCTAAGGGGGCGTAGCTGGGGGAACCGCGGAGCGGATCCTGGGGGAACCGCCCGGGGCGAGTTGCACTGCCCGGCCCTTTAAGCACACAGGGTAAGAACCCTTCTAGGCAGAGCCTAGGTAGGGAACTATATGACAATCAACCATTTTACGTTCTCCGGGCGCTCTCGGGAGGCCTCTCGGAGCTCTCTTGAAGTCTTTTGGAAGCCTCCTGGGGGCTTGGAGAGCCGCCCGAAAGCTATCCTGGGTCGCTTGGGAGCGTCTTGGGTTTTTTTTTTTTGCGTTCTGCAGGCTTCTTGGGGTCGTCTTGTGCTGGCTTTGGGCATTGTGGGGGCTCGCCGGGAGGCCAGGAAGCGCGGTGCCGGGAGCGTACTCGAGGTGTGAGCGAGGTGGACGACGCCCCTAGAGGACGCCCCGGGAGGGGCCCCTCTAAGGGCGTCGTATATATATATATATATGTATACATATATATATATATATATATATATATGTATATGTATATCGTATATATATATATGTATATACTGATCTACATTTTCTTATATATATATACATATGCGATATACAAACAATTATCCCAGTGCGACCCTACCTAGAAATTGGAGCCCCTAGGAAAACAGCATTAGTTGCCATCCTATGCTATGTTATGCTATGCCATGCTATGCTGCGCTATGCTATGCTATGCTATGCTATGCTGCGCTATGCTGTGCAATGTTATGCTATGCTAAGCTATACTATGTCATGCTGCGCTGTGTCATGCTAAGCTGTCCTATGTTATGCTATGATATGCTAAACTGCGCTATGCTATGCTTATGCTATGCTGCGCTGTGCTATGCTGTGCTGTGCTGTGCTGCGCTATACTATGCTATGCTATGCTATGCTGCGCTATGCTGGGCTATGCTATGATATGCTGTGCTGCGCTATGCTATGCTACGCTATGCAATGCTCTGCTATGCTAAAGCTCAGCGAAGCTAAGATGAAGGTAAGCTAAGCTAAGATAGACCTGAGCTAAGACGAAGCTAAGCTAAGCTAGAATGAAATGAGATAAACAACGCTAAGCTAAGGGGACGTAACTGGGGGAACCGCGGGGCGGATACTGGGGGAACCGCCCGGGGCGGTGTGCACTGCCCGGCCCCTTTAAGAAAGAGGGTAAGAACCCTGTAGGCAGAGCCTAGGTAGGGAGTTAAGTAAACGTGTGTAAATATATGTATTTGTATTGTATATCTTTATCTATAGTTATGTATGTTTGTGTGTAGATATGTATTTACATGCATATACATCTATACATATATATATATATATATATATGTATGTGCATCTGTATACATATTTATAGACTACACACATATCAATATGTGTATCTGTACACCATACATACTAGAACCATCGCGCGCGCTTCGCGCGCGCTCAAGTTGTAGCTAGGCTTGATCGGCTAACTCATGTAATATCATGTTGGTCGCTTCTTGCGTCCAGGGGCTCCCTTGGAGGCCCTGCGCAAGCCTCGGAATCGCATAGCAGGGGAAGTGCGGAAACGCAGAAACCATGAACTCCCTTTGGGAATTCAACGATTTGGGGCCCTCAAAAGCTTCCTGGGTTTTTTTTTGGAGGTGAGGGGGGTCTGACTTGTGGTCTGTTGTGCAAGAATAGAGCGGGGGCCAAACTTAAAACAAAAACGAATTGTGGGATTTCCATGCTTTTCCAATTCCTCGGCGCTGTTCGGCGCTGTTTTTTTTGTGCCTCGCGGGATTTGTTAGCCGGGCCCCTCAGGGGTGTGGGATCTTCCGGACCCCCTGGCGGTTCTGGAGGCCACCTGGGGGCCTGGAGAGCCGTCGGAAGGGTGTCTCGGGCTGCGCGGGAGCGTCTTGGGTCGTTCTTGACGCTGTGGGGGCTCCTTGGGGTCGTCTTGGGCTGTCCTTGGGCGTCTTAGGGCCCCCCCGGGAAGCGGGGAGGCGCGGTACCAGCCAGATGTCAGGGGATGTGTGGGATCTCCAAATAGGAGTTCCACTTTGAAAAAAAAAGGAATTCTGGTAATGTTTTTTTTCTTTTTTCTCTCTCTTCAAAATCCTCGATTTTCGAGGGTTGGAAGCAGGAAAACGTGAGAAGGCGGAAAACATTAGGAAAACCATTGGAAATCAATGATTTGACCATCTTTGGGCTCTCTCGGGACGGCTCTCGCAGCTCTCTTGGGCTGTTCTTGGAGCTTCGTCGGGGTCTTTTTGGGGCCTCTCAAGGATCGGGGGTGTGTCGGGGGCCTCTGGGGGGTCCCTCCCGGAGGCTTGTCGGAGGTCTCTGGAAGCCTCCTGCTCCCGCTCTTGGGCCTATCTTGGGCCTGTTCTAGGGTGGTCTGGGGCTGTCCTGGGCGCCTCTTCGGCAATCTTGGAGCCTTCTTGGGCCGTCTTAGGGCCGTCCTGAGGGTCTCTTGCTCTTGGGCGGTCTTGGGAGCCTGTTCGGCGCTCCTGGACCATTGTGCTAGAACCACGCGCGCTTCGCGTGTGCTTAGGTTCTAGCTCAGTCGGGAATCTCTTTGGGCCGTCCTGAGCTCACACCACCGCCCGCACTTAGGATCCTGTTTAGAACTCGTAACGTGAAGCGACACAAAAACCAAACGACAATCTATGCGGTTAGCGTCTCCCGGCCCTCTCGGGTGCCCGCTTGGGGCCTTTTCGGACCACTTCTCGCTATCTCGTGCCGTGCTGGGGCCCATTTGGGGCGTCTTCGAGGGCTTTGGCTGTCTTGGGGCCTTGTTGGGTCACTCTTGGAGGGCTCTTGGGGCCCTCTTGAATCTCTCTTGAAGCCATGTCGGATCTGGGCCTTCTTCGGGCCGTCTTGGAGCGCCCTTGGGCCGTCTTGGAACTCTCTTGGGCCCTCTTTTGGAACCGCTTGGTCCGTCTTGGGCCGATTTCTGGGGCCTCTGTCTTGGCCCGTCGGAGGCATGAAAAAACCAGAACACGGAAAACCACAGAAATCAGTAAAATTATTGTTTCGCCTCCTGAGGGATTCATGGGGCTCCCTTTAAGGGCCTCTCGGTCGTCTTCAGGCCGTCTGGGGATGAGTTGAAGGCATGTTGGGCCATCTTGGAACGCTCTTGTGCGGTCTTGGGCTCTGGGGCTGTCTTGGGGGCCTCTTGGGGGCCTCTTGGGCTATCTCGGGAAGGTCTTGGGCGCTACTTGGGCCGTCTTGGAGCGTCGGAAGCCCGAAAAGTCGTATATGTAACAACTGTACGTTTTCCTTTGCGACTTAGACGATTTGGGCCTCTTGTGGCTCTGTTCCAAGGCCTCTTGGGGATCTCTTGGGGCGTCTTGTGAGCCTCCTGGGCCGTCTTGGGGCCATCTTGGGCGTCTTCGAGCCCTCTGGGCCTGTCTTGAAGCGCTTTTGGGGCAATCTGGGGCTGTTTTGGGTGCTCCAGGGGCGCTCCGGGGCCCCCTGGCCCTCGCATGGGGGGTCGAGGCGCGCGTTTACGGGCCCCGGGCCTTCCCCCCCCATATATACATATATATATATATATATATATATATATATATATATATATATATAATGTATTTGTATATATATATATATATATATGTATATATATATATATTCAAAGTAGAATCGACTATACTACCATATAATGGAACAACCTAAAAAGAAACGATCCTCTATACTATAGCGCAATGTTGCATACTTCAAAATCAGACAACGTGGTTAAGTACGATATAATTCAATTGTTTATAACGTAATATCTTATCATATAGCTTGCTATACTATCATATCGTATAACATGATATATGTATGTCTGCATGTATGTATATATATATGTATATATTATCAGGTCGAACAATATCAAATTACGTAATATAATATCACACATTATCAAATTACGTAATATAATGTAACACGATATGGTATAACGTAACATAATATAAGATATGATGATCTATCGTATTGAATAAATATACGCTATACAGTAATACGATATAATAAAATATACAAGCATTTAGTACAACCTATTGTAATATAATGTCATATAGAATAATGCGTTGCAACATACTATATTGTATGGTAGTACTCTATTTCAGACTATGACATATTACAATGCAGTGTAATCTTAGCATCTGTATTTGTGTGTATATATATATGTATATGTAGGTGTGCATATATATATATATATATATATATCACCAAAACTGGAGAAAACACCTTCGAACAAATGTGGATCATGCAACAAATCAATTGCACATGCAGCGGGAAGCAACCCAACGGAGCACAATGCAACATCAGGCAAAACAGTGTAAACTACCGAAGATGATTCTGGGAACTCAGATATCCCAGGGACGAGCCGCCCTAGAAAAAGGCCAAGAGCACCCCAAGGGGAGCCCAAGACAGGGCCAAAGGGCACCCAAGAACAGTCAATGAGCTCCCCGAGAGAGGCTCCAAAGGCTTCCAAGGGGGGCCCAAGCGGGGCACAGGAGGGACCCAAGAAGCGCTCCAAGAAAGACAGACGATAGCGTCAGAACGAGAGGGCCCAAAGCAACGCCCCCTCAGCCCGAAATGCAAGCCGTGAGGGCTCATGAGCAGCCCCAAGAGTGGCGTCAAGGGTGCCGCACGGAGATCCCGAAGTGGGCTCCAAGAAGCCCCTTGTTGGCCTGGCAGGGGTGGAGCCTGGCGCGCGCGGCGCCAAGCTCGCATCGAAACGCCCGCGGCGAAACGGAGGCAGCGGTGGCACCGCGACGGTGGCGGCGGCAAGAAACGCACCCCAGGCTCTAGCAAGCCGCAGCCCTTGACTGAAGTAGTGACCCACACATGTTTTGAACTCGAAGTGAAAAAAATACCAACCACGCGGATCACGTAACATCGCCCCGCCAATCCCGGCACGCCCCTCACACGGATCGCGCCCCCCCCCCCCCCCGGAGCTCCACTTACAGTGCCAAGGACGAACTTCGCACGCGTCCCTCCGCCCATCTCGGCACATCCTTGACACGGATCGTGTTCCAGAAGGATGTACTTCCACGTGCTGCCCTAGTGGGAAGATTCGGATAGCGCCCCCCCATCGCGTATTTCGACTCACTCTCCACACGGATCGTGCCCCCAAACCGACGGCCCCATCGGCAAACCCCTGACATGGATCATTGGTTAGTGGCGTCGTGTGGGCGTCTTGTACGCTTGTCGTAGACTCGCGGCATGATTATCATGAGCCCCTCGAAGTCTCCGCAATGCCTCGTGGGGCCTCTCGGCGTCTCTTCGGGGCCACTCGGGAGCTTCGGGGGTTTCTTGAATCTTTGGGGGCATGTTCGGAGCCGCGCCTTCCAAGCCACTGCCCCACGATCCCTCTTGGTACAATCGTGGGGCCATCTTGGGCCTCCTGTGGGGCCCTTTTCTTTTGTACGACGTAGAAGTGAGAGGCTCAAGGCAAGTCGGTAACAACATAACGCATGTTCTCATGTTCGCTATGTTACATAAGGAAATGCGCGAGCTTGACAAGAGTGACACATCAAATGCAACATTGAGATTTGGGCACGGCTTTCGCCTTTACACGGCTCCCCAGGATCTCTGGTAACCGCTAAGACGACAAGACGACAACCCAACACAAGAAGGTTGAGAAACATGGTTGACGATTCTCACCGTCAGGCCGCCTATAGCGATCCGCGGGCAGAGTCGCGCTGTCAAAGTCTAACGGCACATGTGCTAGAGAGTTGCTCTTCTACACATGGCCTCCCGCTGCACTGGCCATCGGTGCCGCCCTTTCCAAGAACCTCTTGGGCCCCCCGACGTCCAACGAGCATCGCGAAAAATCACGAACGGAGCCCTCGGCCGCGAAAAGCGACCGCGGAAGTCTCCGAAGGAAACGAGGCGGCCAGCAGGCACTTTCGCCGTGCGCGCCGTCAAAGCTTCCAATGAGTACCATGGGCTTTCTCATAAGCGTTCCACCCCACCCCATAGATAGCTCCCTGCGTCCCTCCCTGGAGAAAGGCCAGCGGCGAGGTACTCTTGCCGAGCGCGGAATTATCCAGGGCTCGCGTTCTGCACGGACACTGGTAAGGATTGGTTATCGTGCAAGCACTCCGCAAAAACACGGCCGCAGAGTAGGAGAACGAGATCCCGGCGAGGGTGCAGGAATGCATTGGAATCGTAATACATGCTCGTAGGTTTGGCAACATGATGCCTCTCTCGCGCGCGCAAGCCATGTATTAAAGCGACACAGCGTTTTTAGATACAGCATCGTGGAATTCAGCTTGGGCACTGGGCTTGGCGTGCGTGCTGTCAGGACTTGTGTTTCCAGAGCAGAGGCCCTTTTTTGCATTGAGCTGCTCTGCGTTACCCCCAAGTAGACGGAGAGAGCAAACGTGGCAGAAATTACACCCTGCACCTTTGGAGCACTTGCCGTTCCTGCGCGCGGGGTACTTGCACGGTGTGCAACATGTGTTCTGGCCAGCAAATGTGCCAAACTGTGACCCTCCGTTGGAGGGGGCTTGTGCCTGCGGCGCTTCGGCTTGAGGCGGCTGCGCTCGGCCTCGGCCTCCGTGCGGATGGCGTGGAGGTTGCCTGCCGTGTCGCCGAAGATGTCCTTGACCTTGGCGTGGACCTCGATGGCGAACCTGGCCTGAAGGGCCTCGGTGGCCTCCTTGTCACTGTGCTCGGCCTCCTTGCCCGAGAAACCAAAAGCAGGCCCCGCCTCGATGTGCAAGTTGTCAGTGGGCTCCGGCAGCATGGTGAGGTTGAACGCTGCAGCCGAGGGCGGTGCAGGCTCGGGCGGGGCGCTCGGCCGCTGTCCCACGGGCCCAGGACGGCAGCCGGCGCGCGCTCGGTGCTCTCCTGGGCCTTCGCCAGCTGCACGGCGGCGTCCTCGGAGGCCTGCTGCTCGACGAGCCACTGCAGGGCCTTCTTCTCGGACTCCATCGCCTTGTCCACGGCAGCCTGCGCCTTGCATTGCGCCGCAGCCATGCGTTGGTAGTGCTGGATCGGGTTCTCAGGCTTGGCGGGCTGCTGGGGGCGACGAGGTCTTGAGCGCTGCCAAGGCCGCTTCGGCCGTGGGGCTGCGGAAGAGCCGGCGCCGCCGTCGCATCAGGGCGACGCCTGCGCCGCGACTTGGGCGATTTCGACTGCCCGGCCCAGCCGCCGGCGTCGGTGGCATCGTGCCCTTGTTTGCGGCCAGCCCACGCGCCCTGGAGATCACGGGCCCAGGGCGCCAGAGTCAGCTCGAGGGGCTTCTTCTGGCAGCGGAAGCAGTTCGTCTTGCCTTTCATCGTCCATAGGTAGCCGCAGCCAGTGCATCTTGTGTGCGCTTTCTTCCCCTTACTCTGTCGCATGGGCCTGCGCAAAATGGCCCCGCTGAAGGCCGCACACGAAGCCTGCACACTGGTGCGGGGTCGGGTAGGACGGAGAAAGCTGAATGTGCGGGGACTCGAGCCGCCAGAGGAGGGGGGAGGAGGAGGGGGAGGAGGAGGAGGAGGAGGAGAGGAGGGGGAAGGGAGGAGGAGGAGAAGGAAGGGGATGAGGAGGAGGAGAAGGAGGAGGAGAGGAGGAAAGAGGAAGGGGAGGAGGAGGAGAAGGCGGAGGAAGGAAGAGGAGGAGAGAGAGGAGGAGGAGGAGAGGAGAGGAGGAGGAGAAGGGGAATGAGGGGGAGGAGGGAGCCAGGGACGATGATGACGACGAAGGGGTGCGACGTCGCAGACGGTTGCAAAGAACAGCGCTGGGAAGGCAGCGCTGCCGCGCGGAGGGCTTCGCTCTCCCCGCCGCTCCTTCCCAGTTGCCCGAACGCCTTGGCGACGGCGAGCAGCGCGGATGCGCACTCCTGTGGGGGGGATGGTGGCGGCCCCGCGCCGTCGAGGCGGCGAGGCCGCCCCCCCCTCCAGCAGGGAGGGAGAGGGAGGAGGGGGGGGGGGGGGAGGGAGGGAGAGGGAGGGAAAAGGAGGGAGGGAGAAGGAGGGATGGGGGAGGGAGGGAAAAAGGGATGGAGGGAAACGTTGAAGAGACAGGGACGAGAAAGAGAGAGAGGGAAGGCAGAGGGAAAAGAGATGGAGAAGGGAAATGTAGGCAGGGAGGGCCGGTCAAACCGAGGAGCCTGGCGCGTGTGCGGGAGGGGGCATACGAGGAGGACGCGGAGAGGCCACGTAGCTCGTGAGCGGCGACGTGCCGAGGAGGAGGATGAGGATGAGGATGAGGGAGTGAGGGAAGAGGAGGAGGAGGAGAAGGAGGAGGAGGAGGCGGAGGAGGAGGAGGGAGAGGAGGAGGAGGACGATGACCAGTGTAAACACAGGACTCATCAGCGATGTTGAAATACACCCTCCCTCCAAGATCCCTCGTCACAGGCCCCTGCAAGGGGTCCTTGCAAGTGAGGGAATTGGCCCGTTGGGGGACAACCGTGTGAACATCTTGGGGCGTGCCAAGACTGCTCCTGCGGCTTCATCGTGTCCATCACGCTGGTGCAGCGCGGCGCCAGCAGCGCGACCGCCTGGCGGGTGGTGGTGCGGCGTGGCCTGTCGGAGGTCCCCGCCCACGCGACGTTTGCCCACTGCTGGCTCCTCCACTTACGGTCGGGCTGCTGAAATGCGGAGCGGCAAACAAGGAGCGCAACCCTTTTTTGGCACCAGGAGAGCCTGGATGCACGAGGAGGGCTAGAGGCACAACCACGGAATGACCCAAGGAACAGCGAGCTCCTTCTGAACTCCGAGCAGTCCCTGTTCCAGCGCCTTGGCTGTGCTGTTTCCTTTCCAGCCTTGCATCCTCCTCGTGCAGTCGACGCAAGGTCGCAAGAGGGCAGATCGAGAACACGGGCCCCTTCGCCGAGAGCCCAAGGCCCCATGGAGATACCCAAAACGAAAAAGTGGTCCAGGTGGAGAGCCCAACGGCGAAAGAGATGAGGGTACCCCTTCCAAAGCTACGACTGTCCTGAAACCTAGTGCCAGCTGTACTGTTCCTGCGCAAAAGATAATTCAGGGGCGGGGGAAGGAAGAAAATCGATCATCACAGTGAGTGGGCCGGGCAGTCTTTTACTACACCATCCCTGGGTGCGTGTCTGAAGTGGGCTTTCGCGCTGGGGATTACTCTTGGGATTGTTGTTTGCTGATTATTTGTTGTTGTCGCCGTCCTCGCCCGCGACCCACCCACCCAACGACCCGCCTGCGACCCACACGCATTTGTTGACAACAAATCGGCGCCTGCAGCGGGCTTCTTCAGAGCTTCGCCTCGCAAACTGCGCAGACTGCCGGCGATCCAGCCTCCTCACTCTTACCCACAACTGAAGGGGTTGTGGTATATTCTCCAGCCGATGCTTGCAATTTGGGGTTCTTGCTTCTGTTACCTGCGTAATTGGATGAGTCCTCTGTGGTTTCGCCTGGTGGGTGCCCCGTGCGCTGGCTGGGTTTCGCCTGGTGGGCGCCAATGGGCGCCCCTTGTGCTTGCTGGGACCGCCGAGGTTTCGCCTGATGGGCGCCCGTGAGGGCCTCGTGGGCGCCCCGTGCGCTGGCTTGGTCCGCCGAGGTTTCGCCTGGCTGGCGCCCGCGGGCGCCTCGTCCGCTGGCTGGGTCCGCCGAAGAGTCGCCTGGCTGGCGCCCGTGGGCGCGAAGTGCGCTGGCTGGGTCCGCCAATCTTTCGCCTGGGGTGCGCCCGCGGGCGTGAGCCAAGTCCGCCGAGGTTTCGTCGGAGGGGCGCCCGTGGAGGTCGTGAGCGTCCCGTTCGCTGGCCGGGTCCGCCGAGGTTTCGCCTGGTGGGCGCCCGAGGGCGCCCCCGTGCGCTGGCTGCGTCCGCGGAGGCTTCTCCTGGACGGCGCCCGTGGGCACCTCGTGGGCGCTTCGTGCTCTGGCCGGGCCCGCTTAGGTCTCGCCTGGCGGGCGCCGAAGGGCGCTGCGTGCGCGTGCCATGTCCGCCGATGCTTCGCGTGGTTGGCGCCCACGTTTGGCCCGCCGTAGATTCTCCTTTCTAAAAAGAGAATAGACTCTACCCCCCCCGGACTTATCGGCCCTCCCTGGGATAGTATGATTTCGCATATATATATATATATATATATA
The DNA here is from genome assembly GCA_963575745.1 of Prorocentrum cordatum. Taxonomy (NCBI): domain Eukaryota; class Dinophyceae; order Prorocentrales; family Prorocentraceae; genus Prorocentrum; species Prorocentrum cordatum. The sequence continues at coordinate 802,656 of CAUYUJ010017294.1, forward strand.
TATTCTGCACACTCGTCCATCCTAAATATGAAATCGTAGCATCCCAGGCAGGCCGGTTTTCCCCCCCTGAGGGTCCCTTGTAAAATTAGCCTGGCGAAGGACCCAACCATATGCAGTTGTGAATGCCGCAATTGTGCTGGGTGGTGGCGGGCGCATGCGGGCGGTTGCCACGGGGACCTCGGTGGAGCTCACTATGGGGCCACGAAGCGGCTGACTGGGTGGGTGAGACCGCGGTCAGCAGGGCTGTGCTGCGTGGGTGGGCGGAAACCGCATGCGAGGTGCCACGAGGGCCCTTCGGTGGGAGCTCCCTATGGGGCCACGAAGCGTGCGAGGTGTGCAGAATGGGGTGTGGAAACCGCATGCCAGCGGCAGCCACGGGGGCTTCGGTGGAGCGCCCGATGGAGCCACGAAGCGTGTGAGGTGTGTGCCGATATGGGGGGTGGAACCGCATGCGACGCGCAGCCACTGAGGCGTTCGTGGAACTTCCCTATGGGGCCCGAAGACGTGTGAGGGGCGGCACAGTTTTCGTGGCCGAAAAAAAGGGGGTGGAACCGCATGCGAGCGCAGCCACTGCGGCGTTCGGTGGAGCTCCCTATGGGGCCACGAGACGTCTGAAGGGCGTGCCGAAAAAAAGGGGGTGGAACCGCATGCGAGCGCAGCCACTGGGGCCTTCGGTGGAGCTCTCTATGGGGCCACGAACCGTGTGAGGGGTGTGCCGAAATGGGGGGGGAACCACATGCGAGCGCAGCCACTGGGCCGTTCGGTGGAAGAATTGGACGGTTGAGATCGCAAAGGCACACGACGAAAAACGTGTGAGCTCCATCGAGGTGCCAGAATGGGGGGTGGAACCGCATGCGGGCGCAGCCACTGAGGCCTTCGGTGGAGCTCCCTATGGGGCCACGAAGCGTGTGAGGGGTGTGCCAGAATGGGGGGTAGAACCGCATGCGGGCGCAGCCACTGAGGCCTTCGGTGGAGCTCCCTATGGGGCCACGAAACGTGTGAGGGGTGTGCCAGAACGGGGGGTGGAACCGCATGCGGGCGCAGCCACTGGGGCCTTCGGTGGAGCTCCCTGTGGGGCCACGAAGCGTGTGAGGGGTGTGCCAGAATGGAAGTGGAACCGCATGCGGGCGCAGCCACTGGGGCCTTCGGTGGAGCTCCCTGTGGGGCCACGAAACGTGTGAGGGGTGTGCCAGAATGGGGGGTGATGGAAGAGACCGCATGCGGGCGCAACCACTGGGGCCACCGGTGGAGCTCCCCATGGGGCCACGAAACGTGTGAGGGGTGTGCCAGAATGGGGGGTGGAAGCGCATGCGGGCGCAGCCACTGGGGCCTTCGGTGGAGCTCCCGATGGGGCCACGAAACGTGTGAGGGGTGTACCAGAATTGAGGGGTGGAACCGCATGCGGGCGCAGCCACTGGGGCATTCGGGGGCAGCTCCCTGTGGATGCCACGAAAAAAAGGACACTCAAAGTGTGAGGGTGTGTGCCAGAATTGGGGGGTGGAACCGAATGCGGGCGCAACCATGGCGCACGTCGCGTGGAGCTCCATATGGGGCACGAAAACGTCCACGTGTGAGGCGGTAATGTGCCAAAATGAGGGGTGGAACCGCAATGCGGGCGCAGCCATGGGGCCTTCGGTGGAGCTCCCTATGGAGCCACGAAGCGTGTGAGGGGTGTGCCGAAATGAGGGGTGGAACCGCATGCGAGCGCAGCCACTGGGGCCTTCGGTGGAGCTCCCTATGGGGCCACGAAACGTGCGAGGGGTGTGCCAGAATGGGGGGTGGAACCGCATGCGGGCGCAGCCACTGGGGCCTTCGGTGGAGCTCCCTACGGGGCCACGAAACGTGTGAGGGGTGTGCCAGGATGGGTGTGGGATGGGGAGGAGGGGGGAGGAAGGGGAGGAGGAGGAAGGAGGAGGAGGAAGGAACGCGGGGCGACGTCTCTTCAAAACGAGGACCCAACACCACAGGATGGTTGGGGAAAAAACACTATGCGGTGACATTTTTTTGTTCCGACATAGTACCTTTCCACGAATCCCTTGCAAAAGATGCGACGAAATGCACACGCGCGCGTCGTCGCGCGCGCATGCCGAAATCCTTCAACAACGTTCGGTTCTGGAGAGATTTCAAAATTCAATTTCCAAAAAGCATACAAAACACATGGTTTCGCAACACTGATTTGCTAAACAAGTTTACGCGCGAGCTTTTGCGAAATCTTAAGAAACCATAGGTTTTCCAAGATTTTCACAAAATGCTACCGAACGGGCTTCGCGCGCGCATGTCGAAATCTGTCGAACGCCCTTGCGCGTGTGCCGTCGCGAGGATCCTCTGCAAAACATGGGACGAAGTGAAGACGCGCGCGTCGTCGCGGGCGTATGCAGAAATCCTTCAAAAACCTTCGGTTTCGGAATGGGTTTCGAAATCGTGCGTCCAAAAAACCTACAAAACCACAAGGCTTCGCAACACGGGTTTTCAACAAAAGTGTGCGCGCGCGCGC